>CM076574.1:1276972632-1277528766 GCA_034641835.2 Pinus albicaulis | reverse complement strand
GAGAACGAAATGGAGTGAAGCGGAACAGAGAAGGGTTACGTGAGCACGGCGGAAATGCGGCTGTGAGATTAATAGAACAATAGGAGGAGTATGACACATCCGGTAGTGTTTTAAAATTTGGTGGCTGCAAAATAAATGTAAGCACGTTTATACAACGGCTACGGATTTTATGCGGCTGAAAGAAGTCGTAGTCAAATCAACTACGTTTCATTGTCACAGGTGGAATATCGGAGTATGAGTGAAGATTGGAGGTTTAATTATGGGACCGTTTGAGAATGAATGCAAGGATTGTGGGAGGATTGTACAGAGATCATGGAGTGGTTACGGAGTTTGTCAATAAAATCATTGCACATAATGGAGCTTATGGTTTATAACTATATAAAAATGTGTTTTAAATGCCATTTGAAATAAATTTTTACTCATACCTTGGAATTCTTGCCATTTTTCCTTGGTCTTCAATTAGTTGCTCCTCATTGATATCTTGAATGCCCCATGTCTTCATAATTGGTCCTCATACATGCATTTGATTTCATGATTATGGAAATAACATCTGGTTGTACAGTCTTTTGAAAAACAGAGTGGTAGCTGCAGAATCTGCTTCTGGCTGCGGAAACTGGTGTCAGCTGCGGAAACAGATGTCAGCTGCGGAAACTGACACAGCTATTATTTGGGTGAATGGAAATGAACGGATGACAATTGACTAAATGGAAATGGTCATGAAAGAGAATTTTATTGGTAAAATGGAATGAAAAATGAAGTGAAATGGAATGAAGTGGAGTGAAATGAAGTGGAATGAAGTGGAATGGAATGGAGTGGGTGGTCACAAGACTTGTGAAATGAAAGAGAGAGATTTTTTTTTTTGGAAAATTTAGGGTGTCAGGTGTTCCTGATTTTCACCCAATATTTTCTGTATAAGACTGCCAATCAGTGATTGGTTTTCAGGCTTATACAATTTATTTATTTATTTATTTATTTATTTTACTGAAAAGAAAAAAAGCTAGGCCGGTGGAGAAGAAGAATTCTTCTGTACCAACCTGATTGCAGAATTTTCTTGAAACATTTTGACAAAATCCTCTTTTGAGAGTGGCTTATGATAAACTTTCAATCTATGGCCATTCACAATAAGAGGAGTTTGAAACTCATCAATGGTCTTGATTCTTATAGCTCCATTGCTAAAGATTTTGTCAATCTCATATGGCCCAAGCCAATGAGTCTGAAATTTCCCTTGAAAATCTTTAAACTTGGAATCAAATAATAATGCCCAATCTCCTTCTTGAAACTTCTTCTCTTTGATATATTTGTCATGCCATTTAGTTCTTTGATATTGAACTAGATCAGTTCTTAGAATTGCTTCTTGTCTGATCTCATCTAGCTCATTCAACTGCTCCATTCTATGCTTTTGGGCTTCTGATAAGTCCATCCCCAACTGAACTACTATCTTGAAGGTCTTGACTTGGAACTCAATGGGGAGCAGGACTTCCTTCCCATAAACAAGTTCATAGGGATAATGTCCTGTTGTATTTCTCCATGTAGTTCTGTAGGCCCACAAGGCTTCAGGAAGCCTTTCTGCCCAATCTCTTCTATGTAAATGAACAATTTTGGTGATGATACTTTCGATAACTTTGTTGGTAGACTCCACTTGACCATTTTCTTGCGGATGGTAAGGAGTAGATCTTCTATGCTTGATTTTTTATTCTTCCATCAGCTTCTCCACCAGGTTGGATGTGAATTGGCTTCCTTGATCTGTCACAATTTCTCTTCGAACACCAAAGCGAGTAAAAATATCCTCATAAATAAAATGAACAACTGAATTTTCAGTAGCAGATACTAATGCTTTGGCTTCTACCCATTTAGTAACATAATCAGTACAAACCAATATATACTTCTTTTGCTTAGATGGTGGATTAATAGGTCCAATGAAATCTAAAGCCCATTTTTCAAAGGGTTCAATGAATACCTGTGGTTGCAATGGCATTTCATTTGAAAGGGTAGGTTTTCCTACTCTTTGGCAGCTGTCACACCTTTTGACATATTGTTTTGCATCTTTGAAGAGGGAAGGCCAATAATATCCTAAAGAGAGGATTTTATAGGCCGTCCTTTTTTCTGCAAAGTGTCCGCCGCATGGTTCATCATGACATGCCTTAAGAATATCAGGCATTTCATCTTCCCCGACACATCTTCTGATCACAAGATCTGGCCCTGTTTTAAACAATTCGTTAGAAATCCATGAATATTTTGAACTCTCCTAAATAATTTTTCGTTTTTCACTTGGAAATAAATGTGAAGGTAGTTTCCCTGTAACCAAATAGTTAGCAATATCTGCATACCAAGGAGTCTTAATAGTTACCGCAAACAAGTATTCATCAGGAAACTTATCCTCTACAGGAGAATCTTCTTTAGTATTCTGAATCCTAGACAAGAAATCAGCTACTGTATTTTGTTTCCCTGGTCTATCCAACACAGTAATATTGAATTCTTGTAAAAGTAAGAGCCATCTTGTCACTCTGCCATTAGTAACAGGTTTTTTCATTAAATATCTAATTGCAGAATGGTCAATATGAATAAAAGTTTCATAGCCTATTATGTAATGTCTAAACTTATTAATTGCATGAACAACAGCTAAAAACTCTTTTTCAGTCACAGTATAGTTCAACTCTGTGGGAGTCAAATTTTTACCGGTATAATAAATGGCATAAGGAACTAAATCTTTTTGACCCAACACAGCTCCTAGAGCTGTATCTGAAGCATCCGTAGAAATATGGAAAGGGAGTTTCCAATTTGGTCCTCTCAAGATAGGTGCTTCAGATATTCTTGTTTTCAAAGTTTCAAAGGCCGATTGACAATCAGGATCCCATTTGAATTCACAATCTTTTGTAAGCAATTTGAAGAGTGGAGATGCTATTTTAGTGAAGTTTTCTATAAATCTTCTATAGTAACCAATAAATCCTAGAAAACTTCTAACATCTCTTTGACAATTTGGAATAGGCAACTTGGAGATGACTTCAACTTTTGATCTATCAACCTTAATTCCATCTCCTGAAATATGATGTCCCAAAACAATCCCTTCAGTAAACGTCATAAAGCATTTTTCATGGCTTAATGAAAGGTTGTTTCTTTACATCTTATAAGAACTTTTTCCAAATTTTCTAATGCCTCTTCAAATGAATTACCATAAACTGTAAAATCATCCATATAAACCTCTACACAATCATGGATTAGATCAGAAAAAATTCCTAGTACCGCTCTTTGGAATGTTGCAGGTGCATTACATAACCCAAAAGGAAGCACTCGATAGGCAAAAGTTCCCCATGGACAAGTAAATGTGGTCTTATCTTGATCTTCAGGTGCTACCTGAATTTGATTATAACCACTAAAACCATCCAAAAATGAAAAGTACTTTTTACCTACTAATGTATCTAATACCTGATCGATAAAAGGCAAAGGAAAGTGGTCCTTCAAAGTTGCTTTGTTCAATTCCCTGTAATCAATGTATACCCTCCATTTACCATTCTTTTTAGGTACTATAACCAAAGGAGAAACCCATCGGCTATCTGAAATTGGATAAATGAAGTTTACATTGAGTAGTTTTTGGAGCTCTTTTTTCACTATCTCCCTAAGATTTGGATTCATCCTTCTTTGAGGTTGTCTGATTGGTCTATTGTTTTCCTCAATATAGATATGATGGATGCAAGTCTTAGGATCAATACCTTTCATGTCAGTATACTCCCATGCAAATGCAGTAGAATGCTTTTGCAAGATTTTGGTTAGTTCTTCTTGTTGTGACTTTTCCAAATGTTTGTTGATATTCAATGTTTTTCCTGGAAAAATCTCAATAGTAGAACTACCAAAATCTTCCATAGAGTAGAGATACATTTGTCTTGATGATAAATATTCTATGTCAGATTCCAATTGAAATTGTGTGGGGTCATATTCTGAAGATATCTCAAAATTTTCTAATGTGTTCAGAATTTGACTATCCTCACTGATTTCAGAAATGGTAAAGACGGGTTGTATAGTGTCCTCATCATCAACCCATTCATTGTCTCCTACTTCTGTGATTGCTTTTGCTAGAGGATACAAATTGAATTTCTTTGTCGAATTACCATTATAAATGTACATATCCCCAGATCTACAACTAATGAAAGCATCAGCTGTGGCTAGCCAAGGTCTTCCTAAGATAAGTGGGTGCCCTCCTAGATTACTCTTGGGAGTCAAAATCATAAAATCTACTGGATATTCCCAAGAATCTAAGGAGATTGAAATATCTTCTAATGCACCATCTAGTTTAATAATTGATCGATCTACAAGTTGCAGTAAAGTAGGTGTAAAAAGAAGGTTAGGAAGTTTTAGCTGTTCCATAGTCTGTCTACTCATAATGTTGATAGCAGCCCCTAAGTCAATCAATGTGTTTGGAATTTCTATCCCATTTATATGTGTCTTGACAATTGGACTTCCCGGATCTACATACTTCTGCATGGTAATTTTTCCCATCATAATATCTGCAATCTTTCCTACCAGGTGGATTCTTCTTGTGTCTTTTAGTTTCCTTCCTGGTCTTTTGAAACTCAACTCCTTTATGGTTTTTGCCAGAATAGGAATTTCTCGAATGGCTTGTAGCAATGGAATCTTGATACAAACATTCTTCAATTCATCTAGAAAGTCATAGTTAGGCAACAAGATTTGTTTTTCCACCCCCTTATCAATTTGTAGTCTTTCCGGGAAAGGAGGTGTAGATGAAGATACATGTTGCTCAACTATAGGAGTTGTGGATGTTAGCTTTTCTTTTTCTTTTTGAATTTTTGAATTTTGAAGAGATTCTTCCTCAGAACCCTTATTGACTTGAAGAGAGTCCTCCTCAGAGGTATCTTGCTCTTGAATGTCTATAGAAGGTTTTTCTAAAACTCTACCAGATCTGAGTTGTACATCGTTGAGAGGAACAATCATATAGGTAGGAAATTGTTTTCCTTCTACCATGTAAGTATTATGAGGATTCTTATTGTTAGGATTTGGCAATGGCTGAGCTGGAAGTTGATTTGTCTTTTGTTGGTATGGGAGCATGAGTTGAGGATTTGGATTTTGTTGAGAAGGTTGTTGTTGTGGAAATGGTAATGAAAGTTGTGGATTTGGGTTTGGAAATTGTGGAGCTTGTTGATTTTGAAAAGATGGAGGATATTGATAAAATTGAGCAAATCTCCCATAAGGATTTTGCATCCCTTATACCCATGGCTGATATGGATTTTGATGTTGGGGCCAAGGTTGTTGCCAAGGATTCCAATTTGGTGGGGTTTGAAGATTCATAGGGTTGTTAAACCCTTGAGTTTGTTGTCCCTTTCAAGGTCTTCTTGCAACAAAACAGAGAGATTCTACTGAATTTGGGTCTTCTTGAAAGACAGCTTTGAGTCCAGGAATTGAAGGACAATCCTTGATCTCATGATTCTCTAAGCAAATTACACATGTTTCTACAACTTTGCATCTAAGGGACATTCCCTTAAAGCATGTTTCTTCCTACATTTCGGACAAAAGATGGCTAGAGCATCTGTTTCTGCTTTCTGCTTGTTTTGGATTTTAAGGGTGTCTAGTTGTTCACTAAGGCTCCCTAAGATATCAGTTTTGAATTCATCAAGCATAATACCAATCTCTGCCCTACTTACTGATCCAGTTGCAGATTTGTTAGCCCTAATAAGAGAAGGATCCCTAGGCCCTTTTCCTGTTTTAGATTTTCCTCTTGAGAGATGGACACATAGTTCTGTTATGTCACGAAGTGGAAGTTGAGAAATGTCTCCTTTCCCATCATGTTTAAAATATCTATCCATTCATCTCTAATGGCTTTTAATATGAGGGCTTTCAAGGTTTCATCATCTAAGTTGCTCATCTTTGCTCTTTTCAAGTTGTATTGAAATCTTTCAAGTAAATCTTCCAAGTTTTCGTCTTCTTTTTACATCATTTTGAATACCTCATCCTTGTGATTGGTGGGCATACAATAGTCCAAGTATCTATCCAAAAAATTTTGTTTCATATCATTCCAAGTCCTAATAGATTGAGTGGCTAATCCCATGAACCATTTCAAAGCAGCTTCCTTCAATGTTGAAGGAAACAGTTTGAGTTTTTGAGAGTCTTCCATATAGTCATAGGTTCGGCACACGACTTCAAACTCAAACAGAAATGTTTCAGGATCCTCACTTCGCAATCCATAAAAGTTGGGGAGGACAAATGTTGAGATATTTTTCATTGTTGTATGAGTTTCCTCATCAACTATAGGGAATCCAAACAAGTTGTCTCCTTCCCTATTTCTTCCATTATTACCTTCACCATTGTTGTCTCCATTATTTCCTCCTCCTCCTCCTCTACCTCTACCTCCAAATCCATCTATTATTTCCTCTGCCATGATAGTTTCTTTAGAGTCCTTAAAGTCCTTTGGTTCTTCTATCAAGGGAGCATGAGAGGGAGTCTCTTCCTTTTCTAAATGAGATTTAGTAGGTGGTATAGGAGAATCCTCTAATTCAGCTGCTCCTTGAATTCCAAAAATCTTAAGGCTAGGGGTAGATGGTGGTGAATCTTTTCTATGCCTTGAAGAAGATGGAGTTGTGAAAATCGAACTCTTGGCTTTAGCTATAAACCTTCCCCTAGAATCTCTTGCTCTATGCATGTCATTTTTTTTATTTTTTTTAAGTTGGGTTAATAATTCTCTTTCTAATCTTCCAGGTCACACTAGGTGCAAGAAGAGAGCATACTTAAGAAATTACTGAACCAATAACTCTCTTTTCTGATCCTCCAGATCACACTAGGTGCAAGAGGAGAGCATACTTCAAGAAGTTATCAAGTTTTCCCTTCTTTTATTATTATTATTATTTTTTTTTTTTTAAGAAATTGGCTACCTAGTTACACTTCCCCGGCAACGGCGCCAAAATGTTTGGTCAATTTAGTGTGTCCTAAATTGCTACATTAATTTATCAATCCGGGATTCGTAAGCTGATGAAGTGTGGCGCACTATATGTGCAAGATAACCTATCTCTTACTTTTTGTCGTTTTTGGATTTTTATGAAATTTTAAAAGAAAAGTATGGAGACAAATATTCAAGACAATGATGTCCTTCTAATGATTTTCCAAACTTCAAAAGAATTTTAAAACACACAATGACAAAATTAACTCTTCAAAGAAAATGAAATTGCATCACTATTCTAATCAAACAAACAGTGAACTACTGATCATGAAACTCATTATCCTTGCTGCTGTCCAAATACAAAAGAAACTATGCTTAAAGAAATCCAAGAATTGCAACAAAGTAAATCTAAATCAAATTACATCAACTTATATTCTGATCCCTCACCATTAGTCTAGATATGGATTTCGGAGGTAACCATAAACAACTTGAGCAACCTGATATCTAGTTTGCAGAAAAAGAAACTAATATCAAACTACACACTCATACTTCAATCCCTCACCATTAGTCCACCTATGGCTTTCGGAGGTAACTGAAAATGACATGAGCAATTTAATATTTCTAACTTGCAGAAAGTAAACTAATATCAAACTACACACTCATACTTCAATCCCTCACCATTAGTCCAACTATGGCTTTCGGAGGTAACTGAAAATGACATGAGCAATTTAATATATCTAACTTGCAGAAAGTAAACTAATATCAAACTACACACTCATACTTCAATCCCTCACCATCAGTCCAGCTGTGGCTTTCGGAGGTAACTGAAAATGACATGAGCAATTTAATATATCTAAATCTAATTACTGAAGCAAATGTGCAAGACTGAAATAAACAAAGCAGTACTGGAATTAAACAAAAACTAAGAAAAATAAATTAGCAGCAGAACAATATTGATTCCATGTCATTAGTCAAAAGATATGAAAATGCCCGGGCTGCCTATTTGTAATCTGAAACAAGAATACTGATCAGTTAACAACAACATAAAACATGAAAGATTATGGACATAAGTAAAATGTAAAGCATGAAATATTATGAACAGAGATGAAGCATAAATATCATGAAAGATGCAATGTATAAACACGTGAATGACTTATGGCACAATGAACTTAAAGAAATAAAACAAGAAACTATACAGTAATGCACAAAACCTCAGCGTGTGCAGGGGCCCTCTGCACCAGCCTCGGGCAACAGCCTTCAAATACGAATTACGCTTGGAAACAGATTCTTCTTATATATTAAAATGCAATCATAACAGAGAAATGATATTACAGCACAGTGGCAATGCAATGCAATTACAGAGCTATATGGAGGCTAACTATTATGCGTATGAAAACGTGTTATTTATAACAAAGGTGATATAACTAATTCCCTAAAGTTTGTGCTGATAGAGACACGTGAACCATCACGTCCAGAGATCCAGCATCATGGCCGTGGTGAGGAGTAAATCTATGAAGAGTGGATGTTGGATTCGGCTTATGGAGTCATGTACAGGTGTTGATGTGTCTCTCGTAAATTAGAAACGGTCTACTATTTATAATACAGAAGTATCATGCTGTTCCCCAGATATAACGTATTTGATAGCCATGCTTTTATGTATGAGAATATTTGTTATACAAGCATTCATTATGATTTATTTAATGTTTTATATGAATCTCACTGACATTTAGAGTAGATATATGCTGTACAACCTGTCCTTTGTGCTGGTTTCTTCTTGTTTTTAGGTTAAGAAGGAAGGACGGTTGCTGGGGGTTTGAACCCCACGTGGATCTACTTCAACCGTAGGACCTACGGGTAACTCTCTCATTCTACTGTATTTAGTTTTTTTGAACGTGCATGGTTGTGTGAGTCTCTGTTAAGTAGCATGCCCCTGCTCTGTGGAGGTTGTATCCCAACCAACCTCTAGGGTGAGATTTCCCCGAAACACTAGGCAAGGTTTGTATGTGTGGTTGGTCGTGCCATTTTTCCTATGTAATGCACCAGTTATGTTTATGAGATTAATGAATGATATATTGTGCCCTTTTATAGATTCATTTATTATTGTCTATTTGGATGATATACTAGTATATAACGCTAACTTAGAGGATCATATTTCACATTTGGCGCAGGTGATGGCGAGTGGGTATGCAATGGGAGTTGTCTTAATGCAAGGAGGAAGGCATATATGCTACCATTATGAAGTATTTCATGGGGTAGTTCTTAACTACCCTACCTATGACAAGAAGCTCTATGCCATGGTGCAAGTTGTGAATAAGTGGAAGCATTATTTGATGGGAAAGGAGACAATAATCCACATAGAACACTAGTCGTTACAGTACTTGCAGGCCTAGAGTAAGCTACAACAAACTAGGCATTACAAGTGGATGGTGTTTTTACAACAATTTCATTTGGTGATCAAGTATAATAAGGGAAACCCAAACAAGTTTACCAATATGCTTTCAAGGGCACCCACATAAAAGATCACAACTTTGGGGAATCTTATGCACATGGAGCCATTCACCCATGATGCATACAGAGAGGCATATTTAGAGGATGAGGACTTCAAGGAGGTGTAGCAACAATAGCAGAGTCAGAGTCATGTGCATGATGGTGACAATACCATTGACTACCATAGAAAATATTGGTTACTATATAGGTTGGGTAAGTTATGTGTTCCTAAAGGTGAGCGTTTGCAGCTCCTTAGAGAGACTCACACCTACAAAGTTGCAAGGCACTTTGGTGTAGGGAAGACCATGGCTAACTTGCAAAGGCATGTGTATTGGCCCAAGATACAAGAGAAAATAACTAGGGACATAAGGGGATGCATGCTTTGTTGTACTAACATGCCTAGTAACATGAAATAGGGTATATATCATCCCTTACATGTACCTATTCGTCGTTCGGAAAGCATTTCCATGGACTTTGTGGGAGGTTTACCAACAACCAGGAAGGGACATGACTACATGTTCATGGTAGTTGAAAGGTTCAACAAGATGTGTGTTCTGATGCCCTGTAAAAAGACCATCAATGGGAAAGAAGCAACAAACTTGTTCTTTGGACAAGTCTAGGTGCACTTTGGGATATCAAGGAGCATCGTTTCAGACAGGTATACAAGATTTCTTAGTGCATTCTAGACTACATTGTGGGAGAATATGGACACAAAGTTGAAGATATATACAACATTCCATCCACAAATGGAGGGTGGAAAGTTCATCAAATGGATGTCAAAAGCGCTTTTCTCAATGGGGACTTACAGGAAGATGTATATATAACACAAACACTTGCCTTAGCATCTCAGAAAGGGTGGAAAGTTCATCAAATGGATGTCAAAAGCACTTTTCTCAACGGGGACTTACAGGAAGATGTACATATGACACAACCACCAGGGTTTGAAGTTGAAGGGAAAGAACATAAAATCTGCAAATTAATCAAGGCTTTATATGGATTAAAACAAGCTCCCCGCGCTTGGTATGCCAAAATGGAAGAATACCTTCACAAAGTTGGTTTTCATCACAGTGAATCTGATGATACTTTGTATGTGCGCCAACAGGGAAAATATCTGGTCATTCTCATTATGTATGTCGATGATTTGATCATTACAGGCAACAGTGTTGATCACATTGAACAGGTGAAAAAGGAGTTACATGCAGGTTTTAAGATGACAGATTTGGGACTACTTCACTACTATCTTGGAGTTGAAGTATTTCAACGTCCACATCAGCTCTTCATTTCCCAGAGTAAATATGCAGCAGAAATTCTTCAGCGATTTGGAATGCAGGATTGTAAGCCTGTCCTTACCCCTATGGAACAAAACTTAAAACTTTCAAAATTTGAAGGGGGGGAAAAGGTGGACAACACTACTTACAGACAGTTGATTGAAAACTTGATTTATTTGACAACCACTCATCCTGATCTATATTATACAGTCATTATTCTTTCACGTTTTATGCAGGAACCACTAGACAGCCACTGGAATGCAGCCAAAAGAGTTCTTCGATATATCCAAGGAACAAAAGATTTTGGTCTTCTTTACAAAAAGACTAAAAATTTTGTACTTGGTGGATTTTCCGATGCCGACTTTGCTGGCAGTATTGATGACAGGGCATCAACCTCAGGTTACTTAATGAACATGGGGTCAGCTGCAGTTTCCTGGAGTTGCAAGAAGCAAACTACAGTGGCCACTTCTTCAACAGAAGCAGAGTACATTTCAGCATGGGAAGCAGCATGTGAGATTGTTTGGTTACGTCGAGTTTTACATGACTTGGGGATTCCTCCAGCAGAAGCTACTTCATTATTCATCGACAATCAATCAGCAATAAAGCTTGCCAAGAATCCAATTTTCCATTCACAGATAAAGCATGTGGACACCAAGTATCATCATATCAGATCTCTCATTGCAAAGGACATCATCAAGCCAGTGTTTTGCCCTTCAGAAGATCAGACCTCCGACATTTTCACAAAATCTCTTGGCAGAATAAATTTTACTAAGTTCAGGGATGAACTTGGTATCTGTTGTAATGTATCTTTGGATCATAGGGGGGAATGTTAGATGATCCAAAATAAATTTTATCATAGGTTATAATGTTTGAATAAAATAATTATTAATTTAAGATATTAAATTAATAATTATTATTTTAGAATATTTAACAAATCTTTGAGATATTTAGAAATAGAAATTTGTTATTAAAAATTAGGACTCTAGAAAAGAGTCGTTTCCTAGGCTCTAAGTTAGGAGTGAAGTTAGTAGAATGGTTAGAAGCTCATTTATTGTAAATGGACACTTGTTTATTTTCCAAGTGATCCATAACTAGATTAAGTCAGAACATAGAGCTTATAAATAGGTTAGTTTCCTATTTTCATTGTAGTGTGTAATGAGAAAATGTGAGAGTGTGAGTTTACGTGTGTAAACTCCTGTAATTTGCTATGTAATCTTTTTGCATGATCAATAAAGTTATGTGTTTGAGGACACTTCTGCATTTACAGTAGACAAGACTTTGGTGCATCTTCTAAGGGGATACAACCAAAAGCATCTAAAGATATGGGACGAAAATCTAGTATATATACAACACAATAGAGCAATCCACACTTCTACAGGAAAGCCCCCATTTGAAACTTATTTTGAATATTTTCCACCTTCACCTTTGGATATTGCATATGGGAAACAAGAAGGAGTGAAGGAAGATCTTACATGAGATGCTTTGAGGGTTGAAAATTTTATAGAGAAGATCAAGCAGATATAAGGTCAATCACGATCAACACAAAACAGAGAAATCGTTCAAGGTGGGTGACAAAGTATGGCTACAGTTGAACAAGGAGAGGCTGTAGGGGCCTGGTAAGAAAATCAAGGCTCTAAGGTATGGTCCCTTTAAGATACTAGAAAATGTGGGTAATAATTCTATCGAGTTAGTCTACCACCATATATGCACATTTACTCAGTTATGAATATAGAGAATTTGAAACTCTATGAGCCTTCCATGCTAGACTAGGAAGAGGAACAAGTCCTAACTTTTGTGGAGGATTTGGCACTAGATGCTTAGGAAGAGTTGACAGAAGATAAAATTTTGTAGAAGAGGTCCAGAACTATAAGACAAGGGTAGCATGACTTGTGGCAGATTGGGTTGAAGGGACAACTTCCAGGCAAAGCTAAATGGTACACCAAAGAGAAGGTGGAGGAAAAATTTCCTCACCTCATCTAGTAGAATCTCTTGGGGACCAAAAGCCTCTCAAAATGGGGAGATGTGATCCAGATTTGATCATTATATTATTTTTCATCCATATCAATGCATTTAGAGTGGAAAAAGTGGAGAAATCAGCTCACGGGACCGTTTTTACCAGCGGGACCTAGTTTGGTGAAACAAGGTCTGAAACATTTTGGGAGCGTTTTGAGGCATCAAACAACATTTTTTGGGGGTAAAACTTGGCGCTTTAGCGTGGAACCTTTTTCATGTTGTTCTACACACATATATATTTCCAACGATGCAAGAAGTACGATAATTAGAGTCTATATGCAAAAGTTATGCCACTCAGAAGTTGACCTTCGTATTTTCACACCTATAATTTAGGAGGATGCCGCGTCAACCTCCATTTTTAATGGAAAAAGGGGCTATCCACGTGATTATGATGTAAAAGACTCTAGAAGAGTCTATATTGTAACTCTAGTTAACAACTGATGTAATCAAACTTAACCACTAGTAGGTTATTGGGCTGTGTTATACTAGGCCACTAGGAGGAAGAGACATTCCATTCTTTCAGGTTCATTTTGTTCCATAGTTGAGCAAAGATAGCCAAGAGGGATAGGAGGTAGAACACACAGGGAGGATTTGTGCACTGTTTCAGTCCACAAGCCACAAGCCTTACTTCTTTGTACATGTAACCATATTTACAAATGGATAAAGAGATCGAAGCAACCTCACCTTCTAGCTAGGTTTTCTCACGAAAGGGTTTCCCAGAGCATATATTGTGTCTTATATGTGTGAGTGAGCTTATTTTTTCATTCTCTATTTTTCTGCATAATTTCCACTCGTATGCATGCACTAAGTACAGTTAAATTTACAGATCTTGAAGTTTAATAAAGTAATAATAGTGTAAAATTTCAGATTTTTAATATAATATTATTAGATCTGTTGTGACGATTTGTCTTGTGAAATATATATATATATATATATATATATATATATATATATATATTATCTCCACTTATAATAATATATTTGTCTAAAACTTTAACAAATAACTACCAAACATTTATAACCTCTTTCTATTTGAAGAAAATTATTGAACAATAAAAAATTTGATAATGGCTTCATTGCGTTGAGAGGCACTTTCTAACCTGTTGATTTTCTAGTGCAAATTAGAGAAACAAAAATTTCTACACCTGGTAATTACTTCAAATGATATACAATATTGTATTTGCACATCTCGAAAAATTCATTAAGTAATTACACATAGAAAATTTAATTGGCCAAGCAATTAAACAATACGACCCACTGCCTAGATTGCTTCCCACTTGTGTGAGAGAGATAAATAAGTGAGTGATGAGTGAGTGAGAAAATAAGAAATTCAAGTGTCTTTTAATAGTGATTTCAGGGTGCCCAAGAGGCACAACTCGTTGCAAATTAAATTGATTTTTCTTTCTTTTAACTTGTGTAGCTAGGGAATACCTCCCACATCTACCCAAAAAATCAACACAACCCAATATGGAAGAGATGTTGTAATGTCCTATTATGTTATGCCATGTAAACATTTCGACTTGGTCAAATTACATAAAAATAAAAGTAACAATATTTTTTTTTATTAATTATAATTATCAATTTACCGTTGGTAGTTTTTGAGCTCTAGGTTTTCACAACACATATATATATATATATATATATATATATATATATATATATATATATATATATATATATATATATATATATATATATATATAGCCAACCTAGATCCACTAGATCCATCTTAACACTGTATCTATCAAGCATCAAGAGGAATCAAATTTCTTGAGGTGCCAACTTTTCCTCAAGTTTTGCACTAAAAAAAGATGTTTGCACCTTTAAAGAGTTGATCTTTCTCGACGCTTTATAGATCCATAGTTAAGATGATTCTAAAATGGTATATAAATTTAAACTAAAGAATAACCATGTCATAAAATATCCTCTTTAAATCATAAATAAAAAAATCTAAATAAAAAAACCTACAACGATACCTTCAACACTTTTTATTTACCTGCTTGATTCATAGACTTTATATGTATAGGAAAACAATATTTTGCTAGGACATCTATAAGTATTTGTATTGGATGCTTTTACAGCTTGGACATTACTGAATTTTGAGAATTATGATGTTAAGCTATAAAGCCTTGGGCCATTTTGTGTTGATGATCTATATATAGATTCGTTTTTGAATGCGTATTTTTACAAATATGTACAAAAAGTGTTTTTATATATAAATAAGATTACGTTTTTTTGGGAAAAAAAAACACTTCACCATCTTAATTTTTCATATAAATAAAAGTGAAAAAAAAAAACTATAAACATTGATATTATAAAAACTTCTAATACAATGTATATTGTTTTCTTTAAGCATATCAACGAAATGACGAAAACAACTAGAAAAAATTTTCATCAACATAAATTATTAACTATCAAATTTTTATACTAAAAAACTATAAATATTACTCACAAATATGTACAAAAAGTGTTTTTATATATAAATAAGATTACGTTTTTTTTGGAAAAAAAAACACTTGGTCACCATCTTAATTTTTCATATAAATAAAAGTGAAAAAAAAACTATAAACATTGATATTATAAAAACTCCTAATACAATGTATATTGTTTTCTTTAAGCATATCAACGAAATGACGAAAACAACTAGAAATTTTCATCAACATAAATTATTAACTATCAAATTTTTATACTAAAAAACTATAAATATTACTCACTAAATTTACATAACAACAATTACCTTATTGAATTTACAGATCAACCATAATAAATCACGAACTTAGAAATGAAGGGATAATTAAAAAGGGTTTCTTTTCTTTGTTTCATTAAAGGTGAAAATGAAATCACAAGTATAAATTGTAAATCATTAATTTACATATCAACTACCATAAACCATAAGTCTACGCATTTTTCAAAAAATGAGTTTCTTCTTTTAAGGATAAAGCTTTTAGAATGAATGTTAAAATCAACAAATTACATAAATGATGTACATTTTAATATTTTTTATTAAATATTTTATAATTACTTAGTACTAAGTACTATTGTTCAAAGACATTGCTATTGCTATTTATTTATTTATTTATATTTTATTTTTAATGAAGGATTTCAAGTTTCAACGTATTCTTTAAAGACATTGTCATTGAAAATTTTTATTACTTTAAGAATTGTCTATCGACACAATAAAATAGTTTGGACGATAGTTTTTTTTGTTGGAATCCAGTAAAAAAATTCAAAAATTCAGGTAGTTGGAGTGTTTGGATTGCATTTTTAATGGTGGACATGGATTCAGCACCATCAAAAACCTTTAGGACACCTAAAATACTGACGTTTAATGACTATAACTCAAATTTTCAAAAATCCTTGCCAAATTTTTTCATAACCTTAACAGAATTTTTGGGTTATTCTGTGGGTTTTTTAGACTACAACATTGCTTTACAAAGGATTTCAAGTTTCAACGTACTCTTTGTATGGTCTAATAATATGATAATTTGACATAGAGTATGATTATACTATTTTATTATTTAAATTATATTTTTAAAAACAAAAATGGATTTAATATTTAAAAGAAAAAATATATATATATATATATTTTTAATTATGTAAATTTATTAATAAATTTTTTTTTTTTAATTTTTATTGAATTTCGAATTAATGAGGTATACTCGCTACCCTATTTCATGGTTGCGACACGGTTTGCATTTGGAATCTTGTCAGTGGAGTTTAACTGTCTTAAACCTAACATGCCCCTTCTTGCATGCAACCTTGGATTTGATGGATTAGTTTATGAATATGGGAAGTTTATCAAAGCTCATTTGCACTAGCTAATGGTGGCATTCTCTATACTCCAGTTTGGTTATGTTAATGTGTCCGTTCATTATCACTCTTGATTTTCTTCATGGTTCTTTAGGAAGCTTACATGTTCATTTATAGTTGGGTCTCTTTTATATGTCACACGTTGCTCAGTGTAGTTTTAGGTGAAGGTCCAAGGCCGCAAGGATCGTGTCCTTGTGCCCTCTATCTTCTCCAATCTTGGTTATTCTTTGCTTATTTTGATTTTTGAAGGTATAAGCTAAGAGGAAAAATAAAAGTTGCTTCAAGCTTTGGAGTCTATGATCCGAGCGATGTCTTGGTTGCCTGCAATCTTTGGTCATTTCTTGTTTCTTCTCACTCAAGGTTTCTAACCCAGGGTGTAGTGGCATATTTGGGTAGTTTCAACTCTACCTCACACAATGACTACAATGACATGATAACGAGCCAGGCCTTGACATGGCACACGAGGAAGAGGTTTTAATGGAGTTTCACATGCACATTTTTTAGCTTAGTCCTCTGCTCAACTTTTTCACATGCAGACTCCTTAAAAATCTAGGAGGAGTTAAGGGAGGTGGAGGAGGAGATTATAATGGACAAACACTGCTGTTTCAATTCTGAGGTTTTGGCGACCGTGGCCATATGGGTGGTAGAAACATATAATATAAGGGGGCATTTAAAACAATATCTACACACAGTGACTCTCCACTAACAACTCAAGTCGCTCATTTTTAAAGTCCTCCTGGAAAAGAATGACGCGAAAGCTGAAATACAATTGATGATAAAGGAGCTCCAATCACAATTCAAGAATATGTATAAGCGCTTGGCAAGGATCAAGACAATTCTCACGTGCAATAAAAGACTTGATCCTGCATACAATGTTATGTATCCGATGCTCCTTAAGATGGATGTTTCCACCTCTTCTTAATTATCTAGATGATAGATGTTTCTCTACATATAAAAAAATATTACTCTATAAACTCTCAAACTAATAAAACTTGTTTCTACATTATTTTTAAACATTATTTCATTATGAATACACACTCTATTTAGTAGAAAATTTCTGATTGGATTATTATCTTGTGCACTCTTGTTTTGCCCCAACGTGGTTTCCTAACCAAACCATACGAGAAAGACATACCAAAAAGCTCCATAGTATGTAGTCCTTTCCAAAAATCTAAATTTCAAATTAAATACCAAAAATTACTTACCCCGGAAAGAGCCAAAAAGGTCACCACTACGCAATCTTCCTTCCACTGTGGCAGTGGACATTTCAACTCAACACAAAGCAACTCAAAAAATATTGTCCATGACACGTGGCAACCAGTTATGAGCGAGCTTTTACATAAACGGTCATAAGTCTTGAGAAAACCGTAAAATCATGTACGACCGGCTACCGTCGGGAACTACCGCGGGTTACCGTCGACAAATTCTGTCACGGTAAATATAACGCTGTTATTACAGCTGTAATACGTAACTTATTCTCGTTCCTTGTTCGCAGATTCCTATACCATCGAGATTTTCGTTATTGACCTCGATTGGAGTCTGTCATATGCAGATTATCAATGGCTTCCATCTAAATCCCACATATATTAAAACCTGTGAATGCCCAATTTTTTTTTGAATATTTCTTGTAACATCCAGAAAAGTGCTGAAATTATATTTAGGCCTGGAGGTCATATGGTAGTGCAGGAGAAGCAAAAGGAGCGATGGAGGAATCCGGTTGGGTTTGCGATGCGTGCACGTCTGGAAACGATGGGAACCTGAACGCGTGCATCATGTGCGGGAATCTCAGGCCGGTGATTCAATTTCAGCCCTACAACAGGGTCACATCTGCCAGGAATGGTGGAAGAGGGGCTAATGAGGGTGGATCTCGTTTCTGCGTTCCAGGTCTCCTGTCAGGCGCTCTGTCTGGAGCTTTAACTGGCATGTTTGCTTTAGGTACACACTTATATACATGCTCTCCATTCCATTCTTATTCACGATGACATTAGATACCTAATTTTAGACATGTAGGTGATAATAGATTGTGATTAGGTATTTCAAGTGGACCAATGAATTGAAATTGAGAAAGATGTCTATATAATTGGCCGGATTTCCTGAGAAATTGTTAGGGAGAACGTTTTAAGCATTATTTTGGTTTTCTCTGCATTTTCACCATCTAAACCTCGGTCTGATATGCACTAAAGCGTGAGATTAGCTCCGGGTTGCATACCTCAAATCCTAGTATCATCGATAGATTGGTCATTTGCGTGAACTCCAGATATTTGTTCTTAAGCTTCACAATCACGAAGTGAATATGAGACCGGGGTTTAGATGTGTCTGTACTAGTCAATATTCAATGCATTCAATGCACCATCACTGGTACACACAGACAAACATGAAGTGCCGATGGATCCCCATGGCCGTCTGCGCTGTAGAGCACCTTGCTAGAGCTTTAGGGCTTTTCTGTATTCACAGAGGAGGTTGCATATCTCTGCATCTATTCAGGAGATATTTTTCAGAAAGTAATACCAGTTCTAGAAAGTACTTCAAAGTTCAAACTGGAGATGGTTTTAAAAAACTAAAAAAGAGAACTATCCAAATAGGAGATAAGATGATCAAGATATGGCAGTTTAGAAGCCATATCAATTTAAGCATAATTCTACTACGGCCGTGACTATTATTTCAAAATTTTAGCTGTTTTTCATCAGAAAATTCTAGGTTTGAATTTGTAAGACACACAAACTGGAAACAAACTCAATGATATATTAATGAATGTGTCACAAATGATGTACAATAATGTACATATAAATACATCAAGAAACCATTGAATTATTTTCCCGGGTTTTCTTGAACTTTAATAACCAACTACCCTATCACAAACTGACCTGAGGATTAGTTGTTTAACAGCCCCCCCTAATCCGAAGGGATATACGGTATACCAAAGTCCAAGAATGAGAGCTCAAAATGCAAAAATGCATCTCAGCCAAGAGCTGAATGTCTCTCAGAAATGGTTTTTAAGGATGACCAAAAACCGAAAATGGGAGAACTCAAAGTCTCAACTAACACCAATTCTGGAATCTACATAGCAGTTCTCAGAACAACGAAAAAATGTGGTTTTAAGATGACCACAAACTCTGGAACTATCATAGCAGTTCCTCGAACAATTCCGAATCTGGAAGTGCTCGTTCACAAACAACTCAATCAACTGAAGTCTCACAACTCTGGCTCTAACTGGTACAGGCTGTGGATCTCTGACTCGGGCTCGCTTGACATCTCGAAGTCGAACCTATAGCAGACCAAGAACAAATCCCCCCTTGTCGGATACAGGGTGAGAAATATTTGTCACCACTGCAAGACTCGTCAACACTATCGAACAATTCCTTCAATGTGACCTGTAGATCTTCTTGGCTGCTTTCGACCATTCCCATGAAGCAATCCATCCAAAACTTAGCTTCTCTCTGGTAGTACTCTTCTTTCTGAAACATTTGTTTGATTGGTGATTGCGCTTTCCATAATGCTCACACGGATGAAGATCAAAACACCAATCTTTCCCATGCCCAACTCTGTTACACTATTGGTATCTATCAACTTTTTTGGAAACTACACCATCCAGAAATATTGCACTTCGAAATTTTATAGGTTTAGCGAAATCTAGAATGTGAAAAGATAAATCATTGTTATAACCCAAGACTGGTTCTGTGTTTATTGTGTGTAATCTCTTCCCATGGTCTTATAACATCAAAACTTCTAACTGCATCCAAATTTTCACCTGAAATCTCTTCATTTATTTGATCATTCTCTGATTGATGATCAGGCTCAAACAAACTGTTATTCTGAACAAGAACATGTTTAGAATTATTCTTTTGTAAATCATGTACTTCATCTTGTTGAAACTGGCACTTTAGCTCCAAGAATTCAATTTTTCTTTTAGCATTTTGCAAACATGATTGGGTGTCACAGAGCATGTCCTTGCTTACTAGGACATCGTTATGGATAGAAGAGAGCATTAAATTGCTTAATAATTGTAATAAATTATTGACTCCGACCATTTTCTCCAGTTTACTATGCAATAAATTTTGAAAAGGGTGTCGGCTTCCATCGAGAATGCACCTAATATAAAAAAATTTATAATGATTTAACCGGGTGTCGGGTTCAATCGATCATGCACCCGTCAACAATACAAATTTAAGTAAAAAGATGATCACCGCAACTATATAATTAGGTATTTTATTTTATTTATCTTTGCTCCATACAATGAATGTTAAAGGAATCTAAATACTCAAATATCTAGCAGAGTTCATTAAATAGTGACATGCTGAGGGTCACCCATGGAAACCAAAATTATGTTGTCTTCTTCTTGTCCAACAAAAATGTCACAACCTCCAACAAAATTGTCACAACCTCCAAAATTTATCTTCTTTTGTAAAAAGAAAATTACCAAACATATGGATTTGAACTTGTGACCTAACATATGTCAAACAACTATATGAATTTTGCTAACCACAATGTCATTTTCCCTTCTTGATTTTATACTCGTATATTCTATAATTTAGCCAATCAAAATAAATGCTCAGAAAATCAAAACCTTATGTGTGCAGCGCGCAACAGGGTCTTCAAGAAGAAAATAGTAATTCTGAAATTCCAATGACCGAAAATTCACGTTGATCTTACCAAATTCATCTTCTTCAACAAAGAATTTACATTTTGGCTCTGCTTGCAATCCCCACAATGGCATGATGAACGCCAAGGAAACTTTGCACGTTCAATAAAGAGTAGCAACGCAGGCCTCCTTCACAACTCGACTTTCAGGTTTAAGCAACAACAATCAAATTTTCGGTTTGAGTTGGATATATTTTTTTGATTAATTCATTGGGCAAGAAATAGTTCAATGATCAAAACAGGTTTCTAGAAGTTTGGAAATTCAGTGACTGATAAATTGGTTCTTCCTACAAAGAATGTCCTTCGCCCTCGAATTTGTAGAGCATTTCTTCCAATATGCTGCAGTCAACCCGCACAACAATTTGCGTTGAGTCGCAGTGATGATGGCCTTGGTGTGCTCGCTCTCAGCAAGTATGGTGCTGATAAACACTGTGATTGGTTTGGTCGAATAACAAGCAACAACATTAATTTGTTTCGAAATTTTCTTCACAGAGGTCACAGTTTCCACATGTGTTTAATATAAGTAGACAGGCGCGCACAAAATTGTAGGTTATCTCGAATTGGAGCTAGGTTTGACAGTGTTCAACTCGTCAAAGAAACACCATCCACAATATTTTGAAAATGAATTCAATTGTATATAATTGATTATTGACTACAACAACCAAGCATGAGTGGCTTCGTCGGGCATATGTTCCAGAAATCAGAGGTACAAAGGTCTACGACTTAAAACACCTATTAATTTTTAAGGGTTTGTAAATCAATTAATAATATGTAGACCATGATCATATGACACGCAAAGATCAGATATAGCAATTCAAAAGAGATTTAAATGCCACATAGTTCTTTAACAAGGAAAAAGGAAGCTCAACAGTTACCTCTCGCAGTCCTTACAATCTATAGTGTGATAGAATTATCTTCAAAATTTGCCCATACCTTCGGTTACTAAAATGGCAATTGCGGCCTTATCACAAAATCATCACCACTTTTCTTGCTGGTCATGTGTTCTTGACAACGCCATCAACACAGTGCTACAAACACTTCGAACCTTTATGAAGTTGGCAGCTTGTTTCCTCACACATGAAAAGAAACCACAAAACTAGTGGCCCAACCCAATCAACAGGCAGATGAACAACCCGCTTTGATACCATTGTAAGACACACAAACTGGAAACAAACTCAACAATATATTAATGAATGTCTCACAAATGATTATACAATAATGTACAGATAAATACATCAAGAAACCGTTGAATCAGTTCCCGGGTTTTCTTGAACATTAAAACCAACTACTCTATCACAAACTGACCCGAGGATTAGTTGTCTAACAGAATTACCCATTGGAAGTCCATATTCTTAGCTTCGTATTGATAATATCATATATTTTATTTGGATATATAATGAAAGAAGTTACCGAGAATTTCAAATTGGGTGAGTACATTTTTATATTTCAAGACAGAAATTTTTTATATATTGCATATCTCATAACTTTTGATAGACTATCGAGATTGAAGGCAATCCAACACGACTTGAAAGATAAATTCTGCGACTACAATATGCTATATTATTTATTATAATTCTGAGAGATATTCGATGAGTTGCATTTTTCGAAAGTTGCCATTCTTTTTCAGCTTCAAGACTGCAAAGGAAATGGGAAAACTATCATAATTTCAATTTGGGGCAAGCAAATCAAGTGCCGTGTTTTATTGTTTCATGAAACAACTCAGATCAACTTGCATACACATTCTTAGTCTCACATTTGTATTATTAAGGGAGATTTAGTGAGTGTAATTGATCTTTTATTTTTTGTGTGAAATCCTAGCTTGGAAAAAATGTTGAAAAAAAGAACACATGTTCAAGCAAGGCTAGGATGGAAATTTTGAGAGATATTCAACGTGTTGCATTTTTTGAAGGCTGCCATTCATTTTAAGCCTCAAGGCCGCGAATGAAATGGGAAAACCATCATAATTTCAATTTGGGGCAAGCAGATCAAGTGCCACGTTTTACTGTTTTATGAAAAACTCAGATCAACTTGCATAGACATTCTTAGTCTTACATTTGTATTATTAAGGGAGATTTAGTGAGTGCAATTGATCTTTTATTTTTTTTATGAAATCCTAGCTTGGAAAATGTTGAGAATTTGGTAGGGCAGTGTTTAATTCAATTCTCTTACTAGATAACCGCTTGTGGTATACTTGTTATGCTTTTCTTACTTAGATCTTATCTTCATTAACTTATTATGTCTTTAATCAAGTCAATTATCAAAGCACAAGAGACACAGAGTTTTGGCTCTTCAAGCCAGGGCCAAAACCTCTCCCTTTTGGAGAGGAAAACCCAAAAGTAATTCTTCTTCTAGATCTTCAATTGACAAGTACCATGACCATGACCTAGACCCTTGACACTAGTATGCCTCCAAGACCTTGTCACTGCTCTTTCTTGGTTCCTTATGTTGATCTTCTTTTTTGCGCCGTGCTACACCAGCACTAGGGAGACTCGGTCCCTAATTACCCAATCACAGATCCTCGACCTATCTTTCTTTGTTCTCTAGACAAAGATCTTCTTTTTGCTGTAGGTACCTCTGAGATATAATCAAGACTTGGATATATCCTTACCTTATTGTTGTAGTGATACTTGAGATGAGCAAAGTGTATGATAGTCCTCCTTCTTTACACACTAAAGCTTAGAGCCTTATCACAAACTTGGACTGAGATGATGGGACTCCTTTCCTTTGCTGAGATGAGTATTACTTCAGATTCTGCCTCCCACTACTCTTTGTATTATATCACTGTCTTGTCTCTTCCTGAAAAATAACCCTTGGTAGTCTTGAAATGATCACTATGTATATGTCCCAAAACAGAGATAGACTTCCTTGTTTCTTTGTTGATTATCTTCGTCCTTGTGTACCAGAAACCAACCCTTTCTTCGCACTGCAATCACAGAGCATGTCCAAACCCATCTTCGCTGGAAAGTCACCTTTTCTCACACTGAGTTACAACCCTTAACTTCGCATTTTTGCACATAGGTAATCCGAACTGTTCTTCTGTCATTTAAGCGAAGTCCACATGGGTATATATAGTGGTTTAACCCTGTTAATTAGCCGACATATCCTATGAATAGATATGTCTCCAATTTGAGCCGACTTGAGAGTGCATTCACTGTTTTTGAGGCTGACTTCAACGAGGAGAATATACACTATCTTTTGAGCCAACTTTCATGAGCATATTGACAAGGTCTTGAGGCATACTTTACATCAATGAATGTCCTTTACAAGTGTAACAATCCTTCATATACATGACTCTAAATTATACATCTATGACAAGATGAAAAAACCCCTAAAGACATCAAGAAGAAGTCTTTGACCTATAATAAAAACTTCTTGCTCATGAAACCCATGAAGCAAGTATTTACAAAATACATTTTATTATCTTTTTCTTCTTCATTACATAAATTCATAATTACTAGTCATTATGAAGACCGAACCTAGTTATACTTTCCAATACTCCCTCTTAACTAGGGAGGTATTCATAATGGTACATGGTCACTTTCAATCTGAAGAATTTCATAAGAAGAATTTTGATTGGTAATCCATCTGTTATAGCATCATATTATCCAACATTGTCACAGTGCAAGGCCTTGACTAACAACTCCATCTCTCCATGAGACCAAGAGCTACAATGCTGGTGAGACCAATGATTATAGATACCTTCATCATTGTCTCCAAGGTACATACTTCACCCAGGTGTTCATTGAGTATGACCTTAAAGGACTATTCTATCGGGATAGCTAATCCTCAAAGAATATCCATCCTTTCACGACTACTCTTTCTATAGATGTCCTAATACATCTCAAAAGAGTATCGGATGCTAGATGATTACCCAATCCTGCATTCTATCTTCCAAGTGAAGACCAGAATGATGTGTCTATTTATCCCTCTTAACTAGGGAGAACATATTCCTAAGCTTTCCTCTTGTCTTAGGAATTACCGAGTTTCTTCCAAGTAAGAAACTTATTAACTAGGCTCCCTCTTATCCAATGACTTGTCCAGGCTCCCAGGGATTTGCTTCCAAGCTCCCTCTTAGCCAAGGACTTGTCCAGGATCCAAGGACTTGTAGCAGCAATGATGAAAATATCCAGCTGCTCATGAAGGACTCCTTCCGTTGATGTCATGAATGGAGGAGCCTTCAACTTTGGGCTCTCTTCATAGGGCACAAATCATCCATCACTCTCATCCATGAGT
Organism: Pinus albicaulis; assembly: GCA_034641835.2. Lineage (NCBI taxonomy): Eukaryota > Viridiplantae > Streptophyta > Pinopsida > Pinales > Pinaceae > Pinus > Pinus albicaulis. The sequence continues at coordinate 1,277,503,437 of CM076574.1, read as the reverse complement.
CATGTCTTTAGAAAGTGATTCATCAATCTTCTCATCTGGTCTAGTTTCATGTCAAGCTGCTCTTTTGTCGGACCATATTTTCTTTCAAGGATCTTTCAACCTGCCATATGGTTATCAATTGTGGAAGACATATACTTCCCTTTGGCAGCCCTGCATAAGCTCATCAGATATTAATTAATTATAAATAAAAACTTTTAAATCAAAAGTTACCTTAGTGATGATCTTTCACCATGACATCTTCTTGTAGGCATCAACATCCTTTGTTTACAGATTGACACATCTCCTAAAGATATGTATTGTCAAGGGTCTCCATCTTTTCCAGACTTCTATTAGAGTCTACATATCTTCCCAGGAGATCTCCTAGTCAAATCTTCTTGGCTTCCTTAGATGTTGATTGCTTCTTTACATGGTTGTACGTCTCACGATCTCTTCCTCCACACAATCTTATTTCATTCCCAGGAACTTCCAATGTGCAGCGCCTTGATAGTATATAATCACCTCATATTCCATATGAGGACATATTATGTTGATTTCATCTGGTGTGGAGCATGTCTATTGACAACTTGTGCATCGGAGGAATTTCTGCTTTCTTTGATCATACTTCTTTTATCTGCAACCATATGACCTGTCTACATAGTATCCAGTATCAACCTAAATATATATGTACCTCATTTTTCTTCCTTTAAGTCATTTTGCAATAGTTTTCCTTGGAGTGAAGAGTTTCATTCTCTTGACCTGCTTTATCAATATGTCATCATATCCTGATCCCATAATTCTGAAGTTAGAATTCTCAAGGAAACCTATTGCTTTATTTCTAACTAGTGAGTCCAAAGAGGACTTCATTAACATCTATTTCCACATTGATTATTGAATGATGATCCTTGATCTAGATGACTACCTTCTATAAATGTTGTTTTCAGTGAGGTTCCCAGAAGTCACTTATAACATAGATGTCACATGTGTTACAAACATCCTCCTACAACGAGTGCTCCTCCTTCAATGCTTCCATCATGAATGCCAATCGTGGAGTTATGCAGTTTTCTAATATACCATGCTTCCTAACATACTATTTTATAACCAACAGATACCTTTTAAAGAGGAAGATGATCTCAATCATAGGAGAGATCTTTCACTTCTTCTTTCTTAGGCTTCTTTGAATCATGTTCTTCTATTTCTCGGGCAACACGGGCTTCCTCCTCTTGTCCTTATATTTGGGACAATCTTTCTTATAGTGCCCAATTTCATGATATCCGTAGCATCGAAACTTATCCATATTTCTCCTTTTCTTTTGAGGACCAAACTTACAGAATCTTTCCCTTCTTATTTACATGGGAACATAGGCTTGATTCTCTTCATTTCATCCTATATCCACTTTAGCTTTTAACCTTGTCTCATCTATCTTACAAAGAGACCATAGATCCTGGAATGGTGTTGCTTCTTTCTTCCTGTAGATACTCGAAGTGAAGTTTCTCAATTCCTCCGGTAGAGCATTCAACATTACTGTAATCATTTCTATAATAGCTCCACCAATTTGTTATATATTTCTTTTGAAGATTCTAGTTTTGATACATAGGGGATGAGAGAGTCTTGTAAATTTTTGTAGATGTTCTATGCTTGATGCAACTTTACTTTCTCTTCTATTCTAGACAACAATCACATAGACAATAAAGTAAAATGCTGATAGAACATACCAGTAGATCGACAGAAGACAAGCCAGAAATATATATTTGTGTTGGTGCGTTACGACGGTCAATAGGATGCTTCAACCAGCAAAGTCTCAATATGGCCAGCTAACCAGCAATGTCACACAACCCTCAGGACAACCAAACAGTCAACTCAAAAGTCAACCACAAAAAGTCAATGCTGTCAGTAAACGGCCAATGCAAACAGCAGCAGCAGCTGGGTCAACGTTGAAAAGTCAAAGTCAACGGCTTGCCTCGAAAATAGTGCCAAAAAATGCGGATTAGGGAAATCGAAGTTCTGGGAGAGTTTCAGGTTAAATTGACCTTGCGTTGACCAAAGTCAACCCTGGTCAAACTTGCTGTAGAAACCCTAGACCGAATTCAGAAAATTGCTGCTGCCAGATTTCCCACGTGTGGAGAGAGAAGAGACTCCAAGTGATGGAACCAATCAGATGAGGAGAGAGAGATGTGTGAGGATGAGATGAGTGAAATGTCCTCCAATGTTGACCTTATTTATATCCATTAGTGAGGGTGTGTGACACATTTGCTGGGGTACAAAACCTTAAAGCTGACCTACACATATTTTGAATAGATTAAAAATAAATTCAAAATAAATGTTCTGCTCATCGGATCAAGATGATCTTTAGATCGATCTTGCACCTCTCCGAAAGAGGAACCCAATAAAAATATTGGTATCTTCATCTGAGCATCACAACATGGAGTTTGGACCTAGTTGTCCAAAATTAACACTCCCTCTCAACTAGGGAGAACTCCATCCACTTGTGCAATCCAAACATCGTGCGTCATCCCGCCGTAACTTGCTTTGCTGGCTTCTTTATTTCAGAACAGAAGTGGGTCAGTCACAAAGACATCATTCCCAGCTGACAGATTTAGCCCAGAGGTCTGAAACCTCTATAGGACTCACAAAGAGTCTCATACCAACTCGAAGTTGGTTTACCTGACCCGAAGTCAGTTGGAGGTCCGAAACCTCACTATACTTGATCCCAGATCAAGTGGTTGGACCGTGCCATCCTAGATAGAGAGTACGACAATCTCTGATGCGTCCATCGGTCTTTGCTACTAGTCTCTAGCTTTTCCCATCTCATTGGCCAAATGAGAGGTACTTCCCATGAGCCCTGAACTCAATGGGTAGGATGCATACGAGGCACAGATAATGAAAGGTGAACCAACTCAATAATCATCACGGTGGGGCGAAGCACACCAATAAGGTTCGGCAAGCCTAGCTCTGTGGTTGCTTATAGCTCCAAGAAGCTATCCCCACAGCCCCCTAGAGCTCCCAAAGCTCATCGTCCAACAAGACCCTCAGAATAGGGTCGTTCCACAATTCCAAGATTCTCACGGAAGGTTAGGAACTTGACCTTCCCCAAGGGCTTTGTGAGAATATTCGCGACCTTCTCATCAGTACCTATATGATCGAGCCTTAGAGTGCCTCGATGTACCATATCCTGGATAAAGTGGTACCTGATATCAATATGCTTGGATCGATCGTGGAACATGGGATTCTCTGACAAACGAATCCCACTGCGAAGTTTATCATCAGAGAGTATCACGGTGATATCTAGCATGCCTGAAACTGACTCATTGAAGAGCTTTTGCAAATCTGCTTCTGATAGGTCATACTCGCTGCAATGTATTCGGCCTTCACGGTGCTTAAAGCACGGAAACTCCTGCTTCTTGCTCATCCATGATATCGAAGCGAGAACCAGAGCAATGACGACATCTCGATGTTAACACGATCCACCACAACGCCGCCCAATCGGCATCGGTATGTCCATGGGTGTCACGCTCCCAGCTGACGGTGTATCTAGGCCCATGGTTTATCGTGCCCCAAAGATATCTCGGAAGATTCTTGGCACCAACCCGGTGAGTGTGATGAGGCTCAACCATCTTTTGACTCAAAGTGTTCAACGCAAAACATATATCTGGACGGGTGTTCACTAAGAACATCAGGGCCCCTACGAGTTGACGATACTCAGTAGGATTAGACAATACGGGCCCAGCAACACTGCCACTCAACTTCTTGAAGTTGAGCTCCATTGGTGTCGACATGGACTTGCAGTCCACCAAACCAAATCTTTCCAGAGGCTTCACGATGTATTTTCCTTGAGAAAGGAAAATCTCGCTAGGTCTCTGCCAGACCTCTAGGCCTAGGAAGTAGTGCATCAGTCCTATGTCCTTCATCTCGAACTCAGCAGCGAGCTCCCTCTTGCACTGATGAATGAGAGGGTCAGCACCTGTCAAGAAGAGGTCATCCACATACAACACCTGAATGAGAGGCTTTCCCTTGACAACCTTGAAGTAAAGGTTCAGATTAGCATTACTTCGAGTGAAGCCCAACTTCATCAAGTAGCTATCTATCCTCTTGTACCAAGCTCTGGGTGCTTGCTTTAGCCCATAGAGGGCTTTCTTCAACTTGCAGACATGGGTGTCCCGATCCTGGACTTCAAACCCCAGAGGTTGTTTCACATATACCTCTTCCTTTATCGCACCATGCAAAAATGCGGTCTTCACATCCATCTGATGACGACTCCATCCTTGCGTAGCAGCAAGGGCTATAATAGATCGAATGGTGGTATATCGGGCCACAGGTGCAAATATGTCATCATAATCTATGCCTTCCTTTTGAGAGAAGCCATGGGCAACAAATCTTGCCTTGAACTTTCCATCCCTTCCATCAGATCCATGCTTGATCTTGTAGTGCCATTTCGAAGTGACAAGCCTTTGTCCTCTAGGTCTTGGAACCACATCCCATACATCATTCTTCAATATGGACTCATACTCTTCGTGCATAGCATCCTTCCAGACTTGATGCTTTATGACTTCCTCAAAAGATCCAGGCTCATATTGTACAATAGTACTCATGGCTGCTAGATACCCTTGGTATCTGTTCGGCTTCTTGCTTTCACAAAATGTCCCCCTTGGGGCCATATGTCCCTCGGCATCCTCGAGAGTGTCCCTGAGCTATGATGGTCTCTTCCCCAGTGAAGGAGGTGGATCAATCGGGTCCATCGGTCCTTCAACATCGGTGATCGTCTCATCCTTTGGTTCTTCTTGATTTCCAGGCCTTGCTTCATGATCTTCCTCAGATCTCAGAAGATTGACTACTTTCCTCAGGGAAGCATCTTCGTCAAAGGTGACATCGTGGCATATCTCCACTTCCTTTGACCATGCACATAGAATCTATAGGCCTTCAAAGTTTCGTTGTAGCCCACAAATGTTCCCTTCTTCCTAGAAGCATACGGCTTTCTCCTCTTCTCTTTTGGCACATGAAAATAAACAGGACATCCAAAAACTCTAAAATGTGAGACATCAGGTTTCTTACTAGTGAAAACCTCCTCAGGAGTTTTGGAGTCCAGAGCGGAATGCGGGCATCGGTTTTGTATGTACACAACAATGTTCACAACTTCTCCCCACAGAAACTTTTTGAATACTGGTCATAGATCATGGCACGGGCGGCTTCCACGGTGGTCTGTTCTTTTGTTGTGCCGCCATTTGCTCTGAGGTATAAACAATTGAAGTCTCCCTCTTGATGTCGACTTCTCTGCGAAAGTTCTTGAGACTCGTTCGTCTCATATTTGGTGCCATTATCGGTCCTCGGCCTCTTTATCTTCTTCCTGTCAAATTTTCCACCAAGGCTTTGAAGGTACGAAACCACATGAAAGCCTCATCTTCTTCTTCAAGAAGTATATCCGAGGTTTGCGAGAGAAGTCATCTATGAACGCCATATAATAAGAACATCCTCCCAAGGATGTAACAGGCAGAATACCAGACAGATCAGAATGTATTAATTGCAAGACATCAAATGTCTTTGTGACGCTTGAGGGGAAAGGTCCCCTTGTATGCTTTTTTTCGGCACAACCCTGACATAGACCTTCATGATTATTTGAGAACTCAGGCATCCCTGTCACCACCTTCCTTGCTTCGGGAAGGGCCCTGTAGTGAAGGTGTCCAAACCTTCGGTGCCATAGTTCAGTCTGTTGGATAGTATCACATGTCATCGCTCCTAGTGGACTTCCTCCAACCTGGTAGAGTGTATCAACTCTAAACCCAATCGTGATAGCTTCCTTAAAGCTCTTCTTCCATATGCGTACCTTCCCATCAATGAATACCACATTGAAACCTTTGTCTTCCATGGCCAAAATAGACACAAGTTTCTTCTTCAAATCAGGTACATATAGTACATCTTTCAAGCAGAGGACTTGACCTTGAGATAAGTGGAGGGTCACAGTCCCTGTCCCTTTCACGGGATATGTGGCATTATCTCCAAGGATAATTTCCAGATTAGTATCCTTCTCAACCATATCAGAGAGTGCTTCCTTGAACCCAGTGATGTGCCTTGAGGCACCATTGTCTATCAACCAGACATCCATAGTGTCGGGTGGAGATGCAGCAGAGAGGGCAGATACAAGAATGAATTCATTTCTTTTATCAACAGCATTTGATTCCTCATACTTGGAGTTTCTTGACCTTTTGAAAGGTTGACCATTTCCGCCAGAGGGAGCCTTCCTCTTTCCCTTGAACCTGTTGTTCCTTTGATTACCATTCCTCCGGTTGTTGTTGTTGTCATCACCATCGGGAGAATCCTTCTTGAAAGGGAATTCTCTAGCATAGTGACCTAGCCTATGACAAGTGTAACACTTGCCCTTCTTTCCTTGGGCCCCTGCTCTTCCTTTGTTTTTTGGACCACCAAAGTTCTTCTTTCTAGAATGAGCAGCGTAGGCAGCATTTACTTCATTTTCATACTCCATTCTTGTCTCTTCTTGTACGCATCTCGATAGTACTGTATCACATTTTTATTGAGAATGGTAGTGTTGAACACATGCCATTCGGATGGGAGCCCTCCAAGTGTGGTGAATACCATCTCTCGATCAGCTATTGTCTCCCTAATAGCAAGCAGATTGTTCCTGATCTCGGTCAGCTTCAGAAAATGTGATTGAATAGACTCATCCCTGCCTTTCTTTAGATTCTTCAATTGATTCTTGAAGAATAGCACTTGATTCACATTGTTGGCCTTGAACATTTGGACCAACTTATCATACATCTCTTTAGATGAGCCCAGCTCAGAGATGTAGGTAACTAGACTCTTGTGAATTGAGTCCTTGATCATCAACTTTGCTTTGATCTCCCCCTTCTTATACTTTGTTTTGGCGGCAGCAGTTGCAGTGGATGGAGGTTCTTGGATTTTACCCTGCACATAGTCCATGACATCTTGGTCGTCCAACATAAGATCCAATGTCATCTTCCAAAAATGGAAGTCATCCTTCCCAGTCAATTTGTCATCAGCCTTGAAGCCATTGTAGTTTGAGGAAACCCATCCTCTTGGTGATTGCTACAAATTAGGGCTTGTCTTCACCTCAGCTTCGATACCATGTAAATTTATGTAGATGTTCTATGCTTGATGCAACTGTACTTTTCTTCAATATCAGATAGAAATCACATAAACCATAAAGCAAAATGTTGATAGAACATACTAGTAGATTGATAGAAGACAAACCAGAAACAGATAAATGTGATGGTGCGTTACGACGGTCAACAGGATGCTTCAACCAGCAAAGTCTCGATATGGTCAGCTAACCAGCAATGTCACACAACCCTCAGAACAGCCAAATGGTCAACTCAAAAGTCAACCCCAGAAAAGTCAACCTTATCAGCCAATGGTCATTGCATAGCAACAGCAGCAGCTAGGTCAACGTTGAAAAGTCAAAGTCAACATCTTGCCTCGAAAACAGTGCCAAAAAATGCGGATTAGGGAGATCGAAGTTCTGAGAGAGTTTTGGGTCAAATTGACCTTGCGTTGACCAAAGTCAACGCTGGTCAAACTTGCTGCAGAAACCCTAGACAAAATTTGAAAAATCGGTTCCACGTGTGGAGAGAAGAGACTCAGTGATGGAACCAATCGGATGAGAGAGAGATGTGTTAGGATAGAGATGAGTGAAATGTCCTCCAACGTTGACCTTATTTATATCCATCGGTGAGGGGTGGAGGACATCTCTTTGGGGTACAAAAAAAAAGCTTAGGCTTGCACATATTTTGAATAGATTAAAAATAAATTCAAAATAAATGTTCTGCTTATCGGATCAAGATGATCTTTAGATCGATCTTGCACCTCTTCGAAAGAGGAACCCAATAAAAATATTGGTGTCTTCATTTGAGCATCAGAACATGGAGTTTGGACCTAGTTGTCCAAAATTAACAAGTCCTTTATGGATTCTATAGGAATCCTCTGGGCTCTTATGTCTTCCTTCATGTATTTGGCATGACTTCATTGTCCTTTTCTTCCATGCAAGAAAGTTTGAAACCCTAACTAGTTTGTTGCTTTCTTTGCAAAACGACATTTTGATAGATTCATAAAGATACTTACTTGAGTAGATGTTTTTCTTCTTCCACCAACTTCTTTGTTGATGATGTTGTAGATAGTAGTAGGAGCTCCCTCTTAGATTGGCTTCTTCAAGAGAGCTAGATCACCTTTAATCCTTCATGATGATGATGATCAAGGATGACTTGATGATGATTTGATGATGTCGAATTGACTTCAATCACGAGATAACTTTAGATTCCTTGAAGATAAAGGTCATCTTCTTCATCTTGCTTTTCTTCTTGTGTGAGTCCTTTGAATAAGGTTTTGATTCCTTTGAAATGGCTTGAGGGATTCTCCAATTTCTACAAACTGCTCCTTCTTGAATGAATGAATATCTTCCTAGATCTGAAGATTGATCTTTCAATGTAGATCTCTGATTTTCTTCTAGAGAACTGATCCTTGATCTTCTTGGTACTTGAATGTCTTCTTGTCAAAATAGCCCTTTCTAGCACCTTAGCTCTGATACCATGTTGAGAATTTGGTAGGGCAGTGTTTAATTCAATTTTTTTACTAGATAACTGTTTGTGTTATACTTGTTATGCTTTCTTGCTTAGATCTTATCTTCATTAACTTATTATGTCTTTCATCAAGTCAATTATCAAAACACAAGAGACACAAAATTTTGGCTGTTCAAGCCAGGGCCAAAACATCTCCCCCTTGGGGAGGAAAACCTGAAAGTAATTCTTCTTCTAGATCTTCAATTGATAAGTACACCTGACCTAGACCCTTGACACCAGTATGACTCCAATACCTTTTCACTGCTCTTTCTTGGCTCCTTATGTTGATCTTCTTTTTTGCACTGTGCTACACCAGCACTAGGGAGACTCGGTCCCTAATTACCCAATCACAGATCCTCGACCTATCTTTCTTTGTTCTCTAGACAAAGATCTTCTTTCTGCTGTAGTTACTTCTGAGATATAATCAAAACTTGTATATAGCCTTACCTTATTATTGTAGTGATACATGAGATGAGCAAAGTGTATGATAGTCCTCCTCCTTTATGCACTGAAGCTTAGAGCCTTATCACAAACTTGGACCGAGATGATGGGACTCCTTTCCTTTGCTGAGATGAGTATTACTTCAGATTTTGCCTCCCACTAATCTTTTTATTATATCACTGTCTTGTCTCTTCCTGAAATAACCCTTAGCTGTCCTGAAATGATCACTGTGTATGTGAACCAAAACAGAGACAAAATTCCTTGTTTCTTTTCTAATTATCTTCGTCCTTGTGTACAAGAAACCGACCCTTTCTTCGCACTGCAATCACAGAGCATGTCCGAACTCATCTTCGCTGGAAAGTCACCTTTTCTCGCACTGAGTTACAACCCTTAACTTGACACTTTTCCACTGAGGTAATCCGAACTGTTCTTCTGTCATTTAAGTGAAGTCCACATGGGTATATATAGTGGTTTGACCCTGTTAATTAGTCGACATAACCTATGAATAGATATGTCTCCAATTTGAGCTGACTTGAGAGTGCATTCACTGTTTTTGTGGCTTACTTCAACTAAGGAGAATATACATCATCTTTTGAGCTGACTTTCATGAGCATATTGACAAGGACCTGAGGCATACTTTACATCAATGAATGTCCTTTACAAGTGTAACAATCCTTCATATACATGACTCTAAATTATACATTTATGACAGGATGACAAAACCCCTAAAGACATCAAGAAGAAGTCTTTGACCTATAATAAAGTCCACATGGGTATATATAGTGGTTTGACTCTGTTAATTAGCCGACATATCCTATGAATAGATATGTCTCCAATTTGAGCCGACTTGAGAGTGCATTCACTGTTTTTGAGGCCGACTTCAAAAAGGAGAATATACATCATCTTTTGAGCTGACATTCATGAACATATTGACAAGGACTTGAGGCATACTTTACATCAATGAATGTCCTTTACAAGTGTAACAATCCTTCATATACATGACTCTAAATTATACATTTAGGACAATATGACAAAACCCCTAAAGACATCAAGAAGAAGTCTTTGACCTATAATAAAGTCCGCATGGGTATATATAGTGGTTTGACCCTGTTAATTAGCCAACGTATCCTATAAATAGATATGTCTCCAATTTGAGCCGACTTGAGAGTGCATTCATTGTTTTTGAGGCCGACTTCAACAAGGAGAATAGACATCATCTTTTGAGCTGACTTTCATGAACATATTGACAAGGACTTGAGGCATACTTTACATCAATGAATGTCCTTTACAAGTGTAACAATCCTTCATATACATGACTCTAAATTATACATTTATGACAAGATTACAAAACCCCTAAAGACATCAAAAAGAAGTCTTTGACCTATAATAAAAATTTCTTGCTCATGAAACCCATGAAACAAGTATTTACAAAATACATTTTATTATCTTTGTCTTCTTCATTACATAAGTTCATAATTACTAGTCATTATGAAGACCGAACCTAGTTACACTTTCCAACAGAAAAAAATGTTGAAAAAATAACACATATTCAAGCAAGGCTAGGATGGAAATGTTGGAAAAATAGATGGATGCATGTGATTAGTTTATTTATTTCAATTGGCATAGAAAGAGAAATAAATGCATGGTCAGGTTTGGGAGTGGCTTGTGAAGAATGATATGTAGACATCATCCAACCATGTGGACATAATTACTTTTAGCTTCTGGTTGAAAAAAAAATCACATATTCAAGGAAGGCTAGGATGGAAACGTTGGGAAAAATGATGGATGTATGTGACAGGTTTATTATTTGAATTTCAATTGGCATAGAAAGAGAAATTAGATGCATGGTCAGGGGTTTGTGAAGAATGATATGTATACATCATCTATGTGAATATAATTACTTTTTAGCTTCTGGTTCTGAATATAGTCCTCTGTATGATGAATCTCCACGTGAATAGGATCTAGAAGGGTAAGGAAGATATCTTAACTTCTCTTTGATGGAATTCTCACCTTTTATCATAAATTTTCTGATCAGCATCATGTATTGTTTGAAAAAGAAACAAAAGTCATTGAAGGTGGTCATGGGCAAGTGGTGAAAGAGTGTTTTTAACTTTTTACCTTGAATCACCTCCATTGGTAATGTTGTCACCAACAACACATTTGTCATTTTACACCTATGTGGATTGACAGTGTTGGTTACCCAATTCCAAATGCTTTGGTTGAGCCATACTTGGATCTTTGTGATCCTATTGAGTGTTTTCAGCAAAGTAGAGTGAATATCCATTCATTAAAGTAGATTGTTTTATTAGATTACATGCATTTGGATGAGTGCATACCATCATGTCCAACCTTGAAGGGTTAGCTCAGTCAGTTGAACCATTGGCCTGTGGCATGTTGCCAATGAAGAGGCCATAGGTCATAGGTTCAAAATCCATTCATTAAAGTAGATTGTTTTATTAGATTACATGCATTTGGATGAGTGCATACCATCATGTCCAACTCTGAAGGGTTGTTGATATTTGGTTACCGGAGGACAGGTGGTTCCCTAAGGTTTTGATCTTTGGCCTAGGGAAAAGTGTCCAAAAGAATTTAATTTTTCTCCTAAAGTGACTTTATAAAGTTATATAGTCAAATCTAATTTAAAAGTGACTTTAAGTGATAAAGTTACTAAAATCTATTTTTAAAGTGACTTTAATAAAGTCAATGTGAAATTAGAAAGGAAAAGTGACTTTGGAAATAAATGACTAAGTGGGTCTTTATTAAAGTGGGGTGAATTAAAAAATAGAAAGTGAGATTTAAATGAGCATTTAATCTCAACCCTAGATATAAAACTATCTCAGCCATTAGATATAGGGATTCCCCAAAAGTCACTTATGGTTAGGTTAAAGGAGGAAAAGGAGGGAAAAGGTCATTCATTCTTTTATGAGTAGATTGAGAGAGAAGGAGAGAAAGCAAAGGATATTTCTGAGCAGTGAGAGGAAGAGGGCAGCAGCAAGCAGATTCAACAAATCCGTACAGCCAAGATAGAGCATGGTTTTCAAGGCAAGAGGGCACGAAAATCAAGGAGTGAAGAACAACATTTATTGCTGCTTTATTGGCACGATTCCCAAGGAGGCCGTACAACAGTATTAAGGGACTGTTTTCTGATTTCCATATAACAGAAAATCAGCACAGAAATTGAGGCCGTACAACAGTTTCAAGGCAGCCGTATAGCACGGTTTTCGAGGCAGACGTACAACAGCTTTCAGCAGGCCGTACAACACGGATTTCGAGGAGGTCGTACACCCATACAACACAGATTTCAATGCTGTCCGTACAACATTTAATGCTGCATAATTTTCTGTAATTTCTGTTTTGTGTGGGCACAAAAATCGAGGTGGAGTTTTGCATGGTTTTCGAGATAAGTACTTTTGAGAAGTTGCTGTAATTTTTTGCAGTTTATTTCTGTCTCACTGTAAAAGCTATTTATCAGAAATAAGAAGAAGCTTTCGAACTGGTTTTCCCCAAGAGTTGTAGGGGGTTTTTCCAGGGTCACATTGACCAAAAATCAACGTGTCTATTTTCTGTGTGTCGCTGATTTATTTTGCTGAGTTTTATTTCTGCAATTTTCAACATTCGAAAATTTTCCAGAATTTGTGTTTTCAAAAAAATATTTTTTTTTTCAGCTTGTTGAATGTATGGCTCAATGTTACCAGACTCGGAATCGGCAATAAATCGGCGAGGCAAAAGAGCGAAGAGTTTGAATCGGATTGGGAAAAAATTAGGAAAAAATCGACAAATTCAATAAATAAAGATATACACATATATTGAATTAAAACAACTATTTTTCATTGATATTCAATAAAGCCATGTCCAAACAATGCATAATATCAATAGAAGTCCAAAATATCATGAATGAATAAGTATCTCATATATGTTATGAGTCCAGACTCCAAACATGATCCGAAGTACTGAGTCCTAACCAGTGACTACATAGAACCAGAAGCATATGCTTCTAAAAGTTTACAAAATACTGCCAAGAAAATCTGTAAATACTAAAAAATCAATAACTGAGAGTCTAAGACTCTTAAGAGTGAGAACTAGAAGCGATTCCTCCCAATCCTTCGCTTGCTTGACGCTCTAAGTTCTCCAAGTCATGTAGACTTAAAAGAGGAGGCTCCTCCTCTAATTGGACTCAATTTGATGCATTTGTAGTTTGCAGATCTATCTCCTGAAGGTCGATTGGTGAATGATCCAAACCTGTCATTATCATGAGACATTGAAATGTAAATTAAAGTTTGAACTTTAAAGTTTAAATTTTAAAGTGCAAATCAAATTATAAAAACTTCAAATTCAGGCTCTCACCTAGTATTTGCTTGTTGCGAAGTCGTATATTGTAATGGACAAATACAAGGTCATTTAAGCGCTTTTGTGTCAATCGATTGCGCTTCTTAGAATGTATTTTCTCAAACATGCTCCAGTTGCGCTCACAACCTGAAGCATTGCATGATTGGTTTAAGATTTGAATGGCGAATCTCTTCAACTCTGGCGTATCACTACCAAAATTTTGCCACCAAAGACCTAGAAAATGCCAAGTGTTTGTGAGTAGTAAGTACTAAATACTAAAAACTTAAAAAGAAAACAAAATTTAATAAAACATTTAACATACAAAATAAATTTTAAACAAATTTAATGAATTGATGAAGCCTTCAGGGTACTTGGCAACATCTTAGTCCTTTCTCGTATAACACTGGTATAGGCAAATACTTTCGCTGGCGTCCTATAATCCTGTAGTTGGGAAAAGACACGGCTTTGAAATTCTGGATCAAGGGAGCACCTTCATTAAATTTGCTCTTATCATAAAAATACTGTGGGTTTAAGAAGTACCCAGTAGCATGTAAGGCGGAATGCAATTGTCTATCCCAACGTGCATCAATAATATCCCAAAGAGGCAAATACTTTGCCTCCTCATCGCCATATCTTCTTTTGATGGCCTCCTTTGCAAGATCCATCGCCTCATAAATGTAACCCATAGCAGGTTTGTCACCATCAACCATCCTGAAAGTTCAAGCTTTCAAATTTAATGAAATATGAAACTTTGAAAATAAAAAGAAGCTTGAAATGAAAAAGTTAAAACTAAAAGACTTGAAGTACCTGAGAACTCTGACAAGGGACTCTGTCACAGCAATAATCTCTTCGGCATCTTTCCAAAAACCGTCATTAAACACAAGTGCAACAATTTCAATGCCTTCAAGGGCCTTGGAATGTTTAGATGCCATCCACTCAGGTCCCAAGAACATCCTCTTCAGATTTATCTTTTGCTCAACCACAGATTGCAAAGATATGAAATTTGTTGCAAATCTAGTCACTGCAGGTCGAACAATTTCTTTACCTTCAATGTATTTTCTCATGTTGTTTAGGACAATAGTGTGGATGTACAGGTATTTGGTTATGGATTTTGCCTTTTCCACAACCTCATGTATCCAATGAAGCTTACCAATGTCCTCAAGCATTAAATCTATGCAATGGGCAGCACAAGAGGTCCAAAAAATAGTGGGGTGCCTAATCTCAAAAAGTCTACCAGCAGCCATATAATTAGCTGCATTGTCGGTAACAATTTGTACAACATGTTCTTCTCCCACTTCTTGAACGACTTCCTCCATCATTTCACAAATAAGTTGGGTAGTCTTAACCTTTTCTGAGGCATCCACTGATTTGAGAAACATTGTGCCTACTGGACAAGATACAAGGAAATTTATTAAAGTTCTATTCCTCTGATCAGTCCATCCATCACTCATGATGGTGCACCCTGTCTCTACCCATGATGAACGAAACTCAGCTAGCACAAGCATGACATCTTCAACACTTTCTAACAACAAATCTGTCCTAAGGCTCTCTGATGTAGGGGCTTTGAATCCTGGACCTGCAACAGCGACTGCATCAATCATAGCTTGCCAATAAGGACTTCTGGCACAGTGGAAAGGTATGTCAGAAGAGAACCAAAAGTTAGCAATGGCCTTCCTTGCCTGTCTATGGATATCTTTTTTCCAACCAGTGGCATCCAAGGTAGGTTGAGAACCAGGTTTTGTGCGGGGAGCAAAAAAAGTGTTTATGTTTCCACCTCCAGTGTTGATTGCAGGTCGATTCATCTGGGCTTGAGTTTGACTTGGACTTGGAGGCATGTGTGAGAAACTTGGGAATGGCATTAAGGACTCAATAGAAGGAGATGAAAAGGGGGTATTGGAAGAAGAAACGTCAACTCCAAGAGTTCCTGTTTCTTGTTTTTGCTTTGCTCTCTTAGCATTATGCTGCCTCAACATGTCAAGGGCCAAGGTTGCTTGGTGTTTGACATTATTGTCAACCTTGCTGCAGAGACCTATATCATGCCCGGGTATTTGTGCAAGGTGGTACTTGAATCTATAGATGCCTCCACAACATTCTGTTTTGAAAAATTTACAAAGGAGCTTGGGGCTTCCGAGAATCTTGTCACAATAAGCCCAAGCAAAATCCTTCTCCCTCGGCATTGTTGTGGTTCCTAACTTCCTGCAAAATAAGAAGGCAAAAAAAATTAAAATTAAAAAAGGAGATATTTATTTTCTGGAATCTGAAAAGGAGATATCTATTTATTAAAAAAAGGAGATATTTATTTCATACAGTATTAGACTTTAGTAATTACAATTACAATTTTATATTTACCAAAAAAAACAATTTAAATTTTATAATTTATAATTTTATAGGTATATAGTAAATCACAGTCCGAGTTTTGTTGGAAGTTGGAACCACATTTGTCCAAAGCTTAACAAAACATATTAAATCTAAGCCCATCCGAGTTCTAACTGTGATTGTTCTCTAGTAGTATTCCAATACAATAGACCTGGAGGCTGGTATGTTCAAAGCATAAGTGTGAGTTCCTCTGAAGAGTATTCTCATCAAAATTCAAGGATAAGATCGATCCAGTTACTGAGGTATCTCGGTAAGGCCTAATTAAAGTCTTAGACTCATTTAATAGCAGTCTCAATAGAGGGATGACATTTGTAGTCCAGACAATAGCGGACCTGTGGAGCAATTTTTGAACAAGTTCTTCTCTGAATGCAAAGGGATACTTTGAGGTTTATATCTGAGTAAGGGTTTCCTTGGGTCATTCTCTGTATTGGACCAGCGTGGAGGGCCATAGTAGTCCCATGAATATTGAATCGTATTAGATTTTCATTTTAGTTTATTAAAAAAAAAAAAAATTATTATTGAAATTTGAGTCGAGTCTTGACACTTACTGCTGAACTCCCGATGCAATTTGACACTCCAGAGATGGCAGCACTCTTCGACGATGGCGACACTTTGACACTCCAGCAATGGCGGCAATTAGACACTCCAGCAATGATGCAATGCGGCAATGTGTGAACTCCCTGACGGCAGCAATGTGTCTTCGACAGCGGCAATGTGTGAACTCCCCGACGGCGGCAATGTGTGAACACTGAAGACGATGGCAGCACAACTAGCATAGCTCTAACTGCGGCAACTCCAGCAAGCTCCAGCGGCGGCAATGGCGACGGCTCCATCACTAGCACCAACAATGCGGCTCCAGCACCAGCAATGCGATGGCGGCACCAACAATGCGACAGAATGTTAAGATAGTGGGCGTGTAAATAAAACAACACGCTGGCAGGAAAAACCACTTCCCACGAAAAACCTAGGAAGACAGGATAGCCGAGTAATCGGGAAAATCGGAATAATCGCCTCTGCGTGAGTCAAACTCGCATTGACCACGAGTTAAACTCGGTCAACGCGAGTTTGACTCGCGCAAAGGCAAATCGGATCGTCTGGCTATCGAGCAGAGTAGTAATCGTGACTAATCGGCTAAGTTGCCGATTCCTGTTTCACTGGTATGGCTATGGGAATGGACATTTAACTATATGGAGAAATAAGGAGAAACTGAAAATCGGGGTGGAAAAAAGAAATTTCTACATGGTATCAGAGCTATTTTGCTGAAAAAGGCAGTTTGGGACAGCAAGAAGGAAAAATTACAGCAAGCTGATTTTTCACTCAGAAATTACAGCAAGCTGATTTTTCACACATAAAATTTTACCTTTACTACATCAGTGTTATTTTCAGCTTATTTAGGATAGCAAGCATGTCTTTGGGTTTGAGGGTGGAGGATAGGTTGGATGGGCATAGTAACTACAGTGTATGGAAGGAGAGAATGCAGAGCATCTTTGAGGAGGTAGAAGTCTGGGACATCATGGTGCATATCGCACAGAACCCTGTTAATGTGCCTACTGATGCTGTTCAGTTGGCAGCCTTAATAAAAAGAATAACAAGGGTAAGAGACTGATTCTAGATGGAATCAAAGACCATCGCATTCCTCATGTGAGAGGAAAGAGAAATGCTCATGAGATGTGGACAACATTGACCAATCTCTACCAGAGTACCAATGAGAACAAGAAAATGGTCCTAACGGAGAAGCTGAAGACCATTAAGATGGGTAAGACTGATAGTGCAACTGGATATCTCACAAAGATTACTAATGTGAGAGATGAGTTGGCAGCAGTTGGAGAGGTCATTCCACCCACTGAGTTGGTGCGGATTGCAGTGAATGGCCTCCCTAGTTCATGGCTGAACTTTGCTGATGGGGTTTGTGCACGTGAGACCCTTCCCACTTGGGAGAGGTTCTGGGATGATTGCATACAGACAGAAATCAGAAAGACACAGCTTGGGGCAGCCAAACCAGTTGAGTAGGATGAGGATGTAGCACTGTTGGCAGGAGGCAAGAAAGGCAAGGGAAAGAAGCAAGCTTCCACAAGCAGTGGTGGGGGCAAAGGCAAAGGTAAAGGTAGACAGGGGAACACGCAGAAGGACTATTCCAAGGTGAAGTGTTGGAATTGTCAGAAGATGGGACACTATGCAGTTGTGTGTCCGGAGAAGAAGAAGAAGGGGAAGAACCAGAGCATGGCAGCATCAACAGAGATAGAGGACTTTACAGATAGCTTTGACCGGGAGTTTGGGTTCATTGCTTGTGAGTCCACTAGTGCAGGATCACCTGCCACGGAGGTTGAGAGGGAGTGTGCATTTCCCTCCACTAGCGGAGCATCTTCAGGTATCTGGTATGTTGACAGTGGGGCTTCACGTCATATGACAGGAGTCCGTGAGTACTTCTCAGAGCTTTCAGAGAGTGGCACTGATATAGAGGTAATACTCGGAGATGACAGTGTTGTTAGAGCAGTCGGTGTGGGGACTTTGACATTTAACAGGGAACCCAAACCTCCCTTGAAGGTGTCAGATGTTCTATATGTGCTAGGGATGAGGAAGAACCTCATATCCGTCTCAGCATTAGAGGACAGAGGATATGAGATATTGTTCAGGAGAGGACAGGTGCTGATATATCCCAGGGGCGCTCCAGCTGATTCAACTAGAGTGATAGGTGTACGCCATGCAAAGGTGTACAAGTTTGCATTTCAGCCCCTTTTGGCATTGAGTAGTAGTACTGGCAGTAGAGCTAGCAGTTCAGAGCTGTGTGAGATTTTGCACCGCAAGATGGGGCACATGTATCATGGAGCCTTGAGGACATTGCGGGAGATCACTACAGGTGTGCCAGATTTCAGTACTGATCACTTTGATACATGCAGAGGATGTGCTATGGGCATGTTTTCCAAATCCCCTTTTCCCAGCAGTGACAACAGATCGACTGGGATACTTGATTTGATTCATTCCGATGTGAGCGGTCGGATGTCTCATGTTTCCTTGAGTGGATATGAGTATTATGTATTATTCATTGATGATCACTCCAGGAGGACCTGGATTTATTTCTTGAAGACCAAGAGTGAGGTCTTCAAGCGGTTTCAGGAGTTCAGAGCTCTTGTGGAGACCCAGACAGGTCGGAAGATTAAGTCCCAGAGGTCGGACAATGGAGGTGAGTACACCCTTGGAGAGTTTGTTGATTATTGTGTGGAGGCAAGCATTAGGAGGGAGTTCACAGTTCCTTACAACCCCCAGCAGAACGAGGTTGCGGAGAGGAAGAACAGATCCATCGGAGGGGTTGCCAAAGCCATGTTACATGATCAGGGGTTACCATTGTTTTTGTCGGCAGAGGCCTGCAACACTACTGTATATTTGCAGAACAGGGGTCCGCATCGTGCCTTGGGGCATGTGACTCCAGAGGAGGCCTTTTCTGGGAAGAAGCCTGATGTTGGTCATCTTCGTATCTTTGGGTGTATTGCATACTCCTACGTACCCAAGGAGAAGAGGACCAAACTAGAGCCCACCGCAGAGAAGGGTATCTTTGTGGGCTACAGTGAGACTTCGAAAGCCTTTCGGATTTATATTCCCGCATAGAGGAGAGTTGTTGTCAGGCGAGATGTGAAGTTCGAGGAGGACAGGGCTTTCAGGAGGTCACGAGAGTTAAAGTATCTGGATCAGCTAGACCCTCAGGAGCAACTGAGTCAGTCGCAGGGATCCAGTGGGTAGGGATCAGGAGGATCCGGAGGTACATTGATTACGGTGTCAGGTCTGTTAGTGAACAGTGGCTCACAGAGTTAGAGGGGTGGTGGTGCTTCAGGCAGCATACAGAGCAGTCCGCAGAGCAGTTCACTAGGGAATCCACTGATGGACAGTTCACACGGTACTTCAGCGTCTACAGGTTCAGGTTCAGGCAGGAGGACAGCAGACAGACAGTCAGGAGTTCAGGCTCCTGATGATAAGGAGGAGGAGTTTCATTCTCCAGTGGGAGAAGTGTGCTCAGGGAAGTGGAAGCCTAAGTGATACCTTGAGAGAGGCCACATCTGTTGCTGGGCCTAAGAGGCTGGTCAGAGAGAGTAGACCACTTGAGAGATTTTGTAGCTATATGGCAATGGTTGCCAACATTCTTGACTCTAAGCCTTCTAGCTATGAGGAGGTAGCTAGCCAGCAGGTTTGGAGAGAGGCCATGCAGGAGGAGTATTCTTCTATCATGAAGAATGATGTTTGGGAGGTGGTGCCGAGGCCTGAGTGCAAATCCGTGGTTACTTCCAGATGGCTTTACAAGGTAAAGCATGCTGCAGATGGCAGCATTGAGAAATTCAAAGCAAGGTTTGTGGCTAGAGGGTTCTCCCAGGTAGAGGGAGTTGATTATGAGGAGACCTTCGCTTTCGTGGCTCGATATACTTTGATTCGCTCCATCATATCGATAGCAGCAGAGATGGGTTGGAAGATCCACCAGATGGATGTGAAGACCGCATTTCTCAATGGCTTCATACAGGAGGAGGTGTACATTGAGCAACCATAGGGCTTTGAGGTGCATGGGAAGGAGTCCCATGTGTGCAGACTGAAGAAGGCTCTTTATGGCCTGAAGCAAGCTCCCAGAGCTTGGTACTCCAGGATAGATACTTACTTGCAGAAGATGGGTTTCACAAAGAGTGAGGCAGATCCGAACCTTTACTATATTGTGATAGGTGAGGAGCCTTTCATTCTGGTGCTGTATGTGGATGACTTAGTCATTACAGGTGCAGAGAGACTCATAGAGCACTGCAAGAGAGATCTTGCGGCGGAGTTTGAGATGAAGGACATCGGCTTGATGCATTACTTTTTGGGTTTGGAGGTGTGGCAGGAGGAGGGGCATTTCTTCCTGGGGCAGGGGAAGTATATTGTGGACATCCTTGGCAGATTCCACATGGAGGATTGTAGACCCATGTCGACACCGATGATCACCAAATGGAAGAAGCTTCACGCTTTAGATTCTGAGTTGGTGGATCCCACATTGTATAGACAGTTGATTGGTTCCTCGATGTATTTGGTCAACACCAGACCAAATATATGTTTTGCACTCAACACGATGAGCTAGTTCATGTGTGAGCCCAGGAGGGTGCACTGGATCGCTGCAAAACACATTTTGCGGTACTTGCAGGGGACAGTGGATTATGGTCTAGATTATAGGCAAGGGGATGGAGTGAGATTGACAGGTTACACTAATTCTGATTGGGCAGGTTGTGCTTCTGATAGGAAGAGCACTTCAAGTTGTTGTTTTGGGTTGGGTTCGGTAGTGGTGTCGTGGTTCAGCCGAAAGCAACAGTCAGTAGCATTGAGTTCAGCGGAAGTAGAGTACATGGCAGCTAGTCTAGTTAGTTGTGAGGCCATCTGGCTTCGCAAGATGTTGTTTGGCTTATTTGGTCAGTCATTGAGACCTTCAATGATTTACTGTGATAATCAGAGTTGCATTAAACTCACAGAGAATCCAGTATTTCATGATAGGTCAAAGCATATCGGCATCAGATATCACTTCATCAGAGACTATGTTCAGAAGGGAGTTGTGAAGCTTGAGTATATTTCCACTGATGAGTAGGTTGCAGATATTCTTACCAAATCTTTACCACAGGGCAAGCATGTCTACTTCAGAGACAAGATGGGTGTGGTGAGGAACACCTTCCTCGGTAAGAGGGAGTGTTGATATTTGGTTACTGGAGGACAGGTGGTTCCCTAAGGCTTTGATCTTTGGCCTAGGGAAAAGTGTCCAAAAGAATTCAAATTTTCTCCTAAAGTGACTTTATAAAGTTATAATGTCAAATCTAATTTAAAAGTGACTTTAAGTGATAAAGTTACTAAAGTCTAATTTTAAAGTGACTTTAATAAAGTCAATGTGAAATTAGAAAGGAAAAGTGACTTTGGAAATAAATAACTAAGTGGGTTTTTATTAAAGTGGGGTGAATTAAAAAATAGAAAGTGAGATTTAAATGAGCATTTAATCTCAGGCCTAGATCTAAAGCTATCTCAGCCATTAGATTTAGGGATTCCCCACTTAGGGTTAGGTTAAAGGAGGAAAAGGAGGGAGAAGGTCATTCATTCTTTCATGAGCAGATTGAGAGAGGAGGAGAGAAAGCAAAGGATATTTCTGAGCAGTGAGAGGAAGAGGGCAACAGCAAGCAGATTCAGCAAATTGGTACAGCCAAGACAGAGCATGGTTTTCAAGGCAAGAGGGCTCGAAGATCGAGGAGTGAAGAACAACATTTATTGCTGCTTTATTGGCACGATTCCCAAGGAGGCCGTACAGTAGTATTGAGGGACTGTTTTTCTGATTTTCGTACAACAGAAAATCAACACATAAATCGAGGCCGTACAGCAGTTTCAAGGCAGCTGTACAACATGGTTTTCGAGGCAGTAGTACAACAGCTTTCAGCAGGCCGTACAACACGGATTTCGAGGAGGCAGTACAGCCGTACAACACAGATTTCAATGCTGTCTGTACAACATTTAATGCTGCATAATTTTCTGTAATTTCTGTTTTGTGTGGGCACGAAAATCGAGGTGGAGTTTTGCACAGTTTTCGAGATAAGTACTTTTGAGAAGTTGCTATAATTTTTTGCTGTGTATTTCTGTCTCACTGTAAAAGCTATTTATCAGAAATAAGAAGAAGCTTTCGAACTGGTTTTCCCCAAGAGTTGTAGGGGGTTTTTCCAGGGTCACATTGACCAAAAATCAGCGTGTCTATTTTCTGTGTGTGGCTGATTTATTTTGCTGAGTTTTATTTCTGCAATTTCCAGCATTTGAAAATTTTCCAGAATTTGTGTTTTCAGAAAAATATTTATTTTTTCAGCTTGTTGAATGTATGGCTATGGGAATGGGCATTTAACTATATGGAGAAATAAGGAGAAACTGAAAACCGGGGTGGGAAAAAGAAATTTCTACAAGGGTTAGCTCAGTCGGCTGGACCATTGGCATATGGCATGTTGCCAATGGGGAGGCTATAGTTCATAGGTTCAAAATCCAGTCAAGTCCCTTGAAACATGTTCCACAAATAATGACATCGTTCCCAAGTAAACTTTTACCATGTAGTTTACAAGAATATGATTTTGTGCAAAAGTAGACCATAGACGTGAAGAAAGATTATAGTGAAATTCCAATCATAATGACCTTTGGTGTCCAAGGGCACTTATTTTGAGTCAAATTCAAGGCCACCAACTGAAAACAGAAACAACTTGTGGAACTTGGAAGCAAATAAACTTGATAAATGAAAATTGGAAACTCAAAGACCTAGACTCTTTTCTAGAACCAAAAGCATTATCTAACCAAAATGGGATTGGATCTATCAACCTAGCCCAATCCAAAATGGTACAAAGTACCTTTAATGCTTTTCTTTTCTTTATATTATTGTTATTTTCTTTTATTGTGGTCTTGAAGCTACTAATCACTGATCAAAATACTTGACAACCAATGAAGCCATTCATGTTATCTGTTGACTCTGGAAAAGTAATCAATGAGTCAAATCTCCAGTGAGGCCAACCATGGAATTGGCTAATGAAGATTGATTATTCCATGGTAAGAAGGAAGAAAATCCAAGATTCTGTTCTGTCAACCTCCAAAAGGAATCTTCTATACACTGCTCAATTGGGTCAACATAACTTGTTGAATCCAGACAATGGTTTAAATCAAAGATAACTGCTGAAATAAAATCAGATTGAGAAATCATTACCAAACCAGTGTGTTCTTGTTGTTTGGAAAAAGCAGCAGTGACATTCAAGGACCATTGTTTCTAAAATCAGCAAGCAAAAGATGTTCCTCATGCTGTTTGGAAAAACCAACCATTCTTAAAAGACTGTTCTTCACACTGTTCTGAATAATTGAGAAATCAGTGTGTGATCCCTGCGGTCTGAAAATATCGACAGCTGCACTCAAGGGCTGTTTGAAAAAGATGGCAACAATAAATGAAAAATAAGCAGTAACAATCAAATCTCCATGAACCCCATCCACTGCACTGCCTGTTCAAATATGCAATTACTGCTGGAAAGATCACGTTGCAAATTAATCTCATCTTTCTCATCTCCATGGCCCCCATTATCAATAACATGAGATGCATAAGCCCTCTCATAATCCTTGTCTTCCTCGTAATGTTTGTCACAATCCAGGGAAGGGATATCATCATTGATTTCTGGAGCTCAGGAAGTTCTTCATGTGGCTCTGTTCACATCAGTAACTTCATAGATGGTGGCAACAAATTCTCTTGCTGATTCAAGTCCTCCTAGTGAATTTGTTGATCCTTCTCCTCAAATCTGAAATCCACATCACAAAGGGTCAACAACTTATGCTCTAAATTCAACACTTCTTCATCCTTGGGAAAATCTTCATCCATTTGAATGCTCTCGTACTGTTATTCATCTTCGTTTTAGTTTTCAAATAAGTGAGCAGTCCTTAGGAATATGCCACATGAATCCTCTCTACATGGGGCTTCACAAGCCCTACACCAGTACATTGTAAAGGAGGCACATGATACCTTTGTGTGTGGGACTTGACAATCCTGATGCCAATATACAAGCCCTGCAGAAGAATTTAACAATGTTTATTGAATCATGAATGTTTATCTGCTATGTTACCAGGATTTGGATTTGGATACGGATCCGGAACCACTAGATTTTTGAAAATCCAGGATCTGTATACGGCAAGGATATGTCAAGTATAAAAAATATAATAATATTTTTTAAATTAAGAAAAAAAAAAAACTTTTAAAATTCAAAAATCAAATCCATTTATAAATCACAACATTTAAAACTGAAATCATTAAATATATTATAAATAGAATATCTATATAGTTATATCTGAAATTTTCCATGAGCTTCAGATAAGGTTCGAAAATATAAAAATATAAAATTATAATTTGTTAAATTATATATATATGTGTGTGTGTGTGTGTGTGTGTGTGTGTAAAATTTAAATTATTAAACTATTACATATAAATTAACAATTAACTTTTCATACAAGATATAAGTTATAAATTAATAATATATATATATATATATATATATAAAATTGGAATACGATTTGTATTATGCATTTAAATTTTCTTATAACATATAAACTATATGAAATAAAAATTACATGAAAAGAGAACAAAAAAGGAAATCGTGACTGAAATAAATTCTGGAATACGATTTGTATTTGCATTTAATTTCTGTTATAAAATATAAGCTTATATAAAATAAAAAATAACATGAAAGAAAAAGGAAATCGCTGGGCGGTGAGTTGCAAACAGCGATGTTGTGCCCATGTTTAGCAAGGAACCAATGATGCGAGTCGAAACAACTGACACCTTCAATGGCACAGACGCACATGTATGGAAATGGAATCGTCAACTTCCCAGTCACTTGGTGGAGTAAATCACACAATGCCACAATGCAGATGTGAGGCTTGACGGTTAGAATCGATCCAGTTAGTGGGAATGGAAGGTACGTGGAGAGGTTGACCATACTGCAACATGTTGAAGTGGCTCGACAGTGTGAGACCAAATTTCAGAACAAACCCTAGTCAAACTAATATTAATTCAAAAAATCCGTTTCCACAACACGGATCCATTTCCGCCATGCAGGATTCGTTTCCAGCAAATCATGATCCGCCACGTGGCCGTTTCCTGCACGGATCCAAGTGGATCCGGATCAGATCCACCGATCCGCAGATCCTGGACCCCCCTATTCCGTATCAGGTAACTTAGTTTATCTGTGTTGCACGGGGACCTGTCTCCACCCAAAAAACCCACGTACCTTGCATTCCCATGTTCCGGGGACTTATTGGTCCCTTAGGAAACGTCCCCAAACTGATGGGGATTTCATCAGGGACTTGGGGACTTGTTGGCCGTCCCCAAGACATACTGGGCAGATTTTAGGGATGTTCCAAACAGATTTCAAGGATAATATGAATGCATATCTTCAATTTTGATGATCATGGACATTAATGATTGGCAATATGATCATTTTTCCCATCCATTTTTTTTGTATTGCACTGAATCTAAATCTGTTCTACAAGTTGCAGCTCAAAACATGGGTTTTTTTGATGGATTTCAATTTGGATTTTTGATGATTTAAATATTGTATTTTTAACGACAAAATTACAAGAAGCAAAACCTCTATGTCAGAAAAACAAGAAATGCAACATTTCAAAAGACTGATTCTTGTGGTTATTGCTTTTGTTCTTTCTCATTCGTCATCCTAGATTTTACATATTGCACATGGATTTCCGAGAGTCATTCAAGTTTAGTGCTTCCAACATCCCAACCTCAAGTATTGTCAAAAGAATCAGATAGTAGTGACTTGGATTGGGTACTAAATGTTTGAATAAATTCCTATTCAATCACATTAATCTAAAATATGAATCTAATATCTTTTCAAGACAAAGGTATTTTTTAGTGGTTTCAGCTGTAAATGTTTATAAAACTTATTCAGAAGGGAATGCCTTTTACCTTTAATATAATCATCATTGTGCCGAGAGGCGTTCTCCAACCCGGCATGGTAGAGATGTTGTAATGTTGGGTAAACATTTTGACTGGGCGAAAAAAAAGAAAAGAATAAAAATAACTCCATGTTAAAATAAAAATAGCTTCAAATTAAAATAGCAAAAATAAAAATTCTATGTTATTACATTGTAAGAGATTTGATCCCTCTCGACGCTTGGTAGATTCGGAGTTAAGATGGATCTAGGCTGGTTAACAATAAATATGAGGAAGAAAAGCTGCTATAGAGACAATTTTTTGTCTCATGGACCCTATTGCAAATTGAAAATAGTTACACTTAAGTTTTCTAAAGCCAAAATGCATTTTGCTCATGTCTAGCAGCCAATTATGGAATGTCACTCAACCCTTTACTAAATTGCTCAAGATTTTCCCGGATTGTAAAGTGTAAGGGCTGTGTATAAAACTGTATAGTATAGCTTGTCATGCTTACAAGCTTGAAGCAACTACAATTCACTATTAACATTTGTAATTGCTTCAAGCTTGTAAGCATGACAAGCTATACTATATAGTTTTACACACAACGTTCACACTTTTCAATTCTGGAAAATCTCGAAAAATTTAAAAAATGGCTGAGTGACATTCCATAATTGGCTGCTAGACATGAGAAGATTTCAGTTTAGCTTTAGAAAACTTAAGTGTAACTATTTTCAATATATATATATATATATATTAGAATTCACTATTAACATTTGTAGTTTCTTCAAGCTTGTAAGAATAACAAGCTATACTATATAGTTCTATGCACACAACCCTTACACGTTCCAATTCTAGAAAATATTGAGCAATTTAAAAAGGGCTGAGTGACATTCCATATTTGGCTGCTAGACATGAGCAAAATGCGGTTTAGCTATAGAAAACTCAAGTGTAACTATATATATATATATAATTGCTGTCCCCAACCTGTCAACCCCTGAAAAATTTGGAGGTGCACTCTAGCTGTCTTGGGAACGTGTCCCCTTGTCACTGACATTTTTCCATCACGGAAACCAGTATAACATAGATGTTTATCAACTCCCTATGTAGCTCTGCTAACACTCAAATAGGCAAGGTACCATTGTCGCCTTGTACAATCCCTCTGCATTTTTGACTAGTGTATGCTAACCACAAGGGGGAATCCCTATGGTTTGAAGTATAAAATCTAGCATTTTCCTGCCAAGTGCCAACAACACTTCTAAACTTTTGCACCAAAAATGGTTCCCAACAGCAAGTACAATTCATATTTACCCTTTGCATTGTCCAATTAACTTGATTTCCATTCAAATCTGCGATAACCCACTTCAGGCCTGCCCCTAAAAGTTACAGATCTGCAAGTATTTATTTCAGAAGTCACTGAATAAATGATTTAGTATTTTTGACTGGTTTCTTAAATTCAATCAGCACGAAGTTAGAGAAAGAGAGGGAAAATTTGCAATGTCACTTTGCAATGTCCAATTAACTTGATTTTCGTGCAAATCTATGATAACTCACTTCATATCTGCTTCTAAAAATTGCAGATCTGCAAGTATCAATTTCAGAAATCACTGAATAAATGGTTCATTTTAGTTTTTTTTGACTGTGCCTTAAATCCAATTGGCATGGAGTTAGAAAAAGAGGGGCAAAATTCTAAGTTACCAGGATTCAGATATGGATACGGATGTGGTTCCGCTAGATTTTTGAAAATCCGGGATCCATATATGGCAAGGATACGCCAAGCACAAAAAATATAATAATATTTAAAAAAAAAAAAAAAAAAAAAAAAAAAACACCTACTTTTAGAGTGCAAGAATCAAATCCATTTATAAATCACAACATTTACCATTTAGAACTGAAATCATTAGATATATTATAAATATTAAGACTGAAACACTGAAATGATGCATCCTCCCTCATACAAAAAGGATAATATCATAAATGATAATAGTAAGTACAAAAATGAGTGTTTCATCCATGATCACTCTACTAATATGATAATGTGCAGTGGGTTTAACTACATATCCTTAAATGGATCTACATTCTCTTCTTCAACAAAGTGCAACTCTACATCATGAATAGATGATGGGGGTCCTGGAATGTAAGAAACTGCATCAGAAGGTTGGACTGGTGGTGGGACAACATCCTCAAGTAAATTGAGGTGAGTCATGGCATTAAATGTCATGTTCAAGTCAGAGATCTCAACTAAGTCACTGGATCCGACACATGGGGGTCTAGGATCCACGAATCTGATCTGGATTCGGGTCCGCCCTGATTTGTCCAAGAAACAACAACGTGGTGGATCTTTATTTGTTGGAAACACATCCCGTGTAAAATACGACTGGATTTCAATTTAATTGCATTGCGGTTTTTAGTTTTAGGTTTCTTTTGGTGGTTAATTTGATGAAGTGGTCCCTGTTTGTCTTATTCCACGAGTCTGTAGGGCGCACCTGGTCAATTTTAGATAGCACAAACACAACAGACAAGGATACGCCATGCAACGACCCCACTCAAGTTTGGAATTTGTCAACAATTTAATTTTAAAATTTTGGTAGTCTTTAGAACCGAACATGCACTCCTTACCACGTATTTGCACAACTCTTGTTATAGTTCTTCCATAATCCAACCACGAAACCACATGGCCCCTTTTGCTTTTAGGGAAGACTTGGGAAAGCCTTTTTAATCAATATTTAGACAACTCAGTTGTGGGTGAGGAGCATTTAGTTCTTGCCCCCAAAAGAGCGAGGAACGAACAACTAGCTCTCTTTTAGGAACTACATGTCAGACATATAAGATTATATGAGCAGTTGGGGTATGCACTTACATAAAGCATTCTATTTAAATTACAGGGCGTCCATCCATCCGTTGGTGTTGCATCTTTTGGCCTTCTGTCCATGGAATTGGCCACCATTCTCTCTGTTGTATAATCAATTAAAAATTTAAATCATTGCCTACAGGGCGTTGTTTTTTTTTAAATTACAGGGACCGAGGGATGATACTTATAATGAATATTACTTAAATTAAAATATAAATTACTATTAAGTTATTAAGCGACATTAATTAATTTAATTGATAATTTAAGTTAAGGTACATTAATTAATTTAAGCTTAATGTTAATTAATTAATTTAAGCTTAATGTAAATTATTGTTGTGTTGTGTAATGATTAAATTTTTATTTTGTTTTAATTAAATTAATGAAAATGTAATCAAAACATGCAGAATAAATTATTAATGAAATTTTGTTTATTTTAATTAAATTAATTTTTATGTACTTTAATTTTTAATTTTTATGTATTTTAATTTTTAAGTTTGTGTATTCATAATAGTTTGAATTTGGATTTTCTCATATATGTAGTCACGCACTATAGTCTACAACCTATAGAAATGGAACCATCATAGCAGAGTGAAATGAAAAACATCGAAATAGACCCAAAATCTCCTTTATGGCTGTATGTGGAGATTATTGGAAAAAATCTCGGAGGTGGTTCATATAAATGAAGTGCAATGAATGCCAAGATATAAAAAATGGCTCATATATCAGAGTGAAGGCCCATTTGACTGGACAAACTAACACAGGTGTGCAAGTATGCACCAGGTCAAAAGATGCAAATGCCAAACCTGGCCAAGGTTTGAGTCCTGCAAAAATTAAATTCTATGCATTTTTGCAAGATGCAGCTGATAGGAAGCTTGCTAAGGGAAAACACCCTATGCAAAGCTCTACAACTAGGCCTCCATTGCCATCTAGGCCTGCTGCCACAACTAATAAAATGACCACTATAGGCCCTCTGGAAGCAACTCTCAATAACTAGGATAGAGACGCAAGCGATGAACATGTAGCTCATTGCATCTATGCAAATGGGCTAGCATTCAATTTGATGCGTTCCCCTTATTGACAACAAATGATTAAGGCGGTTAATGAAGTGTCAAAAGAGTACAAGAGCCTTGGATATAAAAAGGTTTGCACTACTATGTTGGCATCAGAGAGACAATCCGTGGATAGACAACTACAATCAATCTGGGATAGATGGGAAGAGACAGAGGTGCCCATCATTTTTGATGGATGGAGAGACTAAAGAAACCACCCATTAATTAATGTTATTGCAATATGGCTCCAAGGTGCAATGCTTTTGAAGGTTGTTGATTGCAGTGAAATAGAGAAAGATGCATATTTCATATCCATAATTCTTATTGATGCAATAGAAAGTGTGGGGCCACATAATGTTGTCCAAGTCATTACGGACAATGCACAAGTTTGTAGAGCTGCATGTTTGATTGTGGAAAGTCGATATGATCACATCTTTTGGATTCCATGTATAGTACATTCATTGAACTTTATGCGTGCCAAGGTTGGTGGGATTGAATGGATTAATGAAATATATGTAGCAACAAAAGAAATCCAAATGTTCATAACCAATCATTCAATGGCCCAGACCATATATCGAGGTTTTGCAAAGTTGAAGCTACTAAATGTACTCTTTTTTTAATCAATATTATTTGAATTGAAAATTCATAATTTTAATTAAAAATTTATATATGATTGCTCATTTGAGATTTGACTTTTTGAAACTTGTAGGTTGTTGAAACTCGTTTTGCTTCTCATACTCTTGTCATATAGAGGCTTGTGGAGGTGGGACAAGCATTACAAGTAATGGTCATTGACTCTCTTTGAGAATCATGGAGGACTTCCACTTCTGATAGAGGACGAAAAATCAAGTCCATTATTCTTGATGATGCACGGTGGGGCAGGGTCCAATACCTTCTGCGGTTTACTGAACCAATCTTGACCCTGATCAGGACATTTGACATAGATATGCCTTGCTTGGGGGAAGTTTTTGAAAACATTGATAGTATACTGGAGAGGATAAGAGAAATTATCAAGACAAGTGAAAATTGTTGGAAAGTGTAACTAGGTTCGGTCTTCATATTGACTATGTAATTATGTATTTATGTAATGAAGAAGACAAAGATAATAAAATGTATTTTTGTTATGCTTGCTTCATGGGTTTCATGAGAAATGTTTTTATTATAGGTCAAAAGACTTTTTATTGATGTCTTTTAGGGATTTGTCATCTTGTCATAAATGTACTAATTAAGAGCCATGTATATGAAGAGTCTAGTCAAAGAAGTATGATGCTCAAGACTAGCGTTGAACGTCTCCTCTAGACCAATGGGTAAGTGGACAAGTCGGCTCATATACCCCTAAACAAGTCGGCCTACACAGATTGGAAGGTCGGACTAAAATGAAGGAAGGATATCACTATATAAGAATGGGTCCGTGGTTCATTTGGACAAAGACAACTTCGGTCAAGTCTGAAATAGTAGTGCGGATCACATATTCATAAGAACAAGGTTATATAATGAAGATCCTAATTGGAAAAGGTGCGAAAAGTTTCACTGTAATCTCAGAGACTATTCTGTAATAATATCCACGCAATCATAGAAGTCTAAGCACTGTTTCAGAGTAGTGCAAAGGTGCAGAATAAAGTCACAGAAAAGAATTTCTTGAAGAGCGAAATAAGAAGACTATTGGAGGCCAAGTAGAGACTGGGTTTCTCTAAAGTGACAAGTGCAGAACAATGGATAAGAGGAAGACAGAAAGGAGAAGGCTGTGGAGACAAGACATGTGTATAAGTGGAAGACCAACCATCAAGGTTGAGTGAACGTGCAAGGTGTGCACAAGATTGTCCATAACCAGGTGCTAATATCTCAGTAAGGTTCACATATAGCCAAAGAAGGGAAACACAGTGAGAGATCAAGATCTCTAGTCTGGGAGCAGAACAGTGCAGGAAAGAAGGATCGGCTAAAGGAGTCAATGAAGAAGCAGTGACAAGGTCTTGGAGGCATACATAGGTCAAGGGTCCGAGTCATGGTCATGGTACTTGTCAACTGAAAGTCTATAAGAAGAATTTCTTGTGGGTTTTCCTCTCCAAGAGGGAGAGGTTTTGGTCGTGGCTTGGACAACCTAAATTTGTGTCTCGTGTGTTTTGGTAATTGATTTGATGAAAGACATAATAAGCTAAGAAGAGAAGACATATGTGAAAGAAGTAAGCTCACAAGCAATTATCAAGAAGATAATTTGAATTAAACCTAGCCCTACCTAATTCTCAACAAAAATGACCCTTTTGCAACATTTTATTATGAAGTGAAGGACATATTTATCGAAAGATGGAACAAAATGACTACACCATTACACCTTTTGGCCTATGCATTGCACCCTAGATGTTATCATTCCAAAATATTGTCTTTACCTTGTAGAACAACACCAAAGAAGGATTCTGAAGTGGTACAAGGATACAAGACAACTTTGAGGAGAATGCATAGAGATGTGGGAGTTGCAATGGAAGTATGTCAAGGATTTGGAGGATTTGTACAATCTACTAGTAGCTTTTCAGATCTAGTAGGTATGGATGATCGAGGGCATCTTGATCCTATTACTTGGTGGGGCTTCCATGGTGGAGATAACATTCATCTCTCGACTCTAGCCACCAGGTTGTTGTCACAGGTTTGTTAGTTCCTCATCAGTTGAGAGGAATTGGAGTACATATGGCTTCATCCATTTAGTGAAACAAAACAAGCTGCGAGCGGCAAAGGGTGAGGATCTTGTGAGTGTTCATTCCAACCTTTGTCTTCTATCACATGCTGAACCAAATTATAAAAAAGGTCCGAGCAGGATGTAGGATGTGGATCTTGAGATCCTAAGTTACCAGGATTCAGATACGGATACGGATCAAGATACGCTGTATTTTTGAAAATCTAGGATCCAAATACGTCAAGGACATGTCAAGTACAAAAGATATAATAAAACTTTAAAATATTAAAAAACACTTTTAGAGTTCAAAAATTAAATCCATTTCTAAATCACAACATTTACTATTTAGAATTGAAATCATTAGATATATTATAAATATGAAGACTAAAACACTGAAATAATGCATCCTCCCTCGTATAAAAAGGATAATATCATAAATGATAATAGTAAGTACAAAAATGAGTGCCTCATCCATGATCACTCTACTAATATGATAATGTGCAATAGGTTTAACTACACATCCTTAAATGGATCTACATTCTCTTCTTCTGCATATGGCAACTCTACATTATGGGGGTCCTGGAATGTAGGAAGTTGCATGAGAAAGCTGGACTAGTGGTGGAACAACATCCTCAAGTAGGTTGAGGTGAGTCATGGCATTCAATGTCATGTTCAAGTCAGAGATCTCAGGCTCCACATCTCACATCCTGCTCAGACTTTTTTTATACCCTGGTTCAACATGTGATAGAAGATGGAGGTTGGAATGAACATACACAAGATCCTCAGCCTTTGCCGCTCCAAACCTGTTTCACTTCACTGAGTGGATGAAGCCATATGTACTCCAATTTCTCTCAGTTGATGAGGAACTAGCAACCCGTGATAACAACTTGGTGGCTACAGTCGAAAGATGAATCCTATCTCCACCATAGAAGCCCTAGCACGTAATAGGATCAAGATGCCCTCGATCATCCGTATCTACTGGATCTGAAAAGCTACCACGAGATTGTACAAATCCTCCAAATCCTTGACATACTTCCATTGCAACTCCCACATCTCTATACATTTTCCTCAAAGCTGTCTTGTATCCTTGTATCACTTCAGGATCCTTCTTTGGTGTTGTTTTACCAGGTAAAGACAAAATTTGGAATGATATTATCTAGGGTGCAATGCATAGGCCAAAAGGTGTAATGGTGTGGTCATTTTGTTCCACTTTTCGATAACTATGTCCTTCACTTCATAATAAAATATTTCAAAATGGTCATTTTCACTTGCCTTGATAATTTCCCTTATCTTCTCCAGCATACTATCAATGTTTTCAAAAACTTCCCCCAAACAAGGTGTACTTGTGTCAATGTCCTGATCAAGGTCAGGATTAGTTCAGTAAACTGCAGAAGGTATTGGACCTTGTCCCACCATGCATCATCAAGAATGATGGGTTTGATTTTTTGCCCTCTATCAGAAGTGGAAGTCTTCCATGATTCCCAAAGAGGGTCAATGACCATTGCTTGTAATTCTTGTCTCACATCCACAAGCCTCTATATGACAAGAGTGTGGGAGGCAAAATGGGTTTCAACAGCCTACAAGTTTCAAAAAGTTAAATCTCGAATGAACAATCATATATAAATTTGTAATTAAAATTAAACATTTCCAATACAAATAATATTGATTAAAAAATTAGTACCTTCAATAACTCCAACTTTGCAAAACCTCGATATATGGCCTGGGACATTGAATGATTAGTTATGAACATTTGGATTTCTTTCGCTGCTACATATATTTCATTATTCCATTCAATCTCACCAATCTTGGCAAGCATAAGGTTCAATGAATGTAATACACACAGAGTCCAAAAGATGTGATCATATCGACCCTCTACAATCAAACCTGCAGCTCTACAAACCTGTGCGTTGCCCGTAATGACTTGGATAACATTATGTGGCCCCACACTTTCTTTGCATCAATAAGAATTGTGGATATGAAAGATGCATCTTTTTCTATTTCACTGCAACCAACAACCTTCAAAAACATTGCCCCTTGGGGGCATATTGCAATAACATTAATTAATGAGCGGTTTCTTTAGTCTCTCCATCCATAAAAAATGATGGACACCCCTCTTTCCACCCGTTTATCTCGGATTGAATGTAGCTGTCTATCCACATATTGTCTCTTAGATGCCAACAAAGTAGTGCAGACCTTCTCATATCCAGGGCACTTGTACCCTTTTGGCACTTCATTAACCGCTTTAATCATTAGTTGCCAATAAGGGGAACATACCAAATTGAATGCCAACCCATTTGCATAGATGCAACGAGCTACATTTTCATCAACTGTGTCTCTACCTTGGTTTTTGAAAGCTGCTTCAAGAGGGCCTAGAGTGGGCTTTTTATTAGTTGTGGCAGCAGACCTAGATGGCAATGGAGGCCTAGTTGTAGAGCTTTGCACAGGATGTTTTCCCTTAGCAAGCTTCTTATCAGCAACATCTTGCAAAGATGCATATAATTTAATTTTTGCAAGACTCAAACCTTCGCCAAGTTTGCCATTTGCATATGTTGGCCTGGTACATACTTGCACCCCTGTGTTAGTTTGTCCAGTTAGATGGGCCTTTACTCTGGTATATCAACCATTTTTGATATCTTGGCATTCATTGCACTTCCATTTATATGAACCACCTCTGAGAGTTTTTCGAATAATCTCCATATACTGCCATAAAATAGATTTTGGGTCTATTTTGGTGTTTTCCCTTTCACTTTGCTATGATGGTTCCATTTTCATAGGTTGTAGGCTATAGTGTGTGACTGCATATATGAAAAAATCCAAAATTCAAACTATTATGAATACACAAAATAAAGAATTAAATTACATAAAAATAAAAAATTAAAGTACGTAAAAATTAATTTAATTAAAATACATAACATTTCATTAGTAATTTATTCTGCATGCTTTGATTACATTTTCATTAATTTAATTAAAACAAAATAAAAAATTAATCATTACACAACACAAAAATAATTTACATTTAAGTTAAGCTACATTAATTAATTAACATTAAGCTTAAATTAATTAATGTAACTTAACTTAAATTATCAATTAAATTAATTAATGTAGCTTCATAAGTTAATAGTAATTTATATGTTAATTTAAGTAACATTCATTATAAGTATCATTCCTCAGTCCCTGTAATTTAAATGTTTTTTCAACGGCCTATAGGGCGTGATTTAAATTTTTAATTGATTATACAATAGAGAGAAGGGTGGCCGATTCCATGGACAAAGGGCCAACAGATGCAACCCCGACAGATGGATGGACGCCCTGTAATTTAAATAGAATGCTTTATGTAAGTGCCTACCCCAACCACTTATATAATCTTATAAGTCTGACATGTAGTTCCTAAAAGAGAGCTAGTTGTTCATTCCTTGCCCTTTTGGGGAAGAGAACTAAACGTTCCTCACCCACGACTGAGCTGTCTAAATATTAATTAAATAGGCTTTCCCAAGTCTTCCCTAAAAGCAAGAGGGGCCATGTGGTTCCGTGGTTGGATTTTGAAGCATTGTAACAAGGGTTGTGCAAATACGCGATAAGGAGTGCAGGTTCGGTTCTAAAGACTACCAAAAATTTAAAATTAACTGTCGACGAATTCCAAAACTGAGTGGGGTCGTTGTCTGGTAAATCCTTGTCTGTTGCGCTGTTGCTATCTGAAGTTGAGCAGGTGCCACCGAAACTCATGGAATAAGACAAACATGGACCACTTCATTGAATTAACCACCAGAAGAAATCTAAAACTAAAAGCTGCACTGCAAATAAATTGAAATCTAGTCGTATTTTACATAGTATCCGTTTCCAACAAATATAGATCCGCCACGTCACCGTTCATGGACAGATTAAGGCAAATCCGGATCCGGATCCGGATCCGCGGATCTTGGGCTCCCATATGCCAGATCTAGTAACTTAGGGAAAATTAATTGGGTAGCCAATACACCTGAAACCAATCAATTCAAAAAGTACACATCCATTAATCAAAGTCATCAAAATAAATAAGAATTGGCCACCAATAACTACCTTTATTCTAGTGTTGTTTAGTACAAGGCTTGAACATATCAGTATCACACTCAAAGTATTGAAGGGGTTGATTGTCACTTCCTCAACACTTAACTCTCATTATGTTTAGGGATATAGTGACATGTATACCATGAGAGTGACTTCCATTGCTCACTCACAAACTTGCTTGATTAGGTTAACATGCAAGGAATCAAAAGGATAAAAAATGGAAAAAATAATGGACTCAAGCAATGATTGATGATTAGGTTAACATGCAAGGAATCAAAAGAATAAAAAATGGAAAAAATAATGGACTCAAGCAATGATTGATGAAAAACCTTAATCATCTCTACATCTTTCACATTAGGAATGGGGGTGTCTTGTTTGTCTGGAACATCCCTACCAAAACTTTGTTCATTTAAGCTCTAGAGCTTTAATATGTCAGCCCAAAACTCATCACTTATAGGTAAGTGTTGTATCCTTCCCTACATGTCAAGAGGCCTCAAGGTCATTGTTTTGCTCCCTTAAATTCTGTAGGCCTATTGATTTAGTTGGACTTTGGGCCCCTAGGATAAATCCTCCCTTTGTTTTGTGAAGACAAAACCCAAGCAAGAGAGAAAAACAATCACTAAGAGAGATTTGATTAGACGAGTCTCTATGGACTTTACATCTTACTTCAAGTATGAGGACAAGCTCAGTGACAAATCTGGCTATCATGCATGAAAAGTGACTTTGGACTTGACTTTGGAAGAGCATGATGCAATGGATTATGTGCAGGGAAAAGTGGTGGAGCCTCCTTCAAATGCATTGGCTACTACTAAGACAAAGTATAGAAAAGGTGAGGTCAAAGCTAAGAAAATTATCATTGACTCCATTCAAAAGCATTTGGTTGCCTATATTTCTGATTTGGGAACGTCAAAGGAGATGTATGATAAGCTTGTTGGGATGTTCAAAGTGAACAATGCGAATCAAATTCTCTTTCTCAAAAACAAGTTGAAGGATATCAAGATGAATAAAGGGGAGTCTATCCAATCCTATTTCATGAGAATAACTCAAATTAAGAATGATCTACTATATATTGGAGAAGTTATTGCTGACAAGGAGCTCACTCTCATTGCACTTGGAGGTCTTACAAAACCTTGGGATGTATTTGTCACCACTATTCTCAACAATGACAGGATACCTAGTTTCAGTGAGTTATTGGCTAGATGCACCCAAGAGGAGACTAGGATGATGGAGAAAGACAAGCCCTCAATTGGAAATAAACCTATTGCATTCTCTGCTCGTGCAAAGAGGAAAAATAATGTTGGTCCAAGGAGTCAGGGTCAAGGGTTCAAAAAGGGATTCAAGGAAGGGAGAAAAGGAAGGTGCTACAATTGCATCAAGTTCGACCACTATGCTAGAGAGTGTCATCACAAGAAGAATAATCCAAGGGATGATGACAACAACAACCACAACAATTTCAAAAGCAATGGCAATCAAAGGAACAACAGGGACAACAAAAAAGGAAAGAGGAATGTTCCCACTGCTCGAAATGGAAATGGTCGACCTCCCAAGAGGACAAGGAATGCTAGGTATGATGAAAGTAATGTTTTAGAAAAACAAGATGAGTTTTATCTTATTTCTGCTCTATCTACTGCCTCTCCTTTGGACACGTTGGATCATTGGTTGATTGATAATAAAGCCTCAAGGCACTTCACTGGGTACAAGGAGGCCCTCTCAAATTTGGTTGAAAAGAAGACTAATTTAGAAATCATACTTGGAGATAATGCCACCTACCCCATGAAAGGGATAGGTACTGTCGCTCTCTACTTGAATCAAGGTCAAACCATTCATCTACAAGAAGTATTGTATGTGCCTGATTTGAAAAAGAACCTAGTGTCTATTTTTGCGATGGAAGATAAAGGCTTCAAGGTAGCATTCGTTGATGGAAAGGTTCATATTTGGAAAAGAAACCCTAAAGATGCATTTACTCTTGGATTTAGGGTTGATGGTCTCTATCAAGTTGGAGGAATTCATTTGGGAGCTTTGGCAAGCGATACTTCACTTCAATATGAGGTATGGCACCAGAGATTTTCCCACTTACATTACAAAGCATTACTTGTGGTAAGGAAGATGGTCACAAGTATGCCCAAGTTCATGAAGGTGTTTGTCAAGGTTGTGCAGCCAGAAAAATTGCAAAGGGACCATTCCCTTCTAGTGAAAGCAAGACTACCGATATTCTTCAATTGGTCCATTCCGATCCGTCTAGTATGTTTTCTATAACATCGTTGGGAGGATACTTATATTATGCAATCTTTGTGGATAACTACTCTCGTAAAACATGGATTTATTTATTGAAAAGGAAGGATGAAGTGTTCAAATGGTTCCGTTCTTTCAAAGCCTTGGTGGAAAATCAAACAGGGAAGAAGATCTAGATATTGAAGACTGACAATGGAATCGAATATGAATAAAATGAATTCAATGGATTTTGCAGAGAGGTTGGCATCAAGAGGGAGACAACTGTTCCATACACTCCTAATCAAAATGGAGTTGCTGAAAGAAAGAATCGAACAATCATGGAAGCCACCCGTGCCATGCTCCATGATCAAGGTCTACCAAAGTTCTTATGGGGAGAAGCTGCCAACACTGCCGTGTATGTTCAAAATAGGAGCCCACATCAAGCATTGGATTTCAAGACACCTGCAGAGGTCTTTACTGGTAAGAAACCCGATGTTTCTCATTTTAGAATATTTGGTTGTCCCCTGTATTTTTGTGTGCCTAAATAGAAAAGAAACAAGTTGGAAGCATCCAGGAAGAAGGGTATATTCACTGGCTTCAATGAAAATTCAAAGGCATATAGAATCTATGTGCCTGGTCAAAGAGATGTGGAAGTAAGCCGTGATGTCACCTTTGATGAAGATACTGCCCTTGGGAAAGCCAAAGATCTCCCTATCCCAAGAAAGGACGATGATGTTGTGGAAAAATAGGATGAACCTCCGACAGATAAGCTTATGCCCGATGGACCCTATTGATCTACATCTCAGTGATCCCTTGACCTCAAGGAAACGTCCACTATGGCCCAAAGATACTCTCGAAGATGCTGAAGGACATATTGCTCCAAGAGGGACAATTTTTGAAAGTAAGAAGCTGAACAAGTATCAAGGGTCCTTGGTTGCCATGAGTACTATTATTCAAGCTGAACCATGCATATTCGAAGAAGCTGTAAAACACCAAGTATGGAAGGATGTGATGAATGAGTAATATGAATCTATCATGAAGAATGATGTCTAGGACGTGGTGCCTAGAACCAAGGACAAGTCTATGGTCACGTCTAAATGTATTTACAAAATTAAACATGGAGTTGATGGGAGTGCTAAAAAATATAAGGACAGATTCGTTGCTCGAGGCTTCTCTCAAAAGGAAGGAGTGGACTATGATGAGATATTTGCATCAGTTGCCCGATATACTACTATTTGATCTATAATTTCTCTTGCTGCTAACCAAGGATGGAGCCTACATCAAATGGACGTCAAGAGTGCTTTCTTGCATGGGCCGCTTAAGGAGGAAGTCTACTTGGAACAACCTCAGGGGTTCGAAGTACAAGATCGAAGGACACATGTATGCAGGTTGAAGAAATCCCTCTATGAGTTGAAGCAAGCCCCTAGGGCTTAGTATGAGAGGATTGAGAGATATTTTATGAAGCTAGGATTTATGAGGAGCTATGACGATACAAACCTATACTTCAAGGTTGAAAAGGACATGCCTCTTATTTGGTCCTTTATGTAGATGATCTCTTTTTGACTGGTGCAAACCTTCTCATTTATCAATGGAAGAGGGAGTTGACTTCCGAGTTCGAGATGAAGGACCTAGGACTGATGCACTACTTCCTAGGACTAGAGGTCTGGCAAAAGCCAAGGGAGATTTTCCTTTCTCAAGGAAAATGCATTGTGAAGCTACTAGAGAGATGTGGGATGGTGGATTG
Organism: Pinus albicaulis; assembly: GCA_034641835.2. Taxonomy (NCBI): domain Eukaryota; kingdom Viridiplantae; phylum Streptophyta; class Pinopsida; order Pinales; family Pinaceae; genus Pinus; species Pinus albicaulis. The sequence goes on along the minus strand of CM076574.1, from coordinate 1,277,462,746 downwards.
CAAGTCTGTGTCTACTCCGATGGAACTCAACTTTAAGAAGCTATGTGGAAGTGTTGCTAAGCCTGAATTGGCAAACCCTTTTGAGTATCGACAACTTGTGTGGGCCCTGATTTTCTTGGTATACTCCCGACCGGACATATGCTTCGCTGTGAATACTTTGAGTCAGTTTATGGTTGAGACTCATCACATACATTGGATTGCTGCTAAGAATCCCTTGAGATATCTCCGTGGCACAATCAACTATGGGCTAAGATACACTACCAAGAATTTGAGGCTACATGGATATACTAATGCTGACTGGGCTAGCAATGTGGTGGATAGAAAGGGCACGTCAGGATGTTGCTTCTCATTGGGACATGCTTCGATTTCTTGGACGATCAGGGAGCAAAAATCGTTTGCTCTAAGCACCGCCGAGGCCAAATACATTGTAGCTAGTATGGCCTGTTGTGATGCTATTTGGTTGAGGAAGCTCTTCAGTGAGCTATTTGAGCACGTGTTGGATACCACCGTGATCTATTGCGACAACCAGAGTGGGATTCACCTTTCAGAGAATCCTGTGTTCTACGACTGCTCCAAGCACATTGATATCAGGTACCACTTTATCCGAGGCATGGTACAACGGGGAGCAATAAGGCTCCACACACATTGGGTCTGTTGAGTAGTTTACCGACATCCTCACGAAGCCCTTGGGGAAGGTCCAATTCTTAGCCTTCTGAGAGAGACTTGGAGTCGTGGAAGGACCCTCCCATGAGGGTCTCGCTTGAGTTGGACACTGAGCTCTGAGAGCTCCTGGGGGCTTGGGGTAATTCTTGGAGCTATGAGTGACCATAGGGTGAGTGGTTCAACTTCCCCTACAGGTACATTGTGTATAGGGTGAGTGGCTCACCTTCCCCTGTGATACCCCATGATGGTTGGCATGTGTGTAGAGTGTGTGGTTCACGTTCTCCTATGGCATATGAGTAGGATGAGTGGTTCACCTTTTCCTACGGATGCCCCAACATACATCCTACCCATGTAGTCCGGGACTCATGGGAAGTACCTCTCATCTGTCCAATGAGTTGGGAAAAGTGGATAGGGACCGTAGCACTACAGATGGACGCATCGTGTACTGCCGTACTCCTTATGTCTAGGATGCATGGTGTTCATCAACTTGATCTGGGATCAAGTTTGATTGGGGTTGTACCTGAGGACTGACTTTTGTTAGTGGAGGGTGGTGTTAGAGTCCTATATTTTATTGAAATCCTAACAAGTGGTAAGGTCTTGTGACTCACTCTCGATCGATTCTTCTTCATTATCTATATCAGTATTCAACAGAGTTGAGAGGAGATGCAAAGATGGTACATGATGACATGATGGCATGATGATGGATGGATTGACAGGTGGAATTTTCCCTAGTTGAGAGGGAGTGTTAAAATTGGAAACTAGGGCCAAATTCCACTTTGGACAACTCAGTTGATGGAGATGATTATTGCATTGAATTCCTCTTTTCGAGAGGACTAGAATCAACCTAAAGATTGTCAAATTTGGATAAGCAGAAATGTGTTTTTGAATTTATGCCCACACATGTGCAAATTGTCAAGGTCGGCCACATCATCATGTAGGCTCATGAAGCCCAAGAGACATGTCACTTCACCCTCAACGATTTGTATAAATAAGAGAGACCTCCAACCTCATTTGGCATCATCTCATCACTCACATTCTTCTCTCTCCTCTTATTGGTTCGTACAACTTATTGGGCACATCTATTCTCTCACACATGTGGCAAAAAGGACGAATTTCAGGACAGATTACAGGGCCGAAATTTTAGACTTCTGTTGCAGGTTTGACCAACATTGACCAAGCACTTTGACTGCGATTTTAGGGTCAAAATTTCGGTTTTGGAAGGCTGCAATGATTGGCACAGGAACTGAGGTAATCTATAGGCACATTGGCCAAGTTTGACTGCAGGGTTGACCACAGACTTCAAGTGCAGATTTTGACCAAGTTTGACCGCTGATTTACTAACTGTTTTGGGCTAAATTTGACCACTTCAGAAGGTCAAGTTTGATTTCCTTTGACCAAGCTCCAAAGAGGGCTGTTTGTTGTTGATTTGACCAACATTGATTTTCTGGTTAGGGCTGTTGACTACTGCATAAAAATACAGATTTGACTGGGCCGGTTTGATCATCATTTGGCAAGTCAATTTTGACTTTATTGTACTCTCTCTTTGCTGAACATTTGATATAATAATAAGAAGAATTAATCAAAGGGTTTTCCCCATCTTGGGGTTTTTCCCTGACATTTGCCAAATTTGGTGTTCTCCTATCTTGGCTTGTCTTCTGCATTGTACTATTCATGTTTTATCTACAATTACTGTTAATGTGATTTATGATTAATGTGATTTCTATTGGAAACTAATTTGGAAATTGTCATGGGGCTGCTAAAAGTACATTGAAGTAGTTGTGCTAAGCATAAAACATACAATTGTTAACTAAAATTAACACCTCCTCTAGTGTAACTCGGCCAAGCACCCCGTGTGGACTACTGTTCTGCAGAAATATTGCAGTGTTGTACGCTTCTGCCCATATGAACATAGGAAGTCCCTGTTCATGCAACATAGCCTTGTCCGCTCCAACAATACTCCCGTTCTTCCTCTAAGCCACCCCATTCTTCTAAGGGTTATGAGGTGCTATCTACTCTCTCCTAATACTTTCCTTTGCACAAAACTCCTTGAAGGCATTGGAGATATATTTTCCACCATTATCACTTCTCATTGCCTTGATTTTCTTCCCCAATTTGCTTCTCTACCAAGGCCTTAAACTCCATGAACCTATCTAAGACCTCATCTTTCTTTTTCATAAAATAAATCCAAGTTTTCTGAGAAAAATCATCAATGAAGGTAACATAATCCCTGTGTCTCATCAATGATGGAGAAGGAAAGGGCTCGCACACATGTCCACCAACTTTGTCATCAGTACCATATAACCTGTGTACCTCGTTGTTGTTTACTCTGCCTAAACATGGTGCTTGGAGCCTCGACCTGCTCCTAAGCCTCCTGAATCAACCTCTCGGCCCACTTGGCCTTCTTTCTCCTTGTGGTGGGTGGATTTGGCTGATTTGTCGGCTCTCAGCCTAGTTTCTCCTCCTCATCTTGCAACAAATCCTGCTGCGCTACCCTCTTGCCACTAGACTGTGGCCATGGCTGACTCTGATGTGCTGGCTGCAACTCCTGTTTGGGAGATGGTCCACACTTGGCTTCTTCCCAGTGAATGCTTCCTCGAGAGTCATGTTGTCTAGTGATCTGTGAGGGCTTCTATTTTGAATATACGAAGTAGTCTTTGTTGCTTCACCCCAAAGAAATTTTGGCAAGTCTTGATCATGTAACATGGCTCTAAAACTTACTTCAATTGATCGATTCTTTCGTTCAACAATTCCATTTTGTTCAAGATTATGTGGGACTATCAACTCCCTCTTAATCCTAGCCTCCTTATAGAAAGCTATGAGTTCCTTTGAGTTGTATTATCCTCCATTGTCGGATCTTAGTATCTTTATCCACCTTTTTCTAAGGTTCTCTACTTCAGCTTTTAATTCTTGAAATTTGATGAATACTTAATCCTTGAACTTCCGCAAATAGATCCAAGTTTTCCTTGATTGGTCATCAATGAATGTTACATAATATAGATGACCTCCAAGAGACTTTGTTGACATAGTATCACAAACATCAGAATGAATGAGATCCAAGACTTCTTTTGACCTTGAAGTACTGGTTCCAAATGGTCTCTTTACATTTTTACCTAATGCACATCCCTTCCATACTCCTCCTTGATCCTCCTTGAGTTCAGGGATGCCATTCACCATTGAATTTAGAGTTGGTAAGATTTTGAAGTGAAGGTGACCAAACCTTCTGTGCCAAAGTTCACATTGACTTACTTCATTGCAAACCAAAGCTTGAGAGAGAGGAGTCACCGGTTTGTAGAGTCTTCCTTCTTGAATCCCAATGATCTTTGCATTTTCAATGCTAGAGCTTTTATCCCATACTACAACCTTTCCATCTATAGAAGCGACTCATTCTCCTTTATCTTTTAGACATGAAATAGAAAGTAGTTTCTTTTGCAAATCTGAAACAAATAGGATGTTGTTGAGATGAACATTTCCTCCATTCTCTAACTCCAACGAGTTTGATCCAATTCCTCTTACAATATAGCTCTTCTTGTCACCAAGTTTGATGAAGTAGGAAGATTTCCCTCTTGATAAGATCTTTAATTGCTTGTGCTCACTTGACATGTGTCTTGACTCTAGTGTCGATTACCCAAATATTCTTATCTTCAAATGTGCCTGTAAGTGCTGAGAATATCCCTTCCTCCTTTATAGAAGTCTTGGTCATACTATTCTTTATGGATAATAGGAGATTCCATAATGCCTCGATACCTTTCTTCAGATGACTTGCTACCATTGAACACCTCTTCTAAGACTTCTTCAAGGATGTAGTGATATTCATCATGCCCTTTGCCAACCAAAGCTCTGATACCTTATTGAGAAATCTATAGGGCTAGAGTTAGGATGATTTCTCTTAAACTTGATAACTGCTTGTGATGTCTTTTTACTTTTCTTACTTATTATCTTCTTCTCTTATTATTATGTTATTCTTATCATCAAACAACTACCAAAACAAGAAGATAAACAATACACAGGAACATAAGATATAGGCTGCAAGACAGGGCGAAAACCTCTCCACTTGAGAGGAAAACCCACAAATTCCTTCTCTTCTTATAAGTTCTTCAAATGACGAATTTCAAGACCTATAGACCAAGACCAATACCCATCTAAGACCAAGTTTGACCTTCTAACAAAACAACTTCGACCCCCAACTACAAAATTTCGGCCTCTACTGCAGGTTTGAAATTTTCGGCCCATGCAACAGTTGTTGTCTCCACACTTGTGAGCAAATCTAGGGCTTCTAAGACTTCCTTTGACCTTCGATTGAGTTTCTCCTTCTTCTAGGGCTTGAGGATGACCCAATAGACCTTCCTTCGACCTGCGCAAAACCTTTAGCAACAAGTCTTGCTTTATACTTGTCAATATCACCATTTTGCTTCTACTTAATGCGATAAACCCATTTGCATCCAATAGGTTTAACATGCTGAGGACAATCAACAGGTTGCCAAGTGTTGTTGTCTTGAACTGCCTGATATTCATCAACCATTGCTTGTTGCCATGCTTTGTGTTTTACTGCCTCTTGATAAGAAGAAGGTTCAGTAAACTCATTTGCTATTAAAGCAAAATTGCCTTCATTTTGTTTTGATCCCCTTGTTCCTGTTTTGTTTTGTTCATTAGGCCTTACATCTTTCAAAAGTTGAACCGCCCATTTTGGAAATTGATGCTCACTGGTTTGGGCTTGTGAAAAATCACCATCATTAAAAAGAGGGTTGATGTAAACTGATGTCTGTTGAGCAACAACAGATTCTGGGGGCGGAGAGTCATTGTCAGAAGAACAACTGCTGCTAGGAGAGTTGGATGAACTGCTAGAAGGCCTGGATGGCGCTGGTGAAGAAGACGGACTGGATGAATCATCGTCAGATGAAGGAAATTCAAGTTCATACCAACTTGGTGAATGTCGTTGACTTTGCAAATTTCCATTTCTTTTATCAGTTTTTGTTTCTAACTTTTGAAGAAGACTTTCAACTTCTTTAGCACTCTTACTCTCAGTTTCATCAAAAATCACATCTCTGCTTACAATAAATTTTCCATTCAACAAAAGTCGGTACCCTTTCTTCTCATCAAAATACCCGATCATTGTGCACTTTAAGCTTCGTGCATCAAGCTTAGTTCGTTTTTCCTTGGGAACTAAGGCATAACAGATAGATCCGAAGACTCTGAGATGCTTAACCCATGGTTTGAATCCAAACCATGCTTCATAGGGTGTGATTCCGTCTAAAGAAGCTGTGGGAGATCTGTTTCTCAAATAGACAGCGGTATGAACTGCTTCAGGCCAATATGAAGGACTTAACTTTTTGAAAGTTAACATAGATCGCGCCATTCCCAACAAGGTATGATTCATTCGTTCTACTACCCCATTTTGTTGCGGAGTGTAGACATTAGTAAGATGTCGTTTGATTCCATTGTCCATGCAATACTTTTTGAATTCATTTGAAGTAAATTCTCCGCTGTTGTCAGTTCGAAGAGTGCCAATCTTCTCCTTTACTTGATTTTCAATAAGCTTATGAAAAGTTTTGAACTTTTCAAATGCTTCTGACTTTTGCTTCAAGAAATAGACCCATGTCATCCTGCTAAAATCGTCAATAAAAAGTAAAAAATATTTGCAACTTCCAAGTGAATTTGGGAAGGGTCCACAAATATCACTGTGAACCAATTGCAAATTTCTGTCTGCTCGCCAGGAACTGGTGGGAAAAGTCTCTCGATGTTGCTTTCCAAAAATGCAAGATTCACACTTTGCATTTTCCCTTTTGAAGGTTGGAAGTCCTTTAACCATGCCCTGTTTTTGTAACTGAGAGAGACTTTCAAAGTTGAGATGGCCATATCTGACATGCCATAATCTGATTGGTGAAATATCTGTACTTACCGCGCCTACAAAGTCTAAATGTCTTGGAATAATTGTCCCTTTCATTCTTAACACTTTTCCATCTTCATAACCTGTCATTACTGTTTGCATGTTTTGTTTGACTGAGTTGATTTTAACAGAGCCATCTTGCATAATCACTGTATGCCCTGCTTGTCGAATTGTGACCAAGGACAACAAATTTTGCTTGAATGTTGGGACATACCATACATTAGAAATCATTCTTTCTCCGATGCCTAGTAAAAAAACTTTAACTACACCTTTGCCTGAAGGAGTATGTTTGGTTTTGTTAGCAATATAGATTGAATTCAGATGACATTCTTTGAAACTCTAGAAGAAGTCATGTCGAAATGTCATGTGTTGTGTTGCGCTTGTATCAAGAATCCATGCATCTTCATAATCACTGCGGAGAAAGCTTGAAACCTGTAAAGCTGTTGCTTCTGTGTTTGTGAAAACATATTCGGAACTATCAGGATCATCTTCATCATTTGCAAACTGAGTTGAGTTTGGATGAAACTTAGAAATTTTCTCAATAGAAGTTCTACAATCTGCTGCATAATGACCAACTCTGTTACATCGCCTGCAAACAATTTGACTCAAATCGGTGCCTCTTCCTTGAGATTGTCCTCTACCTTGAGATTGTCCTCGACCTCTGCTTTGTCCTTTGTTTTGAGATTGTCCTCTCCCTGGATTCTGTCCTGTGCCTTGCTGATATCCTCTGTTTTGATTGTTGCCTCTGCCTTGAGAATTGTTTCTGCCTGAATTGGAGCGTCTGTTGGAGTTGTTTCCTCTGTGTTGACTGCGACCACGTCTTTACGCTGCTTGATTTTGATTAAAATTACCTTTTCCTTTGTTTCTGGAATTGTGAGCTGAGGAGTCGCTGGAACTGGCTTGGGTGAGGAAGACATCTTCCCCACGCTGCTTCTTCTTCCCGAAGTTTTTATCATGCTGTGCTAACATGTCACTCATTTCATCGAATTTGATCTTCTCTAACTTGCCAATGACTTGCAAAGTTTCCAAAAAATGAGTATATGATGATGGCAATCCAACAATTAAAATTGTAGTTAAGAAGCTATCATCAACAGCTTGAAAACCAGCATTGATGATTTCTTGCTTAATGTTTTTAAGTCGTGAAATGTACTCAAGGACATCACCACCTTCAGTTAATTTCTGTTGAAGCAATTTTAATTGAAGATCAACTTTCTTTGATTCAGGTTGTGTATCAAAGAGATCTTTGAATGTATGTAAAGCAGCCCATGCATCTGAAGAATTCTCAATGTGTATGTATATTTCATTAGTAACTGAAGCTTTTATAAGAGCTAATGCCTTGGCATCTTTTATTTCCCATTTTGCAAGTGCAATTGGATCTGTTGGTTTATTTGGCTTAATGTTGCCATCACAAATGCCATGCCATAATTCATTAAAAATAAGAGTGCTTTCAATTAGATGTCGCCATGTCTTATAGGATTTCACTCTTTCTAGTTTATCAGTTTTAGAGAAGAGATTAATTAATTTTGACATTGGAGTGTTGAAGCAGTGCACCAAAAAAATCAAGCACAAAAAATTGAGCAACTCGTCACGCCACGACACACGCCACACAAAAAACGATCTATCGAGGCTTGGCCTTGACCCTCAAATAGTCGTTGAAACAGGAGAAAAATGACTGAGCTTTGCACTTGGCTCTAGTCAATTTCTCAAATATTACAAGGTAACTTTCAAAATTTGACTTTTACAATGATGCTCTTGCAAAATCTGATAAAAAAATGTTACCCCCCCTCAAAGTAAAATTACTTTGAGTCACACTTATCTCTCCAGAAACAAATTACAAAAAAAAAAAAAACCTCCTTATTACTCCAATAAAAAAAAATATTACAATATTCTTCAAAAAACCTCGGATACCAAATTGTATGGTCTTTGCACAATCATTATGCAAATTTACATGTCCACAGCTCGACTACAATGCTTGCTCGGGAAATTCAAACCAGTAATTATTTCAAAGCAAACATTCACTCAATTATGAACTTCTCAATTTTTTTACCAATACGGCAATAATCCTTTCAACTTGTAGAGAGAAATGAGATTTCATAAAATTTCTTTTTTAAATATTGAAAAATAGACTCTGGAACTGAGCTCTATGCCAGTGATAGAGTGTGTGTAGACTTCTGTAGTTTTGAATAAATTCCGTTAATTCAATTTTTCCAGCCAGGAGGAGACGCTGTAAATTTTCCGATTCTTCATCCGTTCCATTAGTAGCATCTTTCAGTTTTTCTAACAGAGATGCTGGTGCAATTGGCCTCGCTCTTTGTGCCTGTGGAATTCGAACCTCCAATGTCTCTTTCAAACCGATCTGAGATTTCTACTGAATGCCAGTTCTGCTGAATCCGAAGACTGATTCGAGACTTTTCAGCCAACAAAGTACGTAAATCCTCAACCCGATTTTCACACGCAGATCAGAATTGCAGAGTTTTTATGAAGTCATTGCAAATTTCTGTTCGATGGGCAAAATATTAAAAGCTCGAACGTGCCCAATAATGAGATCGATAGAGCAGTTTTCAGTTAATTGAAGCGCTGTTTTCAAGGATGGTGGAACTGTGTTTCGGGTTTGTTTCAGACGAATGTCTGAGCTTTTAAACTCACGCGTTGGTAAAGTAAGTGCCTTCACTTTCTTGATGTAATACCACTCGTCTCTCTGGATTCTTCTGCTCACGAGAAAATCGTCATAGAATCTGTAGGCCTGGATTGGGGCCGCTAGTTCAAAAATACGACCTTCGCACTATTAATGATATATGTCTTTGCCCCTGAAGAAGTCAATGCAACCGATGGTTGGGAACACCATCCAGATTTCAAATGAATGCTACGGCTCTAGCCTCTGAGTTTCACACACAGTCTTGGTAATATGAAACACAATGTTTGCAAACGCACGCGGTTTCGGTCTCTGGACTTCACTGGCTCGATTCGTGAGGGCACAGAATTGGAATGAAAAAAAAACGGCTAAGATGTTGAAAGAAACTCTCAAATGGAGATTGCAGAGTTGTATGGCTTTAAAATGTATTAAGAGAATAAACGCTTCAAATTTTGAAGTGGCTAAACAGCTGCCATAAATCTTATACGATGACTCAAGTGCCGGAAATCAACAATAAATTCCAACAAGTTTAAGGCTTTCACACAAAGAACATTTGCTAGTTTTTAAAGCAGGACTAGAGAGTACAATTAATTTGACTAAAATTAAACTGAAATTTCTTTTCCAAAAAAAACTTGAACAATTTGCATACCAATCATTCGCTTATCAATTTAGTGGAGTTTTCCAAGAACTTGTAGAGCTGGAATCTCCTTCTCACATTCACTGCAGCATTACCGTAGCTCTGATACCACAATAATGGCCGAAGTGTCCTCAGACATGTAATTTTATTAATTAGAAAAACAATTTATTGGAATTATGCAAGAGTTTACACCCGAACAACAAAAACACTCTTGCAATGAGCTATTTATAAGCTCAATGTCCTAACTTCCACTAATTATGGATCACTTATTAAATAACAAGTGTCCACTTACATTAAATGACCTTTTAACTATTCTACTAACTTTACTCCTAACTTAGAGCCTAGGAAACAACTCTATTCTAGAGTCCTATTTTTAATAACAAAATTCTATATCTAAGTATCTAAAATATTTATTAAATATTTTAGAATAATTAATAATTTAATATCTGAAATTAATAATTATTTTATTCAAACTTTATAACTTATGATAATTTTTATTTTTGGATCATCTAACAAGTTCGATCTTGCAGCAACAAAACCCTAGTCTACTTCCTTTGCATGTGTGAAAAGAGAGAGAGAAATAACCCAAACACTTGTCCTACGTCCTTCTTCCTTCTTCGCTGGCCTTCTTCTTCTTCACCTTCGCTTGAATGATGAGAGGATGAAATGATGTCTATAGGAGGTCGAGTTCCCTCCTATATATAAGCTTCTAAGGTGGACGAAATGCCCTAGTTGAGGCTAACTTCTTAGCTGCCAGGTCGACTTGGTCTTGGAGGGTATTTTGACACTTTTAAATACAAAAATAATTCTTTTTACAAGTACAATGTGCCCAATAGGGTCTTCTTCATATGACAATGAATCTTTTGACTTCTTGACCCTGGGACAAACCGTAGAAGCAGTCAATGGGTGCTTGACCTCTAAAATAAAAGACCTTGAGCATGAAACCCATGCTACAAAAACAACAATAATAATTTTTCTTTCATTTTACAATATACAAGAATCAAAAGTACATTTCATATTTATGAAGACCGAACCTAGTTACACATTTTTCAACATAGAGGCCCACTCTCCCTAAATGTGCTCCTAATAGCTTCCACATGCTCCTGAGCATCCCTTAATGTCTACTCAAATCACTTGGGTCTCTTGATAGACCTAGAAGGAGCTGCTACTGAGTTCTCCTCCCTTGAAGGCTACTGGAAGCTTCTACATGCTGCTTTACCTTTGAAGCCTCCTGCTCCTCGTCCTTTGTCACTACTATTGGCAACTCGAGATTTCCTAGGTGCATATTTCTCCTCGAACTAAACATCCCTACTCATAACTGTCTTCCTCTATGATGGTATGAAGATCTTATAAGTGTTTGAAGTCTTGCTGTATCTTACAAATATGCCCTTTTGTCGTAAAGGCTCCAACCTCATCCTCTTCTTCATAGGAACATGGGTGTATATTGTACAACTAAAGATCTTTAAAGTGTCCTCTCTCTAGCTTTACCTCTATGAATGCCTCTTCAAGAGTCTTGTCCCCCATTATCCTGTGAGGACTCTTGTTTTGCACATACACAACGGTGTTACATGCCTTTGCCCAAAGTAACATATACAACTCTTGGTCATGTATCATGTTAGTTTTTGTAGCATCAAGTTGTTTAGTCTCGAAACTTTGTGGGGAGGCTAAAACACAGGAGTTCTCCATAACCCATAAATCGTTTATGGAAATTCCACTTAGAAATGTCTCAATTAGATTATTAGCCTATTTTTAAATATTTCCTAGTCCTGATGATGAACCACACTGGTTGGTTCGAAACGCGTTGACAAAGTTCATTTGAATGTGATTATTACTGAAAGAATTCTATACAATTTTAAGATGGATCACAGAAGCCAAAATTCGAAAAAAATTAGGAAATTTGGTTAATTAATCAAAATTAATTGAGATAAGGTGTGAATCATTTAGAAAGTCACACAGATCAACTCTAATATGATCTTGGCCCTTCATTAAGTTTTAATCTTGGCTATTGGAGTCCCAACAGAAGATTATAAGAATAAGTCGATGGGTAGATGGAAAACATACACTTGAGATCGATTTCCTTGGAGAGTTCGATTTTTCCAGAGGGCCAACAGTTGCCGGAAGAGTTAGAGCTTTAGAAGGGACGCAAAGACAAAGAGGGGCATGGACAATGAGTTCAGAGGAAAGTTTTTCCAGATTCGGAGGGTCCGCTATAGGAGGTTGAGTTCCTCAGTGAGGCTGCGTAATGCTGGCGTAGAAGCCTCAGAGGCAGAGTTTGATTTAGCCGGACAAAGTGTCGATTCAGTTGCTGGAGGTCGGGAAGATTTCCGGAAGGGGCTAGCGAGTCATTCTTAGAGGCTGGATTGGACAAACGACTTGATCAGTTGCAGTTCCAGGTAGAGCGTCCTCGTGCCTATGCAGACTTGACACATGGGTTTTGTGGAGCCCATTCAGAGCTAGTTTCAGAGCTAGATTGGTGCCAGGTGAGACAAAATTTGTCACAATAATTATTGTGGCCAGTTTTTCTATAGTGGATTGTCAGTTTAGGCATCTAGTTATACTCAGATTATTTCACTGCTGCATAATAATAAAAACCCTTAGCTGCTGCACGGGTTTTCCCAAGTTGGGTTTTCGGGGACATTTGTCCAAAAATAATTGTCATATTTTCTGTGTGTACTAGAATTTTCTCAGTTTCCAACGCTATTATTTTCCGCAGTTTTATTTGTGAAGGTTGCCGTGTGATTTATTCCATATTTGGCATAGCAAAAAAAATGTTAAATTAATTAACAATTAGAAGAATCAATTCCAGTTGCTACAATAGGATTTCAGACTTGAAATTTTTACATGGTATCAGAGCGCGATTGATCATCCGGGGAAGCTCATAAGCGGAGGCAGAAATTCGTTGTTAAGAGGGAGCAGTAGGATGAATTTCTGGAGGCTGCGAAGAGCCTTAGCTAGGCATATCATGTTGCTTGGGGAAGTTCAATTTTTTCAGTGCAAGTTGGCAGAAAAATTTGGCTTTCCAATTGAGTGATTCCAACGGGTAGAGGGAGCAACAGTTGCTCAGATTTTCACTGAGTAGATTCCTTGTTTTGGCGTAGAGGGTTTTGTAGCAGTTTGCAGTAGCAGAATCAATGTCGGGTGGAAGAGAAAAAGCACACACAAAGAAAAATTTCTCTCATGGGACTTCGAGTCTTAGAGGTTTGACTTTTACAGTTGCAGATTGGCAGTTGTTGTGAGCAGATTTTCACACTTCGGAAGGGAGTGCGAGTAGCAGATCTAACAGCCAAGCAGAGGGAAAGAGGGAGTTTCCAGATTAGAGATGGCCGGTATTTGGCTTAGAGATCCAGATAGGTTGGAGGGAGCCTCTAACTATGTCATCTGGAAGGCTAGAATGTCCTTCTGTCTAGATGAATTTGGCTTGAAAGCCTATGCAGAGAATGTGGTAGCAGTACCTTAGGATCTAGATCAACTGAAGGAGTACAAGAAGGAAATGGCGAAGGCGAAGCAAATGATCTTGGATGGAAGTTCGAGATCATTTAGTCTCCCACATGTGGCAGACAAAAGGTACTGCCAAGTAGATGTGGGATGCTCTCTCCGAGCTATTTCAGAGTTCTTTCGAGCAGCAGAAGATGTTTCTCCAAGAGCAGCTGAGGAGCATAAGGATGCAGAAGGGCGAAAGCATAGATGGCTTCCTCACCAGGATTTAAGAAGTCCGAGATCAGCTAGCAGCCTAACCCACAAAGCTTGTACGGTTGGCACTGAACAGTGTCTTAGATGACTAACAAGTGTTTGTCTAGAGCATCTTGGGCAGAGACACATTGCCTAAATGGGACAGGATGTGGTCTGATCTACAATAGGAGGAGTTGAGGCAGACTCTGTTAAAGATTACCATCAACGACAACAACAATAAGTGACTGAAGAGTGAGGAAGAGAAGGTAGCTTTAGCATCAAAAGGTGCCAGTCAAGGACAGGGGGAGAAGAAAAAGGACCTGTTGAAGGTCAAATTCTTCAGGTGTTGCAGGACTAGATGGCAATGCCTGCTGAGATAAACATGTTGTCGTTCAAGCTAGAGCAAGAGTTTGCTATGTTTGCAGCTATACCTCCAAGAGAGAGGTGGGGTGATATGGAGCTATAGTCCTAGCATTGCAAAGATTGGGCATGGTCCATTGAGGTGTCCTCCTCATGGATCATTACCTGGCTACAAGGGCCCACAATATTCAGTAACAAGATGGATCAATGTCAGTGATGCAGTCATATTTCAGAGTGATAGTAGAAAATTAGTGGCAGTCAGGTGCTGAGGAGCACAGTGCAGAGTTGGCAACAATGCAGAGTGGCACAGTAGCAGAGTTAGTAGCAACGCAGATTCTTCAGTGGATAGTGCAGGTGCTAGTAGCAATCAGGACCTAGTAGACAAATGCAACAGACACAATTGATTCAGTATTTAGGATGCTTCTTAGTTGCAGTAGTTGCAGTTGCGGCAACAACAAATGAGAGGGAGTTGTAGTGCAAATGCAGAGTTGGCAGCAGTATCGTAGGGTCAGCATCAACACAGATGCAACATTAGAGTTGCGCAGTGGTTGTTGGGCAATGGCAGGAAGTCATAGTGGATAGACATCAACAGCGTGATAGAGGGTGATACAAAGACCGGGTGTTGTAGCAACAGTGGAACACTAGAAGACCTTCCTCACTTAGAGGGTGTGTTAGTTTTTGTAGCATCCGAGGTGTTCTAGTCTTGAAACTTTGTGGAGAGGCTAAAACACATGAGTTGTCCATAACCAAGAAACGTTTTCTGGAAATTCCACCTAGTAAGTATCTCAATTAGGTTATTAGCCTATTTTTTAATATTTCCTAAGTCTAAACTTAGGAAATCTGGTTAATTAATCAATATTAATTGAGATAATGTATGAATCATCTAGAAACTCACACGGATCGACTCCGATATGTTCTTGGCCCTTGATTAAGTTTTAATCTTGGCTGTTGGAGTCCCAACAGAAGATTATAAGAAGAAGTCGATGGGTGGATGGAAAACATACACTTGAGATCGATTTCCTTGGAGAGTTTGATTTTTCCAGAGGGCCAGTAGTTGCCGGAAGAATTCGAGCTTTAGAAGGGAAGCAGAGACAGAGAGGGGCAGGGACAGTGAGTTCGAAGGAAAGTTTTTCCAGATCCTGAGAGTCAGCGACAAGAGGTCGTGTTCGTTAGTGAGGCTGTGCAGTGCTGGCATAGAAGCCTTAGAGGCAGAGTTCGATTTATCCAGACAAAGGGTCGATTCAGTTACTGGAGGCCGGGATGATTTCCAAAAGGGGCCAATGAGTCATTCTCAAAGGCTAGATTGGACAAACGACTTGATTAGTTGCAGTTCCATGTAGAGCGTCCTAGTGCCTTCGTAGAGGCTGATGCATGGGTTTCATCGAGCCCATTGAGAGCTATTTTTGGAGCTAGGATCAGTGTCGGGTGAGACAAAATTTGTCTCACTAATTTTTGTGGCCAATTTTCATATAGTGGATTGCTAGTTTAGGCATCCAATTGTACTCTGATGATTTCACTATTGCATAATAATAAAAACCCTTGGTGCATAATAATAAAAACCCTCGGCTGTTGCACCGATTTTCGCAAGTTGGGTTTTTCCGGGGACATTTGTCCAAAAATAACTGTCATATTTTATGTGTGTGTGCTAGAATTTTCTTAGTTTCCAACGCTATTATTTTATGTAGTTTTATTTGTAAAGGTTGTAGTGTGGTTTATTCAATATTTGTCGTAGCAAATAAATTGTTAAATTAATTAACAATTAGAAGAATTAATTCCAATTGGTGCAATAAGATTTCAGACTTGAAATTCTCATAGATCATAGCCCTGGTAGAGTCGATGATGGATCCATTCTCTCTGCAACCCCCTTCCGCTTAGGGATGTATGAGATTGTAATCTCCCTCTTGATCCATGCCTCCTTGTAGAAATCCTTGAAGTCATTGGAGGTGTACTCACCCCCGTTATTTGACCTCAAAACCTTGATATTCTTGCATGTCTAGTTCTCCTCCCAGGCCTTGAACTCTTGGAACTGACTAAAGACCTCATCCTTGGGCTTCATGAAGAAGATCCAAGTTTTCCTAGAATAGTCATCAATTAGTGTGACATAGTATTGCGCACCCTGTACTAATTTAGTACACTGACAACTATCCTCATACATATGAGTGAATAAGATCCAAGATCCCTTTGAATCTACTCTTGTTGCTTGGAAAAGTAGCCTTGGAATTCTTGTCAAGAGCACACCCTTTGCATATGCCTGCTGAAATCTAGGAGGCCAGTCAAATCCCCCTCAAGATTGGCAATGCTTGTGCAAATGTCCCATCCTCCTGCGCCGTATCTCACACAAGTTATCAATCATATACCAATGCCTGAATAGGTTTGTCCGTCAACCTGTATAAGCTACTCTCTCTAGCCTCAATAACCATTGCTCTGTTCGGGTTGGAATCCTTTGGACAAATGAGCACCTACCCATTCCTAAACATGACCTTATATCCTTTTCTCTCGATCATTTAGACTAAGAGCAAGTTCTTCTTCAGTTTGGTGCAAACAACATATCCTTGGCTCCCAATGTCCTTACTAACTTTAGTTGGAACTTAATGATTCCAACTAGTGTTACCAAAGTCTTGATTAAATCTAGATTGAATTGGGGACTCATGAGTTTTTCGAAGTACTGATTTTATCGAAGGATTTTTATTTATTTGAAAAGCTCCTAATTTTATCGTAAATGTCGTGATTTTTCTCTGAGTCGATGGAACAAAGCGTGTGTTGCTGCTGGCATGAGTTAAATTAGCTTTTTATGTTTTTTTGGGGTCATTTTGCATGCCCAACGACATGTTTCAAGCTCAAAGGAGAAGCGCATGGTTTCTAGGCACTGAGGAGGAGGAAAAAAGCGAGTTATATCTTTTAACTTTTAGATTCTTGGTGGAAAAGTTATGGTGGCATTATACCCTATCTCTAAAAGCTTTCCATTCGAGTGCACAACCAAACATGTAGTTCCTCTAGATGTGAGCGCAATTGGAGTGCATTTGAAAAAATACAAACAAAGAAGTGTAACAGGAATTGATTATAAATTATAAATTATTATTTTTAATATTTAAATTTTATAATTATTAATTTATAATTTATGACCCTCAAACAAGTTGGAGTCCCAGGTTGGTTCTGTTGAAGAATGTAACTAGGTTTGGTCTTCATAAATGTATTTGGGTCATTATGTAATGTACTTTTTTTTTTCCAAAGAAAAAATCAAACTTTATATATTTTAGTAAAAAGTTACATCTTAGATGCCTCAGCATTCCATATGTTTTCATCGCCCTTGGGGGCATTAGATCTATCTGTCCAGTATAGACAAAAACTGATAAAAAAAGTATATCAGGAATCCCAACACTCAAGTGTGTCACGACAATCAACTATAAAGAAACTAGCCAATCAAAAAATCCAAAAAAGGACATGTGTATCAGGGCCTTGCATATGAGAAAACAACCTCGAAGTACAAAGCCGTTTGTGACAATTCCACAGCCTTCAAACTATACATAAAAAAATACATAATAGGCGTCCAAAAATAAATATGGACACAGTAAACTCCAGGAGATACATCGTTGCTGAAGTAAAAATAAAATATGGATAAGAACATGGTATGACCCTGTTAATACGATCGGATGTCCGACTCACGGACCCCATTTCATCTTTCTCTGTTATGTGCCACGTCTCCAGATCTTGTTGTAGGCCGTCTTTGGAAAGATGGTCAGCTGCCCAGTTTCGTTCCTTGTAAATATGGCATACATAAATAAGTAGAAAAGACATTTTTAGATCATGAATCTCTTCAAGTATAGGAAGTAACACAATATTTTGACATCTCTGTGCATTGTTGACCCAGTTAATGACAGTCATGGAATCCCCAAAGATTTGAACCAAATCAATGCCAAGTTGTATGAGCCTGCATATTAAAAGTTTTAGTGTTAGGAGTTCAACAAAATTGTTTGTGCCTCCACCAATACCCACTGATGCAGTGAATGAAACATTGTGATTTTTATGTATGGTCATACCTGCACCACATCTCCTTTGATTATCAGATGCTCCATCAAAGTAAGCCCAAGGGATATCATCGTTTATCTTTTCAATACTAAAATGTCTAGGTCATTTGTTGGATTCAGAAGATGGAAGTAATGACAATATCACTGCACATTTCGCAACCACAATTGAAGGGGAAGTAGTGATGTCTTGGAAAATTCCTTTATTTCTAGCTAGCCAAATGCCCCACGAGATGATTAATGGGATGCATGTGTGACTAGTGTCTTTGTTTGCCTCCCACTAGTTCAACGATGCCTCCCCACAATTATCACCATTCCAAACCGATCTAACATTGCTCAGGGACAAGGTATGTTCCCAAACTTTCTTCGTGAAGCGACAAAATAGGAAAAGTTGATTCGATGACTCTTCTGCATCCTTGCACAGAGAGCACCAACCCGACCCAGTTAGGAATATTTTTTGAAGTAAATCCCAGGTAGGCACCTTTTTCTTTAGGATACACCAGAAGAACAATTTAGCTTTTGCTGGACCCTCTAGTTTCCATAATGATTTGTACCACCATTCTTGTGTACCCCAAGCTTTTCCCTTCATTCGGAAGTCATAACCTTCTTTTTTTGAATAAATACCTGATTTTGATTGAACCCAGCAAATGGTGTCCGAAAAATCTTTTAATCGAACTCTAGTTCGAGATAATTCCTGAATATAACCCTGCCATTCCGGACTCCACTGTTGATCAATTTGGAGATCATCCATCGTTTTCCAGGCCTGTGCCCAGATGGTAGTTTCTTCAGATTTTTCCATTTGATGCAAGAAATAGACCCCTTTTTGATTTATTGTCTCCACAAGACCTCTAGAGAGTGCGAAAAGTTCATTGCACCCAAGCCATGGGTCCAACCCAACCCTACACTTTTCACCATTTCAAACCCGCCAAGCCAGTGTTTCTTCCACAAGCCCAAGTGACATCATTGCTACTTTCCATAACACTGATGTTTTTGTGAAACCTTTTTCAGGCTGTTTGATCCAATCGTCCATAGGGATCGGATATCAATGTATTTCCTTTTTTCCACCGCCGTCCACAAATTGTCTTTCGTCAACAACCTCCATCCTAGTTTTGCTGCCAGAGACATGGCAAAAGAACCCAAGTTCTTTAAGCCCCATCCACCTTGTTGACCACTCTTTGTCAACTACCCCATAGCAGTACACCCATTTTTTCGCAAAAGGGATCTATCATATTCGAGTGTCTGTGCCGTTCAGATTTCATCAATCAGTTGACAATTTTGTAAATGGTGTAAACCCATTCTGCATGTTTATAATGTAAACGATCTTAGTAAGACCATCATGTATGTAAAAACTTAGGTAAGCCTAGTATTTTGGTGACGATTTCTATCCTAGGAGGTTTTTCGTCTCACTAATTCATTTGTGTCTCTAGACACAAATGATCGACAAGGTTTTTCCCCTCTAGCCTCACCCCAAAGCTAGGGTGGATTTTGTCGTCAAGATACTAACTGAGTTCTAGTGTTTTTTATCGAGTCTTTGTAAAAGTAATCTGGGAATGATCCTAGCTAATTGGCTAGATCATTTTATTAGAAATTGTTGGATCTACTAGATCATATTTTGAGTCGCAAAATTGGGTAGATTATTGAGGGTCTGTTACGAACAGGTGTTCCCCTCATGGGTTTAATGTATTAATCTTATGTAAAGAGGGTTGGAAAAATAATTAATCCCCTCCCGAGTCAATTAATTAAATTTTCTGGCGAAATTAAATAAAAAATTCTAAGCTAGAAATTTAATTAATTTTATGTCCTAGGTAAAATTAAATTTTTCGAAGGAAAAATTCGTGGGTCTCTAAAAAATAAATTTTTTAAAGGTCTCGGGCCAAGGGAATATTGGAAATTTTGAGAAATTTTTGACCCTTGGGCCTTGATAGTTAAGTCAAAGTCAATTTTTTGAGGTAATTAACTCGAAAATATTATTTTTTAGTAAATTAAAAATGAATTAATTGAAAAATTCGAAATTCCTCAAAAAATAATAATTTCGATGGACGAGATTAAAAGATAATCAAATCCTTTTCGACGATCGAGATTACTTTGATGGGGATCTAGCCGTTGGAGATTTTACCCTATAAATTAAAGGTCAGTGTCAGTCTGATTTTCATCAGATCTTTGGATCGTGTATTAGCTCTTGAAGCTCTCCTGTAATATTTTCTGGAATAATACAAACGAAGTCTTTGGGGTTTTATTTGATGGTCATGTTCCTCTTCGACATTCTTTGGGGTTTTATTTGATGGTCATGTTCCTCTTCGACATTTTATGGTAAACTTGTTTTTTATATTATGCTGGTAATTATTTCTATGAATTGTTTATTAATGGCTCTTGTAGAGTAATCTATTGCACATGTATCTTGCTTAGGTTACTGGATTTAGGGTAAGAATATTAATTGGATTGAGTTAGCAGGTATCTCTAACTCTTGAAAGTTTTATTTTTATCTTATTTCTCTATTGATTTAACAGTTTAACTTTAAGTGTGCAGAAATCTCTCGGATTTAGAATTGAGCGTTTGGGGAAGTCCTCGGCTAGACCAGTTGACTTCCAAGGAAATAAGATTTGAAGAGCTCTCCGGATCTAATTCCCCGGGCTTATCTTAAATTCTATTTTTGTAGGGTTTTTTCTAGGGCTTGTGCCTAAATAAAAATTTTATCTTAAATTTTATCGAATTTAGAGTTAGATATGGCTAGTAAGAGCCTTAGATCTTCAGATCTGGGAGCAAAGTTAGACTTACACTCCTCAGATCTGACAGATCTGCAACTCTTGTGCTTAGATCTGTAAATACATTGTATAGATCTGTATTTTTATAGTGTAAATATTTAGAAATTTTTTAGTTTCTGATTTCTAATTCGGGGTTTCAATTTTCGATTTTTGTAAAGTTGCTGGGTATTTGGGTTTTCTTGTTTCTGGTTTGTGCAAGTGATCTTTGAGGGTTTTCAGAGAAATGTTTTAGGTCTGAGACAAATCTAGGCCCTGGAGGGTAAGATCTGACCTCAAGATCAAAATTTTGTAGGGATATCCAAATCAAATTTTATTTTCTGAGTTTATTGGGTGAAAAATTAATTGCTGGACAGAAGGAAAATCTCGAATTTTTTTTGATGCACCAGCGTGCTTGTGATTTTATGTGGGTTTCCTTCATATGCCACACCTCCTCTCTGCAAATCTGCGTGTTTGCTGCCAACGTCCCCATCCTCTCTCTGCGTGTTCCCTGTTGCGTTTTTCCTTGCTACTCTTCAGTCCCTGCGTCCTCTCTTTCGACCCTCATCTTCACGCAACCTTCAATCTGTTGTTGTCTCCCTCTGCTTGCACAAATTACTCACGCTGCCAAATCACAGTTCGTTCCATCTCTTCACATTTATCCGTTAGCCCTCTCTTGCCGGCTTCCCTTGCTGCGTAAGCAGCCTTCACTTCCTTTCCACTCGCTGCCTCGAGCTATCTGCCTGCGTGCTGCCTCCTTGCTATTCCTCGCTTCCTTTTCCTCCATGCTGCCGCCATATCCCTTCACGCTCAACTCTTTCCGCTCCTTTCCCCTGTGGCAGCCACTCCCTCAATCTCTTGCGTCCATCCTCTCTTTCATGCAGTCCTCCCTCCGCTGCCTCCTCGCTGCCCTTGTCGACTCACATATTTTCTTCTTCACACTGTCTGCTTGCCTTGACCTACATTCCTAATCCCTAACCTAACATTAAAACATTCACATTAAAACATTTATGTATTATTTTTTAATGAGGGTTCAATTTCGTTCTTTTTTTAGTTTGACTTTTTTGATAAATTTAAAATTTTTAACATTGCATTTTTTAAAATTTGTATAAAGGTTTTTTTTATTGACATTTCAAAAGTTTCAAAAAACAAATTTTAATCCCAACTTTAAAAAATTAAAAAATCGAAGATTTATTTTTTCAACTTAGTGTATGGTTTAATTTTTAATTCTTTTTTTTTGTATATAAATTTTGGAATTTCAATTTTTGAGACATTAGGGTTTTGATCTATTTAGATCCTTTAAGCTTGTGAAGATATTTAATTGGAAGAATTCCTATAGTTGACATGATTTAATTTTTAATATCCTATGTTTGAAAATTTAAATTTTGGATTTGCATTATCTTAGAATATCGTTTAATCCATAAAGTGCTTGACGAAGTGTTTATTTAGCATTAAAATTTCATGGTATATCTTGATGAATAATTACTGAGATTTAAGTGCTAGTTACTTTTACATGCTTCAGTTGGGTTTGATATCATTGGCATTTGAATTTTTAAATGTTTTCTATCGATTAAAATCACCTATCGTGTAATTAAATGTTGGACAGTTATTGGATATTTGCCTTCAGGTAAGTGTGATCGATATCGGATTTTGAGAGCTCTATTGTGGATCTGTATATCTTTTAATTGAGTAATCTTTTGGCATCTTCATAATTGACACTCTCGCTTAAGTACTTAGTGGTGAGATCAATCTAAGTGCTTTAGGCTTTTAACATCACCTCTCATCTTCGAAGCTTGCTTCATCTCGCTCCTTCTTCAAATCGTTTTCCTTGCATTCTGCATTCTAAGTTAACATTGCATAGCAGCTGTTTCTCATCAAGTACTTAGTCCTAAATTCTTAGCAAGATAGTTGACTCCATAAGGCACTGGTATCAATCATTCAAATTCAATCGAATCTTTTAATCTTGCTAGATCTTTTACAAGTATTTGATTGTTTAACTGTGTCTCCCGAACTGGCTGATTCCCAACTGGTTTTCCTTCATTCCATTTCCATAGGGTCTACCCCCCTTAGTTTGCTATTAGGAGACAACTTAAACAAAGAGATTGGGGATCAGGGTGACAGCCCCCCGATCTGAGCTGTTGTCGCGGTGCCTAGACACTCTGTGCGGCAACACACCCCATTCCTTCAGTCTTGCAATTTTCTCCCACGCCAACCAGGGGAAGACCATCTTTTCCTTCTTACATGCCCATAAGAACCCATGGCATATACTCCTAATTTTGTTTAGTATGCCTTTTGGGACCCACGACAGTGCTATCTAGTATACCGGGATTGCCATCAACACTTATTTGATGAGCACCAATCTCCCAGCCCTAGACAACCATTTATAGCTCCACTGATTTATGCGCTTCTCAATTTTTGCAACTAACCACATCCAATCCTGTTTTCTATACGAGTCAGGTTTTAAGTGAAAACCCAAGTATTTTTGGCTTTTCCCCATCCTCATTTGAGCAAAAGGGAGAACATTTGAAGCCCAAGCAAGTTCAGACCTCAAAATACCTTCATGTGTCAGTGACGATTTTTGGATATTTATTACCATCCCTGTAGCTTTCATGAACTAGTCCATAATACTTTTCATCTGAAGCACTTCCTCCCGACTCCCATTACTAAACAGTAATATGTCGTCCACAAATAGCAAATGGGTAATAAACATATTTGTTGCCACTTTGATACCCTTTAGTTTTCCTCTTCTCTTTGCACCGTGAATGAGCTGGCTTAGTCCCTCAGTAGCTAGCAGAAACAACAATGGTGAAAGGGGACACCCTTGCCTGAGACCCCTCTGATTTTGGAAGAAGGAGGACGCAACCCCATTAATAAGAACTACAAAGGACACATTAGAGATGCATCCCATGATCCAGTTTACAAAATCAATTCTGAAACCCAAGTGGATCAGCAGTAGTCTTAAATATAACCAACTGATACGGTGATATGCTTTGGATAGATCTATCTTAACAATCATACATTTCTTTCTAGACTGCTTAATACTATGCATAGTTTCTTGTGCCACCCCGATGGCCTCATGGATCTGCTTGCCATCCAGAAAACCAAATTGTTCTTTAGATATATTACAAGATAATAAAGGTTTTATTTTGTTTGCAATGATTTTGCAATGACTTTATAAATGCAATTGCATAACGAAATAGGCCTGAAATCATCGAACGATGAGGGGGAGTCTGCTTTTGGAGTGAGGGCCAGGAAAGTTGAGTTGAAGGGATCATAAATTGTTCCTTTTTTTTTTGGATTCTTCCACCACATCAGTAATGGCCTCCCCCATTAACTCGAAAAAGTGTTGAAAAAATTCCTAGACTTTCGTCTTTCTGCATCGCTTTCAGGACCATTTCAACCTCTTTTCTCTCAACCAGTGCCATGAGATGTTCATTCTCCACCTCATCTGCATACCTAAGGAAGAGTTGAGCTACTCGGGTCACTTCCCCAATCGAGGATCCCTCCTATGTACCAAAAAGAGCTTTGAAGTAATTTTTACCCATAGAGGCAAGCTCATTGAAAGATTTGGCAACACCACCATCTGGCTTATCTGGTTCCCAAAAAGTATGAGTTTTTTCTCCCCTTAGCATAATTTTGATTTTTTTGTGTGTTTTCATCCCCTGCTGAGAGCCAAATAGCACGACTCTTTAAACCCCATTGCTCCTCCTTGTCTAATAATATTTTCCTTCTCCTCGCCTCTAGAGTCTTTATCCGATCCCTCTTAACATCAACCACATAGCCTTCAGCCCCACTTTCCATTTGTTCTAAAGCCTCCTCAATGGACTGGAGCTCCCTCGTTTCTTTGATAGATTTTTCGTTTACCCACTGAATAAAAGCTTTCTTGATATTCTTCAAATTGTTTACAAAGGATTGAGCAAATGAGGAGTTTTCTCCCATATTATAGTCCTCTTCTTTTAACCATCTTGCATTAAATTTGAATGGGGATCTTGGTTTCTTGTTAGGTCTAGCTACCTCCAGTAAGATGGGAGAGTGATCTCATTCCCCCTTGGGGCCCACCCATTGTCTGAAGCCTGGGATCCGACTACCTAGATCTTCATTAAGGAGAAAACGATCCAGTGTTTTTGCTACCCGAGCGTCCCCCACCCGTTTATTACTCCAAGTAGATGAAATTTTTATAAGGTTAGAGTCGATCAGGGTTCCCTCCCTTAACTTGTTTAAGAAGAAATCAACAAGAGGGTTTGCTCGAGCCTGAGGTCCCTAGGTTTCCGACATGGCCAAGGTCAAAGAGAAATTGAAATCTCCCCCAACCACCAAATTCTACCCTTGCATGAATGATTTTGATAGGAGTTTATTCTAGAAGGGGACCCGATCCAGTCTTTTTGTTACTTAAGCCTCCCCCACCTATTTATTCTTCCAAGTAGGTGAAATTTTTATAAGGTTAGAGTCAATCAGGTTTCCCTCCCTTAACTTGCTTAAGAAGAAATCAAAAAGAGGGTCTGCTCGAGCCTGAGGTCCCCAGGTTTTCGACATGCCCAAAGAGAAATTTAAATCTTCCCCAACCACCAAATTCGGCCCTTGCATGAATGATTTTGATAGGACCCGATCCAAACAAGGACCGTAGATATTTACAATGGTGATTTCAGTTCCAAGTTCCATAGAGAACACTTCCACTCCAATCAGCAACTCAGAGGTCCAGGAATTGTTAAGTTTTATAGCACTGTTCTTTATACAAGTCGTCAGTCCACCGGACCTCCCTCTGACATCTGAGGTCACAAATGTCCATCCCGAAAGGAAACTCGAGAGTGTATCTGAAACTTGGGCACCCTGACCGAAAGTCTCTTGAAGTAATAACACATCAAGTCTATAGTTGTTAATAAGTGCTTTTAAAGCTAGTTTTTAGGGGGCATTAGCAAGACCTCTGCAATTAAAAGACAATACAATCATTTAGTCACCATGTCAGGAGACCACGCTGCTCTAAGCTCCCCTTTAAGTGAGAGTTGTTTTCCATCAGCTATATCAAACATAGCCTTCAGTTGGGATTTTGAAATATCGGTTTTTCTACCCCTAATCCTCTTTGATTTTTTTGGTAAATGGTTTTTCTCCAACCCTCTAAACATCTCAAACTCCATCTCAACTCCTTTCCACAGTGATTGTGGATGCAAAATGAACTTGTAAGATCTTAAACCAACTCGCTGCTTTGAAGACTGAAGTATATGATGGTATATTGCAAATTTAGTAGCATAGAAATGACCCTTAAATGATGGTTTCAGACCTGATAGAGAAACCTTACACCTTCGCTCTCTTCTCCAGATAGCTCAGCCTTCCATGGGCTGCAAGATTAGTCCTTCGGTCCTCTAGGACATAACCTCCAGTTTTCCTCAAAACTTTTTGATCTCCTATTTCAGGCTTGCGACCTAGTCACTTATAAATGTGCCCAAAATTCGTTCTTCTTTTCTATGGGAGTTCGGTCTTCTATAACTCACTTATCTCCCTTGTATTGAAGCCTTCTATTGCTTGTTGTGACTTTCTAACTGCCCTTATGCCAATGAACCAAGCTCTAATACCACGTTGAGAAATCTAGGGCATCATATAGATTAGGTTCTTTAGGTAGATTTCTCTTAAACTTTGACATTTTCTTGTGATTGCTCTTTTCTTCTTATTAGTTCTTCTTTCAATTTAATATGTTCCTTTCATCAAGACAAATGCCAAACAATGAAGATCACAAAAAGGGACACAAAATGTAGGCACTTAGCCAGGGCAAAAACCCCTATCTAGGGGAAAACCAAGTCCAACTCTTCCACTACTAGATTCAAATCAAAATGAGACAATCCAAGACCCTTTAGACCTAGATAAAAACCTTGTTAAAATTAGACAAGTAGGTCCAAACTCCATGTTGTGATGCTCAGATGAAGACACCAATATTTTTATTGGGTTCCTCTTTCGAAGAGGTGCAAGATTGATCTATAGATCATCTTGATTCGATGAGCAAAACATTTATTTTGAATTTATTTTTAATACTTTCAAAATATGTGCTGGTCGGCCTTAAGGTTTTACACCCCCAGCAAATGTGTCACACACCTTCAGTGATTGATATAAATAGAGTCAATGTTGGAGGACATTTCACTCATCTCATCCTCACACATCATCTCTCCTCTTCTGATTGGTTCGAGCTCCTTGGAGGCAGTTTTCGGTTCACACGTAGGAAAGAAGGACGAAGAGAATTCTGCTGCAGCTAGGGTTTCCACGCAGGTTTGACCAGCATTGACTTTGGTCAACACATTGTCCAAAGGAGCTAATTTTTGGCATAGACTTTGATTTCTGAAGTCCGTACATTTTGGCACAAGAACCGAGGTCAAAGGTTGACTGTAGACCATGCCGCGTTGAATTTTACTTGTTGCTGCTAGTGCTGCTGATGCTACTGGTGCTGCTGCTTGTCGCTGTTTTGCGTTGACTTTTCTGGGCAGCATTGAATTTTCTGGGGTTGACTTTGAGTTGACCGTGTGGCTGTTTTGAGGGTTGTTGTGACACATGCTGGGTTGGTTGACCAAGGAGACTTCGCTGGTTGAAGCATCCTGTTGACCGCCGTAACGCACCAACACATTTATCTGTTTCTGGTTTGTCTTTTGTTGATCTACTGGTATGTTCTATAAACACTTTACTTGATTGTTTATGTGATTGCTATAGTGAAAGTAAAGTTGCATCAAGCAAAGAACATCTACATAAATTTGCATGGTATCGGAGATGAGGTGAAGACAAAGTCCTAATTTGTAGCAATAACCGAAGAAGAGGATGGGTTCCTCAAACTACAATGGCTTCAAGGCTGATGACAAATTGACTGGGAAGGATGATTTCCGTGCTTGGAAGATGACATTGGATCTTATGTTGGAAGACCAAGATGTCATGGACTATGTGCAGGGTAAAATGCAAGAGCCTCCATCCACTGCAACTGCTGCTGCCAAAACTAAGTACAAGAAGGGGGAGATCAAGGCAAAGCTAATGACCAGGGACTCAATTCACAAGAGTTTGCTTGCCTACATCTCTGCGCTGGGGTCATCCAAAGAGATGTATGATAAGTTGGTCAACATGTTCAAGGCCAACAATGCGAATCAAGTCCTATTCTACAAGAATCAATTGAAGAATCTAAGGAAAGGCAGGGATGAGTCTGTTCAATCATATTTTCTGAAGCTGACCGAGATCAGGAACAATCTGCTGTCTATTGGGGAGACAATAGCTGATCGAGAGATGGTACTCACCGCACTTGGAGGGCTCCCATTCGAATGGCATGTGTTCAACTCTACCATTCTAAATAATAATGTGATACCTGACTTTGATGAAGTACTGTCGAGATGCGTTCAAGAAGAATCAAGAATGAAGGAGTATGAAAATGAAGGAAATGCTGCCTACGATGCTCATTCTAGAAAGAAGAACTTTGGTGGTCCAAAGAACAAAGGAAAATCAGGGGCCCAAGGAAAGAAGGGCAAGTCTTTCACTTGTCATAGGCCTGGTCACTATGCTAGAGAAAGTCCTTTCAAGAAGGATTCTCCCGATGGTAATGACAAAAACAACAACCAGAGGTATGAGGAATCAAATGTTGTTGATAAAAGAAATGAATACATTCTTGTATCTGCCCTCTCCGTTGCATCTCCACTCGACACTATGGATGTCTGGTTGATAGATAGTAGTGCCTCAAGGCACATCACTGGGTTCAAAGAAGCATTCTCTGATATGGTTGAGATGGACATTAATCTGAAAATTGTCCTTGGAGATAATGCCACATATCCCGTGAAAAGGACAGGGACTGTGACCCTCCACTTGTCTCAAGGTCAAGTCCTCCGCTTGCAGGATGTACTCTATGTACCAAATTTGAAGAAGAACCTTGTGTCTATATCGGCCATGGAAGACAAAGGTTTCAATGTGGCATTCAAGGATGGAAAGGTGCGCATGTGGAGGAAGAGCTTCAAGGAAGCTATCACGTTTGGGTCTAGAATTGATACACTCTACCAGGTTGGAGAAAGTCCACTGGGAGAAATGACATGAGATGCTATCTAACAAACCGATAATGGCACTGAATATGAGACGAACAAGTTCAAAAACTGTTTCACAGAAGCTGGCATTAAGAGGGAGACCACAACTATATATATACTCTTGAGCAAAATAGTGTTGTTGAACGAAAGAACAGGACCATTGTGGAAGCTGCCTGTGCCATGCTATGTGACCAAGGTCTACCGAAGTTTTTGTGGGGAGAAGCTGCAAACACTGTGTTGTAGAGGTAAATCCCCTCTGCGGACAGAGGCGATCCCTACTAGCCCAGATCGGGTCTAGCAACAATCGTATCACGCTAAGGTGCAAGTTCCTAATTGCAATAGACCAACTTGCGATGAAGGCCTACCTCAAGTCCAACGCTGTTGGTTGTAGAGAAGATGGCGCTCCCGTTTCCTTGCTCCAGCAGATCACAATCCTCTTGCTCGTCGCGATCGAACACCTGCACACGCAAGAAACACGACAAACATAAGCGTAAAACCCGATATATACAATTATGTATCAGTCAGAGAAGACACAGCTCATGATCATAATGAACAATACGAGTGGAACCATAACCAATAGTCACTTATCATTAATTAATACAAAGGAAAATACAACCTGGCTCTGACGCTAAATCTTCCTTCGGCGGGTCGTCAGCGGAATACGTCTCGGTAAAGTTTGTCGGGAATGGGGACAAGCCTCTCTCTTCGATCGTCAATCTCCTTGCTATTGATTTGGCTCTATGAGGACTATTGCAACACTCTTTGGGCTATGAAGGCTCTTGGAGACTAGCTTGCAAAGGGAAATGGCAAGCTTATATAGATGGTGGAAGGGGAGTTGGGATCCCTACAATTATGGGATTGGCCCTATCCTCAAGGAAGCTTCCATGAGAGGTGAAAAACTACTTCCTCTACATGGAGAACTGAAGCCAAACGTCCCAACTCGATTTAGAGTCCAGTTCAGGAGTTTGTTGGAGTCAATCTTCCACCATTTATTTTTAAAAAACACTCCTTATTAAGCCTGGCGTGGGTACAACACTGAGACAGTGCGCCAGTTGGCGTGCCCTCTTTGGAGGATTTCCCCCATTGGCGCGGGTATGACACTGAGCAGTCGCGCCAAAAAAGGCTATTTTTAGGGTTTTTCACAAGGAGTTGTCTTCAGAGGAATGAAAGTCCATGTTCAGGGGAATGCCATGAAAGTGTTCTTAGATCATGTCACTGTTCACAGGTCACGGAATAAGCCCTCCAATGTGCGGGACGGGGAATTGCAGGGACGATGACAAATTGCTGTGTAACACACTGCTGTGTACATACAAAATTGATGCTCGCATTCCGCTCTAGACTCCAAAACTCCCGAAGAGGTTTTCTTTGGTAAGAACCCTGATGTCTCACATTTTAGACTTTTTGGATGTCCTGTTTATTTTCATGTGTCGAAAGATAAAAGGAGCAAGCTAGATGCTTCTGGGAAGAAAGGAATGTTTGTGGGCTACAGTGAAACTTCGAAGGCCTATAGAGTCTATGTGCCTGGTTAAAGGGAAGTGGAGATATGCCACGATGTCACTTTTGACGAAGATGCTTCCTTGAAGAAAGTAATCAATCTTCCGAGATCCCAGGAAGATCATGAAGCAAGGCCTGGAAATCAAGAAGAACTGAAGGATGAGACGATGCCTGATGTTGAAGGACCGATGGACCCGATTGATCCACCTCCTTCACTGGGAAAGAGACCATCATGGCTTAGGGACACTCTCGAGGATGCTGAGAGACATACGGCCCCAAAAGGGGACATTCCGTGAAAGCAAGAAGCCGAGTAGATACCAAGGGTATCTAGCAGCCATGAGTACTATTGTACAATCCGAGCCTGGATCTTTTGAGAAAGCTGTAAAGTATCAAGTCTGGAAGGATGCTATGCACGGAGAGTATGAGTCCATAATGAAGAATGATGTCTGGGATGTAGTTCCAAGACCGAAGGACAAAGCAGTTGTCACCTCGAAATGGATCTACAAGATCAAGCATGGATCTGATGGAAGTGCTGAAAATTTCAAGGCAAGATTCATTGCCCGTGGCTTCTCTCAAAAGGAAGGCATCGACTATGATGACATATTCGCACCTGTGGCACGATATACCACGATTCGATCTATCATAGCCCTTGCTGCTATGCAAGGATGGAGTCTTCATCAGATGGATGTGAAGACCGCTTTTCGGCATGGTGCGATAAAGGAAGAGGTGTATGTAGAGCAACCTCTGGGGTTTAAAGTCTAGGATTGGGACACCCATGTCTGCAGGTTGAAGAAAGCCCTCTATGGGCTGAAGCAAGCACCCAGAGCTTGGTATGAGAGGATAGATATTTACTTGATGAAGTTGGGCTTCACTCATAGTAATGCTGATCCGAACCTTTACTTCAAGGTTGATAGGGAGAACCCTCTTATTCTAGTGCTGTATGTGGATGACCTCTTCCTGACAGGTGCTCACCCTCTCATTCATCAGTGCAAGAGGGAGCTCGTTGCTGAGTTCGAGATGAAGGACCTAGGACTAATGCACTATTTCCTAGGCCTGGAGGTGTGGCAGAGACCTGGCGAGATTTTCCTTTTTCAAGGAAAATACATTGTGAAGCTTCTGGAAAGATTTGGTATGGTGGAATGCAAGTCCGTGTCGACACCAATGGAGCTCAACTTTAAGAAGTTGAGTGGCAGTGCTGCTGGGCCCGTGTTAGCATATCCCACTGAGTATTGTCAACTCGTAGGGGCCTTGATGTTCTTAATGAACACCTGTCCGGACGTATGTTGTGCAGTGAACACTTTGAGTCAACACATGGTTGATCATAATAGTCACAAGGTTGGTGCCAAGAAACTCTTGAGATATCTCTAGGGCACGATAGACCATGGGCTGAGATACACTGCCGGGAGTATGACACTCCATGGATATACTGATGCCGATTGGGCTCGCAGTGTGGTGGATTGCAAGAGCACATCTGGATGCTGCTTCACAGGTAGATCTGCTTCGGGCAGGAAACTGAAGTCGGTAGCCTTGAGCACCGCTAAGGCCGAATACATTATAACATGTATGGCCTGTTGTGAAGTCACTTGGTTGCGATCTTCAGTGAGTTGTTCGAGCATGTGCTAGATGCCACCGTTATCCTTGGGATAACTTGAGGGGGATTCGTTTGTTATAGAATCCTGTGTTCCACGAACGATCCAAGCATGTTGATGGCTGGTACCACTTTTTCTGGGATATGGTACAGCGAGGTGCCGTAAGGCCCGATCATATAGGAACTAATGAGCAGGTCGTGGATATTCTCACAATGCCCTTGGGAAAGGTCATGTTCCTAACCTTCCGTGAGAATCTTGGAATTGTGGAACGACCTTATTCTAAGGGTTCTGTTGGACGATGAGCTCTGGGGATAGCTTCTCGGAGCTATAAGCACACACGGGGCTAGGCTTGCCGAACCTTGTGGTGCTTCTGCCCCACCGTTATGATGATTGAGTTGGTTTGCCTCTCATGATCTGTGCCCTGTATGCATCCTACCCATTGAGTTCCAGACTCATGGGAAGTCCCTCTCATTTGGCCAATGAGGTGGGAAAAGCTAGAGACTAGTAGCAAAGATTGATGGATGCATCAAAGATTGCCGTACTCTCTATCTAGGATGACACATGTCCAACCACTTGATCTGGGATCAAGTCTAGTGAGGTTTCAGACCTCTTACTGACTTCGGGTCAAATAAACCAACTTCGGTTTGGTATGTGACTCTTTGAGTCCATGTGAGGTTTCAGACCTCCAACTGACTTCGGGTTAGGTAAACCAACTTCGGGTTGGTATGAGACTCTTTGTGAGTCCTATAGAGGTTTTAGACCTCTGGGCTGAATCTGTCAGCCGGGAATGATGTCTTTGTGACTGACCCACTTCTGTTCTGAAATAAAGAGGCTAGCAAAGCAAGTTACGGCGGGATGACGCACAATGTTTGATTGCACAGGTGGATGGAGTTCTCCCTAGTTGAGAGGGAGTGTTAAAATTGGACAACTAGGTCCAAACTCCATGTTGTGATGCTCAGATTAAGACACCAATATTTTTATTGGATTCCTCTTTCGGAGAGGTGCAAGATTGATCTAAAGATCATCTTGATCCGATGAGCAGAACATTTATTTTGAATTTATTTTTAATACTTCGAAAATATGTGTAGGTCAGCCTTAAGGTTTTACACCCCCAACAAATGTGTCACACACCCTCAATGATTGATATAAATAGAGTCAACGTTGGAGGACATTTCACTCATCTCATCCTCACACATCATCTCTCCTCTTTTGATTGGTTCGAGCTCCTTGGAGGCAGTTTTCGGTTCACACATGGGAAAGAAGGACGAAGAGAATTCTGCTGCAGCTAGGGTTTCCATGCAGGTTTGACCAGCGTTGACTTTGGTCAACGCATGGTCCAAAGGAGCTAATTTTTGGCATAGACTTCGATTTCTGAAGTTCGTACATTTTGGCACAAGAACCGAGGTCAAAGGTTGACCGTAGACCATGCTGCGTTGACTTTTACTTGTTGCTGGTGTTGATGCTGTTTTGCGTTGACTACTTTTCTGGGGTTGACTTTGAGTTGACCGTGTGGCTGTTTTGAGGGTTGTTGTGACACATGCTGGGTTGGCTGACCAAGGAGACTTTGCTGGTTGAAGCATCCTGGTTGATCGCCGTAATGCAGTAACACATTTATATGTTTCTGGTTTGTCTTCTGTTGATCTACTGGTATGTTCTATCCACACTGTACTTGATTGTTTATGTGATTGCTTTAGTGAAAGTAAAGTTGCATCAAGCATAGAACATCTACATAAATTTACAAACATCCTCCAACCACTAAGTTAACCCTTCAACAAGTCTTTCACTGATTCTACATCAACCAACTCCAACCTGTAACTTCGATCTCCTGCAATTATACGTGAATTCCTGTAATAGTGAATTCCTACAAGCATATGTGAATTCTTGTAATCACAAATTCCTGCAATCCTATCCGAATTCCTGTAATCACGAATTCTTGAATTCTTATAATTGCGAATTCTTGCAATTGTACTCGAATTTTTGTAATCGTGGATTCTTGCAATTGTACTCGAATTCCAATAATCGCGAATTCCTGTAATTGTGAATTCCTGCATTTGTACCCGAATTCCTGTAATTGTGAATACTTGCAATCGTACCCGAATTCCTATAATCACGAATTCCTTCTTGAGATCGAACTTGAGTGTGCGTGTTTCCAAATAAGTTGAGCTCCCTCTATTTACACTGCTTCCATAATGTTGAATTGCCACTAATAGGGCCGACTTCTCCAGGACAAGGCCGACTTGGTGAGGAGGGACATAATGATTTCTTTGACTCAAGAATAAATTTCTTTATATAATACAAAAGCCTAAGAAGGGTCTGTTGTCGCACAGAAAGTCTAGGCACCGCGACAACGACTCAGATCGGGGGCTGTCACCTTGATCCCCAATCTCTTTATCTAAGCTGTCTTCTTGCAGACTAAGGGAGATAGACCCTAACGAAAATGAAGAAGGAGAACTGGTTGAAAACCAACCAATTCAGGAGACATAGTTAGATGACCAAATACTTGTTAAGATTAACGAGATTTTATAGATTTAGTTAGATTTGAAGCTTTAAAACTAGTGCCCTGCGGAGTCAAAATATCCCGTTATGAAATTAAAATCAAGTAATTGATAGGTAACTGCTGCCATGGAAAATCAATCCACCACGATGATATTTGATAAAAACACCCTCACAATTATGCATTAACAATGTTTGATAAGGACATGCAATTTATCATCACTTGAAATATGATCAAAGTTGACTAAAGCAATTAATCACCAATTTCAAGCAACTTAAAATTACAATTAAAGATAGTTCAATGATCATCAACCACAGTTAAGCATGAAAATAATTTGAACCAACAATTTAAACTTCGAAACAATTTAAATTCGAAACAAAACTATTATCATGAGAGTACCATCGAATTTAAATGCTAGACATTTCCAATATTTTCCGAATTTAAATGATATTCCAAGTAATTCCAATTCAGAAATCTATAGCCAAACTTTAGATAAAAAGAAATTTAAAGTTCACTTTATGAAAGTTTTTTGACCCTTCTGTAATTTTTTATTTTTTATTTATTTTTTATATTTTCCTTTTAAAATCTGAAGTTAATAAAACTAAAAACAAAAATATATATACAACTAAAGCTAAAGTTCTACAAAAATGAAAAAAGTTAAGAATTTTTTATTTTTTATTTTTTATTTTTTTTATATCTTAAAATTTCAAAATCTAAAAAAACTAAAAAAAAACAAATCCTAAAATTAAATCAAATTTTATGCTAGCTAACTAGACAAACCTCAAAAAAAATAAATATGAAATCGAAAATCTAAGTTTCAAACTAAAACTAAAACTAAAAATTTAAAACTAAAACTAAAGCAAAGTTAAATAAAATCTAAAATCTAAAGTTTAAAACTAAAACTAAATCTAAATAAACAAATGAAAGATTAGAAATATGAAATCAAAAAAAGAAAAAAAAGCGTGAGTTTTTTGCTTGTGCAGGTGTACGGACAGCATACAAACGACAGGGAGGATGGCTGAAGATGCTACGTATAGGTTTGGAGAGTTTGCTGGTCGAGCAGCAAGGAGGATGAATCGGACAGGAGCATAAGGGCAGAAGGCACATGCAGGAAACAAGGGAGCTGCGTGCAGATGAAGGTGGACAGCCTACGGACAGAGTGGAAGTAGTGGACACAAAGAAATTTTCTCCGCAACAAATTAAAAGGGACGGCTTGCCAGATTCGAGCAGCCACAATGGATGAGGGAATGAGCAAGGGATGGACGGCAGGAATGAGGGACGCGTGAGAGATCAGCGGTAAATGCAGGATGGAGTTGGAGCTGCGTAAGGACATTGTGGAGGAGAAACGTGAAGATTGTGGAAAGAGCAGAAAACTGGCAGCAGATAGGAAAGGAATGAAGAGGGGCAGCAACAGATTTATCCAGGCACTAGTGTACATGAAATTTTTTTCTTCACCTAGTTAATAACTTTTACCAGTATAACTCAGATTTGAAAAATATTGATTTAAATGCACTTGCGGTTCACACTTTTGCGGCAAAATTATGCCCAGATCTAAAGGCAGAACCGATCTTGAGGCCAGATCTTACCCTCTAGGGCCTAGATCTGGCTCAGGTCTAATTTTTTTTTGAGAATCTCCCTGTAAAACCTGCACAAAACCAGAAAAACGAGGAATTCAAACCCAAAAAATATGCACAGAAAATAAACCCTTAAACCCTGGTGAATATTTGCAGAATTTACAATGCTATTTTACAAATGAAAAGCCCTCATGGCCAGGTTTAAAACCATTTTGCACAATTAATAAAAAGCGAAATTAAGAGAGGGACAAGCCCAAGAAGACATTGCAAAAACCTAAATTCCGTAAGATAATTATGGGAATTAGAAAACAATGAAATTTTTTAGATTTTCTGATATCTGAGAGTCGGTTGATCTAACTGAAGACTTCCCCAAGCGCTCAAATCTTGAATAATGATCTCTGCACACTTACATCTAAATTTTAGATTGATAGAGATAAAAGAATAAACATGAGACCTTTCAGAAAAATAGATAACTAATATTTCTGTCAAATCAAAATGTAATTTTAGAAACCCAGAAAACTACACAAGATACCTGTATGCGGATCAATCCATAAAGGCCATCAACCATCAAATGCCAGTAAAAGTAGCAGAGTTTAGAGACAATATCACCACCTAGATCTGGAAAAGGAACACCAAAATTTGTAACTCCAAAGTCTTTATGCTTTATTCATAAAAAAAAATTACAAGAGCTTCCGAGAGCAAGTGCACGATTCAAAGATCAGATGCAAATGACATATAAGGACCTCTAATTTGTAAGATAAAATTTCCAATGGCTAGTTCGGTTGATCCTTGTCAAAATAATCTCGACCGTCGAAAAAGATTTAATTATCTTTTAATCTGGACCGTCGAAATTATAATTTTGAGGAAATTCGAATTTATTATTTAATTAATTTTTAATTAACTCAAAAATAATATTTTTGAGTTAATTACCTCAAAATTTTGACTATGACTTAACCACCAAGGCCCAAGGGTTCAAAATTTCTTGAAATTATCAATATTCTTTGGCTCGGGACCTTTAAAAATTTATTTTTTCAAGGACCCATGAATTTTGCTTTTGAAGAATTTTAACTCATTTAGGACTTTAAAATTAATTAAATTTCTGGCTTAGGATTTTTAATTAATTTGGCTAGAAAATTTAATTAATTGATTGAGAGGGGATTTAATTATTTTTCCAACCCTCTTTACATAAGATAAATACATTTAGACACATAAAGGGGGAATACCCATTCGTATAGACCCTCAAGTAGCTACCCAATTCTGCGACTCAAAACATGATCTAGTAGACCAAACAACTTGTAATAAAATAATCAAGCCAATTAGCTAGGATTATTCATAAACTACTTTTACAAAGATTTGATAGAAAACACTAGGACTCACTTAACATCTTGATGACAAAATCCACCCTAGCTTTGGGGTGAGGCTGGAGGGGAAAACTCTGCTGATCACTTGTGTCGATAAACACAAATGAATCAGTGAGACAAAAAACCTCCTAGGATAGAAATCATCACCAAAATACCAGGCTTGCCTAGGTTGTTACATACATGGTGGTCTTACTTAGATTATTTACATCATAAACATGCAAAATGGGTTTACATTATTTATAAAACTGTCGTCTGACGATGAAATCTGAATGGCGTGAACACCTCGAACATGATGAATCCCATTTGAAAAAATGGAGGTGTACTGCTATGGGGTCGTTGACACAGAGTGGTCAACATCTGGCTCTACTTGGGGACATGTTGCTTCATTGAAGGAATGTGAGAATCCAGAATCTGCATCCAAGCAACACACAAAATTACATAAGTAGCGTCCATCCAAACATCAACATATAACATTAAGCACATAAAAAGTAGAATCTCTTCTATCATTTATTATTCTACTTAACATGAAAAGTAAATCTAATCTAACTACAAAATGAAATGCTGAAAGGACAAGGAGTAAGATTAGAAATACAATACAAAGGATGCCCAATGGCATCAGATGCCATCTTTGAAGAACAACTTGAGCAGTTGGCCATTTGCATGTAAGTGAAGTGCTTCGCCTTCCAACGTGCTTAAGTGGAATGAATTTGGTCTAGCAATGCCTCGGATAATGTAAGGTCCCAGCCACAAACTATCAAATTTCTTGTGTTTTCCGGGCTTTTCATTCTTTCGATCCCAAAGTAATACCATGTCTCCAACCTGCAAAGATCTAGATCGAGATGATTTATCAAAGCTTTTCTTAATGTTAGATTGATTTTTACACATAAAGCTTTCCTATGAGTTTCATCCAACTCCACAATCTGATCAATTCTATTTTGAACAACATCTTCATCGGTGGAAAAATGTTGAAGGAGTTGGTAAGCTGGTAATTTAAAGTGCACATGCAAAGTTACATCCAAGCCATAAACTAATTCAAAAGGACTTTTACCAGTAGATTTCTTTTTAGTAATTCTAACTGCCCACAAAGCATACTTGATTTTGCTGTCCCAAGATCGCTTATTATCTCCTACTATCTTTTTGATAATGGTTATAAGATTTTTATTACTTGACTTAGCTAGGGCATTACCCTGAGGATAGTAGTTAGATGAATGAGATAATGTAATGCCATACTTAAAACAAAAAGATGAAAATTCAAAAGAACTAAAAGCCTTGGCATTGTCAGTAGTGATCTTGGCAGGGACACCAAATCTAGTAATGACTTGATTTTCAATAAAGTCCATAATGACCTTTTCATTGGCATTCTTAGCAGGAATGGCTTCAACCCATTTTGTAAAATAATTAGTCGCAGTTAAGATCCAGGAGTAGCCATTACTAGAATTTTCATGGAATTTCCCGATGAAATGCGGACCCCAATGTTGAAAAGGTGCCTTAACAACTACAAGTTGTAAGGGCAGGGCAGCTAGCTTCTGCTTCCCAGTGAATAGTTGACAAGCTTGGCAACTTCTGACAAATTTATGCACATCTGAAAAAATCGAAGGCCAATAATAACCAGCTCTCAAAATTTTGTGGGCAGTAGTTCTAGCAGCATAATGACCACCACAAAATCCTGAATGAAACTCAGAAATCAACTTCATAGACTCAATCTCATCAACACACCTAAGTATTATCCCCTCAGGATTTCTCCACCCAAGGCCATCCTTCATGAGGGAATACTTAGTGGATTTCAATCTAAGAGCCCTTCTTCTATGAGCAATTAAATGGTTAGGACATGTAAGATTTAACAAATAATAAATAATGTCCTGCTCTCCTAACCTTTGCAGCTCAAGCGAAGAAGCATCATTAAGACAAATCAAACCAAGCACTTTCTCATGACCTTTGGTCATCATTTCAGCCAAGCCTTGACCCTTGACTAATTTGGTGGGCCTAATCTCTAAATCATACTCTTGAATTTTAGTAACCCACCTAGCACGAGTCCCTAAGCAATCAGTTTGAGTTAAGATATCTTTAATCGCGGAATGTGGGACGAAAGCAATGATTTTAGAATAACCCACATAAGTCCTAAAATGCTTAAGAGACTTAACCAAGGCATGGCTTGCTTTTCCATAGTAGTATAATTTAATTCAAAATTTTGAAGTGCTCTACTCATGAAAGCAATAGGTTGTTCGTGACCTTCCTTATTTTTTTGTAATAAGACACCAGCAATGGTATCTTCAGAAGCAGAAGAGAAAATCATGAAATCCTTTGAATAATCAGGACTTGCCAAAACAGGGGCTTTGGCAATAGCACCCTTAATTCCTTGAAAAGCCTTTTTACCATCTTCTTTCCACAAAAATTTTACATCTTTTTTTAGAAGACTTTGAATAGGCTTTTAGCTATTTCTACGTAATTTGGAATAAATTTTCTAAGAAAATTAGTTTTTCCTAGAAAAGACTGAAGGGATTTAAGATTATGAGGGAGAGGAATATTTTGGATTGCCTCAACTCTTTCATGATCAATCTTGATCCCATCTTTGGAAATGATGTGACCAAGTAATTTCCTTTTAGTTACTCCAAAAACAAACTTAGCTGGATTCAAGGAAATCCCAAACTCTCTACACCTATCAAAGACCTGCTTAAGATGACCTATGTGACTAATACCATCTTGAGTTCTACTTGGTGTCTTCTAGTACCAATTCCTGTGGAAAATGAAGCCAATGGAGTTGCCACTAGGACATGAAGCTAACTCAAACACCTGTGATGAAAGATGAAGAAAGAGATGAATGTCGTAAAGCCAAAGTCCAATAAATTGGTCCCTGGCAACGGCGCCAAAAAATGTTGTTGCACAGAAAGTCTAGGCACCGTGACAACGTCTCAGATCGGGGGTTGTCACCCTGATCTCCAATCTCTCTATCTAAGTTGTCTCCTTGCAGACTAAGGGAGGTAGACCCTAACGAAAATGAAGAAGGAGAACTGGTTGAAAACCAACCAAAATTCAGGA
This sequence comes from Pinus albicaulis, assembly GCA_034641835.2. NCBI lineage: Eukaryota > Viridiplantae > Streptophyta > Pinopsida > Pinales > Pinaceae > Pinus > Pinus albicaulis. The sequence goes on along the minus strand of CM076574.1, from coordinate 1,277,422,566 downwards.
GACACAGTTAAATGACCAAATACTTGTTAAGATTAACGAGATTTTATAGATTCAATTAGATTTGAAGCTTTAAAACCAGTGCCCCATGGAGTCAAAATATCTCGTTATGAAATTAAAATCAAGTAATTGATAGGTAACTGTTGCTATGGAAAATCAATCCACCACGATGATATTCGATAAAAACACCCTCACAATTATGCATTAACAATGTTTGAAAAGACATGCAATTTATCATCACTTGAAATATTCTCAAAGGTGACTAAAACAATTAATCACCAATTTCAAGCAACTTAAAATTACAATTAAAGATAGTTCAACGATCATCAACCACAGTTAAGCATGAAAATACTTTGAACCAACAATTTAAACTTCGAAACAATTTAAATTCGAAACAAAACTATTATCATGAGAGTACCAGCGAATTTAAATGCCAGACATTTCCAATATTTTCTGAATTTAAATGATATTCCAAGTAATTCCAATTCAGAAATCTATAGCCAAACTTTAGATAAAAAGAAATTTAAAGTTCACTTTATTAAAGTTTTTTTGACCCTTTTCTAAATTTTTTATATATTTTATATATTTTCCTTTTTAAATCTAAAGTTAATAAAACTAAAAACAAAAATATATATACAACTAAATTTAAAGTTCTACAAAAATGAAAAAGTTAACAATTTTGGAATTTTTTATTTATTTTTATATCTTAAAATTTCAAAATCTAAAAACTAAAAAAAAACAAATCTTAAAATTAAATCAAATTTTACGCGAGCTAACTAGACAAACCTCAAAAAAAAAAAAATGAAATCGAAAATATAAGTTTCAAACTAAAACTAAAACTATAGCAAAGTTAAATAAAATCTAAAATCTAAAGTTTAAAACTAAAACTAAATCTAAATAAACAAATGAAAAATCAGAAATATGAAAAAAAAAAGCATGAGTTTTTTGCTTGTGCAAGTGTACGGACAACGTACGGACGACAGGGAGATGGCTAAAGACGCTGCGTACAGGTTTGGAGAGTTTACTGGTCGAGCAGCAAGGAGGATGAAGCAGACAAGAGCGTAAGGGCAGAAGGCACACGCAGGAAACAAGAGAGCTGCGTGCAGGTGAAGGTGGACAGCGTACGGATTGAGTGGAAGCAGTGGACACAGAGAAATTTTATTCGCAACAAATTAAAAGGGACGACTTGCAAGATTTGAGCAGCCGCAATGAATGAGGGAATGAGCAAGTGATGGACGACAAGAATGAGGGATGCATGAGAGATCAGCGGTAAATGCAAGATGGAGTTGGAGCTGTGTACGGACATCGTGGAGGAGAAACGTGAAGACTGTGGGAAGAGCAGAAAACTGGCAGCGGACAGGAAAGGAATGAAGAGGGGCAGCAACAAATTTTTTCAGGCACAACTAGTGTACATGAAAAAATTTTCTTCACCCAGTTAATAACTTTTACCAGTATAACTCAGATTTAAAAAAAAATTGATTTAAAAGCACCTGCGATTCACACTTTTGCGGCAAAATTATGCCCAGATTTGCAGGCAGAACTGATCCTGAGGCCAGATCTTACCCTCCAGGGCCTAGATCTGGCTCGGGTCTAAAAATTTTCTGAGAATCTCCCTGTAAAACCCGCACAAAACCAGAAAAACGAGGAATCCAAACCCAAAAAATATGCACAGAAAATAAACCCTTAAACCCCGGTGAATATTTGCAGAATTTACAATGCTATTTTACAAATGAAAAGCCCTCATGGCCAGGTTTAAAACCATTTTAAACAATTAATAAAAAGCGAAATTAAGAGAGGCACAAGTGTAGAAATTTGATAACTCGACCCTGGTTTTCAATTTCTCCTTATTTCTCCCATAAAGTTAAATGTTGATTCCCATAGCCATACATTCAACAAGCTGGAAAAACTAAATATTTTCTGAAAACACATTCTGGAAATTTCACAGTGCTGAAATGTAGAAATAAAAACTCAGAAAAAATAAATTAGCCACACACAAAATTTCGACACACTGATTTTTGGTCAATATGAGGCTGGAAAAACCCCCTACATCTCTTGGGGAAAACCAGTTCGAAAGCATCTTCTTATTCTGATAAATGCTTTAACAGTGAACAACAATACATAGTGAAAATTACAGCAAACACTAAAAACCATTTATCTCGATTTTCATGCCACCTTCCACCTTGAAATCCATGCCAAATAGCAAGCAGAAAATTACAGGAGAAATTACAACAATAAATTCTGTACTTGATGCCTCGAAAAATGTGCCAGAAACTGCCTGTACGGAAATGTACAGATAGGACAATAGTCCTTTCCTCGATTTTCATGCCTAGAAAATTTGCCTCGAAAATCGTGTCCTTAAATGTTGATTCTGCTCCTTGAAAACAACGTTGTCCTTTCCTCGAAATGCATGCAAATTGCTGTATGGATTTTCTGCCTTGGTAACTGTGCCAATAAATGTTGCTGTACGGATTTTCTGCCTTGGGAAGTGTGCCCTCCTGTTGTTCGGATTTGCTATGTGTCTTTTGCTGCTCTCCCTTCGCTAAGAAATTTCTCTTCAGCTTTCTCTCCTCCTCTCTCAATCTGCTCATGAAAGAATGAATGAGAAAAATTTTAAATTATATTTTGACAATATAACTTTATAAAGTCACTTTAGGAGAAAAATTAAATTCTTTTGGACACTTTTCCCTAGGCCAAAGATCAAAGCCTTTGGGAACCACCTATCCTCCGGTAACCAAATTTCAACACTCCCTCTTATCGAGGAAGGTGTTCCTCACCACACCCATCTTGTCTTTGAAGTAGACATGCTTGCCTCGTGGTAAGGCTTTGGTAAGAATATCTGCAACTTGCTCATCAGTGGGAATATACTCAAGCTTCACAACTCCCTTTTGAACATAGTTTCTGATGAAATGATATTTGATCCCAATATGCTTTGACCTGTCATGAAATACTCGATTCTCCGTGAGTTCAATGCAATTCTGATTATCACAGTATATCACTGAAGGTCTCAACGGCTGACCAAATAAGCAAAACAACATCTTGCGAAGCCAGATGGTCTCACAACTAGCTAGACTCGCTGCCATGTACTCTGCTTCCGTTGAACTCAATGCTACTGACTGCTGCTTTCGGCTGAACCTCGACACCACTGCCGAACCCAACCCAAAACAACACCTTGAAGTGCTCTACCTATTAGAAGCACAACCTGCCAAATCAGAATCAGTGTAACTTGCCAATCTCACTCCATCTCCCTATAATCCAAACCATACTCCACTGTCCCCTGCAAGTACCGCAAAATGTGTTTTGCAGCAACCCAGTGCACCCTCCTGGGCTCACACATGAACTGGCTGATCGTGTTGACTGCAAAACATATATCTGGTCTGGTGTTGACCAAATACATCAAGGAACCAATAAAATGTCTATACAATGTGGGATCCACCAACTCGGAGTCTGAAGCGTGAAGCTTCTTCTAGTTGGTGATCATCGGTGTCGACATGGGTCTACAATCCTGCATGTGGAATCTGCCAAGAATGTCCACAATTTACTTCTCCTGCCCCAGGAAGAAATGCCCCTCCTCCTGCCCCACCTCCAAACCCAAAAAGTAATGCATCAAGCCAATGTCCTTCATCTCAAACTCCGACGCAAGATCTCTCTTACAGCTCTCTATGAGTCTCTATGCACCCGTAATGACCAAGTCATCCACATACAACACCAGAATGAGAGGCTCCTCACCAATGACAATAAAGTAAAGGTTCGGATCTGCATCACTCTTTGTGAAACCCATCTCCTGCAAGTATGTATCTATCCTGGAGTACCAAGCTCTGGGAGTTTGCTTTAGGCCATAAAGGGCCTTCTTCAGTCTGCACACATGGGACTCCTTCCCATGCATCTCAAAGCCCTGTGGCTACTCAATGTACACCTCCTCTTGTATGAAGCCATTGAGAAATGCGGTTTTCACATCCATTTGGTGGATCTTCCAACCCATCTCTGCTGCTATTGATATGATGGAGCGAATCGAAGTATATCGAGCCACGGGAGCGAAGGTCTCCTCATAATCTACTCCCTCTACCTGGGTGAACCCTCTAGCCACAAACCTTGCCTTGAATTTCTCAATGCTGCCATCTGCAGCATGCTTTACCTTGTAAAGCCATCTGGAAGTAACCACGGATTTGCCCTCAGGCCTCGACACGACCTGCCAAACATCATTCTTCATGATAGAAGAATACTCCTCCTGCATGGCCTCTCTCCAGACCTGCTGGCTAGCTGTCTCCTCATATCTAGAAGACTCATAGTCAATGATGTTGGCAACCATTGCCATATAGCTACAGAACCTATCAGGTGGTCTGCTCTCTTTGACTGGCCTCTTTGGCTCAACAATAGATGTGGCCTCTCTCAAGGTATCTTGAAGCCACTTGGGCTTCCTCTTCCCTGAGCACACTTCTCCCACTGGAGAATGAAACTCCTCCTCATCATCAGGAGCCTGAACTCCTGACTGTCTGTCTGCGGTCCTCCTGCCTGAACATGAACCTGTAGACGCTGAAGTACCGTGTGAATTGTCCATCAGTGGACTCCCTAGTGAACTGCTCTACATGCTGCCCGAAACACCACCCCTCTGACTCTATGAGCCACTGCTCACTGACGGACCTGACACCGTAATTGATGTACCTCCGGATCCTCCTGATCCCAACCCACTGGATCCCTGTGCCTGACTCAACTGCTCCTGAGGGTCTGGCCGATCCAGATACTCTATCTCCCGTGACCTCCTGAAACCCCTGTCCTCCTCGAACTCCACATCCCGCCTGACAACATCTCTCCTCTGTGCGGGAATATAAATCCGAAAGGCTTTCGAGGTCTCACTGTAGCCCACAAAGATACCCTTCTCTGCAGTGGGCTCTAGCTTGGTCCTCTTCTCCTTGGGTACGTAGGAGTATGCAATACACCCAAAGATACGAAGATGACCAACATCAGGCTTCTTCCCAGAAAAATGCTCCTTCGGAGTCACATGCCCCAAGGCACGATGCAGACTCTTGTTCTGCAAATAATCATCAGTGTTGCAGGCCTCTGCCCACAAAAACAATGGTAACCCCTGATCATGTAACATGGTTTTGGCAGCCCCAACGATGGATCTGTTCTTTCTCTTCGCAACCCCGTTCTGCTGGGGATTGTAAGGAACTGTGAACTCCCTCCTAATTCCTGCCTCCGCACAATAGTCAACAAACTCACCAAGGGTGTACTCCCCTCCATTGTTCGACCTCAGGGATTTGATCTTCCGACCTGTCTGAGTCTCCACAAGAGCTCTGAACTCCTGAAACCGCTGGAAGACCTCAATCTTGGTCTTCAAGAAATAAATCCAGGTCCTCCTGGAGTGATCATCAATGAATATCACATAATACTCATATCCACTCAAGGAGACATGAGACATCCGACCACTCACATCGGAATGAATCAAATCAAGTATCCCAGTCGATCTGCTGTCACTGTTGGGAAAAGGGGATTTGGCAAACTTGCCCATAGCACATCCTTTGCATGTATCAAAGTAATCAGTACTGAAATCTGGCACACCTGTAGTGATCTCCCGCAATTTCCTAAAGGCTCCATGATACATGTGCCCCATCTTGCGGTGCCAAATCTCACATAGCTTTGAACTGCTAGCTCTGCTGTTGGAACTTGGTACTACTGCTCAATGCCAAAAGGGGCTGAAATGCAAACTTGTACACCTTTGCATGGCGTACACCAATCACTCTAGCTGACTCAGCTGGAGCGCCCCTGGGATATATTAGCACCTGTCCTCTCCTGAACAATATCTCATATCCTCTGTCCTTCAATGCTGAGACAAATATGAGGTTCTTCCTCATCTCTGGCACATATAGAACATCTGACACTTTCAAGGGAGGTTTTGGTTCCCTGTCAAATGTCAATGTCCCTACACCGACTGCTCTAACAACACTGTCATCTCCGAGTACTACCTCTATATCAGTGCCACTCTCTGAAAGCTCTGAGAAGTACTCACGGACTCCTGTCATATGACGTGAAGCCCCACTGTCACTTTTCCCTTTCTAATTTCACATCGACTTTATTAAAGTCACTTTAAAATTAGACTTAGTAACTTTATCACTTAAAGTCTCTTTTAAATTAGATTTGACTTTATAACTTTATAAAGTCACTTTAGGAGAAAAATTAAATTATTTTGGACACTTTTCCCTAGGCCAAAGATCAAAGCCTTAGAGAACCACTTGTACTTCGGTAACCAAATTTCAACAACAAACCTAAGAAGACCCTACAAAAACAAAATTCCATAAGATAACTTTGAGAATTAGAAAACAATGAACTTTTTCAGATTTTCTGATATCTGAGAGTCAGTTGATCTAACTGAACACTTCCCCAAATGCTCAAATCTTGAATAATGATCTTTGTATGCTTAGATCTGAATTTTAGATTGATATAGATAAAAAAATAAACATGAGACATTTCAGAAAAATAGATAACTAATATTTCCGTCAAATCAAAATGCAATTTCAGAAACCCAGAAAACTACACAAGATACCTGTATGCAGATCAATCCATAAAAGCCATCAACCATCAAATACCAGTAAAAGTAGCAGAGTTTGGAGACAATATCACCACATAGATCTGGAAAAGGAACACCAAAGTCTGTAACCCCAAAGTCTTTATGCTTTATTCATAAAAAAAAAATTACAAGAGCTTCCGAGTGCAAGTGCACGATTCAAAGATCGAATGCAAATGGCATACAAAGACCTCTAATTTATAAGATAAAATCTCAAACGGCTAGTTCGGTTGATCTTTGTCAAAATAATCTCGACCGTTGAAAAAGATTTAATTATCTTTTAATCTGGACTGTCGAAAAAGATTTAATTATCTTTTAATTTGGACCGTCGAAATTATAATTTTGAGGAAATTCGAATTTATCATGTAATTAATTTTTCATTAACTCAAAAATAATATTTTTGAGTTAATTACCTCAAAATTTTGATTTTGACTTAACCACCAAGGCCCAAGGGTTCAAATTTTTTTGAAATTATCAATATTCCTTTGGCCAGGGACCTTTAAAAATTTTTTTTTTTAAGGACCCACGAATTTTGCTTTTGAAGAATTTTAACTCACCTAGGACTTTAAAATTAATTAAATTTTTGGCTTAGGATTTTTAATTAGTTTGGCCAGAAAATTTAATTAATTGATTAAGAGGGGATTTAATTATTTTTCCAACTCTCTTTACATAAGATAAATACATTTAGACACATAAAGGGGGAATACTGATTCGTATAGACTCTCAAGTAGCTACTCAATTCTGCGACTCAAAACATGATCTAGTAGACCAAGCAACTTGTAATAAAATAATCTAGCCAATTAGCTAGGATTATTCCCAAACTACTTTTACAAAGATTCGATAGAAAACACTAGGACTCACTTAGCATCTTGATGACAAAATCCACCCTAGCTTTGGGGTGAGGCTGGAGGGGAAAACTATGCCGATCACTTGTGTCGAGAAACACAAATGAGTTAGTGAGACAAAAAACCTCATAGGATAGAAATCATCACCAAAATACTAGGCTTGCCTAGGTTGTTACATACATGGTGGTCTTACTTAGATCATTTACATCATAAACATGCAAAATGGGTTTACATCATTTATAAAACTGTCGTTTGACGATGAAATCTGAATGGCGTGAACACCTCGAACATGATGAATCCCATTTGAAAAAATGAGGGTGTACTGCTATGGAGTCGTTGACACAAAGTGGTCAATAGGGTCTAATAAATGTGAAAATGGCTCTTTTGACTCTTGACAAAACCTAAAAACCTTCAATGGAGGTTATGGCCTAGAAAATTAATGAAAGAGCATGAAACCCATGCTTCAATAATAATTTTCTTCCACAATAAATTTTCTTTTGACAAATACAACTATGAAGACTTATCTTTTCATATGTATGTGGTAATGCATTGCCAATTTTCATTGGGTTTTTCTTGATGTTTCGTGTTCGTTTTTCAAACCCTTGTTGATTTATTCCTAATGCCAAGTTTTTCAACATTGGTTCCAACCCCGTTTACTACATACCTGGTATCATTACCAAGCACCATAGATAAATCTGAATCACTTTTTCATATTGTAAATAGCTCCCGTGCCTATCTCATATAACCGTGATGCACCACTATCCAAGTGTTGATTTGTAGTACCATAGGATGTGCTCTAAGTCTCAAAATTTGCAGGGAGGCTTAGACGCATGTATTCTAGTTTACTCAGAAATTGTTTTTGAAAATTCCAGTTAGGATGTGTTTTATTAAAATAATTAATTATTTTTAAAGGGACTCTAAGTCTAAACTTAGGAAAATAAAATAATTAAAGGGTATTAATAAAACATAGTGTTAATCTTCTAGAGAAGACGCAGATCAAAGTCAAAAGTTAATCTTAGCCATTGATTAACGATTTAATCGCAACCGTTGAAGTTTCAATGAGAAGATTATAAGGACTTGATGGATCATTTGGGTGAAACATCGGGAGAAAAAATATAGAGATCGAAATTCTTTAGTGAGCAATGCTCAGAGAGAAAATCGATTGAGAAGATTTTTGCAGAGAGGAGTAGAGATAATTGGCGATTGGAGATTTTCCTGAGTTGGGGAATACACTGCAGAGAAGGCAGAGATTAGTACGCAGAGGGGCAGTGTAGCAGCTACACAGAGCCAACAGAGGCAACACAATAGCCTTGAGGGAGTCCATGATTTAGCTGAGGATCAGTCAGATCCAGTGTCGGAGAGCCGGGGTGTGAGATTGAGAGAGGCCAGAGGATTAGATCCAATGAGCAAAAGAGCCACCCAGTAGCGGTGACGTAGTCCCCACGTAGAGTGACATAGAGACTGCGCAGAGGCAATGGAGGGCTTGTCATTCCGAGGTTTGGCCAGTTTGGGCTTCTAGTGTCAGTGTGTGAAGTAATCTCAATAGCTCTTTGTCAGTCAGATTCTCTATGAGGATAGCCAGCAAGGCATCCCAGATTGTATTCAGAATTACTGCATAATATATAAACCCTTTGCTGCTGCATCGGTTTTCCCGCATTGGGTTTTTCTGGGGACATTGGTCCAAGAACAATTGTGTCAGATGTGTATGATTTACTCTTGTTCAAATTTTGTTTCCGTACATTTATTTTTCCGCAGTTAATTTGTGAAGGTTGTAGTGTACGAGATTTCGCTGTTTACAGTAGAAAACCGTAAATAATTTATTCAAAGGAATTAACAAATAGAAGATTTCTCATCAGTTGTTGCAGTAGGATTCCGGGTAGCGGAATTTTCACATGGTATCAGAGCTTGTTTAGCAGTGCAGGAGGAGCAAAAGAGCACATCCAATAGATCCAACATTGAAGGAGAAGTCAAGAATCAAAGAGCTGCGCAAGCAGCAGATCAATCTCTCAGGTGATTCCGCAGTCCAAGCCAGGAGGGCTAGTTGCTGCAAGGAAATCTCTGTCTGAGTGAGTCGACAGAGAGGTAGGATTTTCCAGTTTGCAGTTTGCGAGAGGCAGAGGGAGCAATGCAAGAGTTTTAGCGTAGATCAACAGCTGGAGGGACGCAGTTTTCTGTAAAGAAGTGATTGCTTGTGCAGAAAGCGTCAAGAGAGAGTAGCTGAAGACATTTTGGGGATTTCTTCCCTTAGAGAGTTTCTTGCCCAAGAAACTTTGATTTCCTGTGCAGTAGCAACAGAGTTTGTGATTTATTTGGCTTGCTCCAGCAGGGAGTGCGTAGAGCCATCTATGCAGTGGGTTAGAGGCAGCAGATCGACAGTGATTGCGTCAGATGGCAGCTAGTGGGTTGTGTGACCAAGACCAGTTGGAGGGAACCTCCAACTACGTAATCCGGAAGGCAATGATCTCCTTCCTTCTAGATGAACATGACCTCAAGCACTTTATCGACAATGCATAGGCTAAACCAGCAGATGCAACACCATTAAGAGCCTTTAAGAAGAACATGGCTAAAGCCAAAAGATTGATCCTAGACAGAGTGAAGGATCATATTGTGTCACACATTTCTGGCAAAGAGACAACTAGGGAAATGTGGGAACGAAAGATGTTTTTGGAGGAGAAGATCAAACTACCAGGATGCAAAAGGGAGAGTGCATTGATCCGTTCCTATCTTGACTTCAGGAGAACCGAGATCAGCTAGTAGCTGTGGGATCAGCTCCGCAAGCCATAGAGATGGTCAGACTGGCCATCAATTCAGTGTCCGAAGACTATCAAGTCTTTGTCCAGAGCATCCTGGACAGAGAGAAGTTATCAGATTGGGAATCAATGTGGGCAGCTCTTTAGCAAGAAGAGATGAGGAGAGATTTGCTCAAGTGCAAACTTGATGGCAACAACAGTGGGTCGAAGCCCAAGGAGGAGGAGGAGAATGCAACCCTTGCATCAAAGGGGCAGCAGGAGTAACGCAGAAGGAAGAAGGATCTTTTCAAGATGAAGTGCTTCCAGTGTGGTGAGATGGGACACTACGCCACACACTGTCCTCTCAAGAAGAAGGACAAGGATGAGAAGCATGATCCACAGGTTGCAGTAGCAAAGATAGAGGAGGAGGACTTTGCGATAATTGCCTAGATATTGCCATGAGAGCGTTGGGTTGATATGGAGCTGTAGTTCAGCAGAACTGCAGATTGGGAAGGATCCTTGAGGAGTCCACGTCTCGGATCATCACCTTGCTACGGGAGCCCAAATCAAAAGTAGTAGGATGGACAAGTTTCAGTTGGTGCAGAGGAGTGCATAAGTGACAACGCAGTGGCTAGAGAGCACCCAAGACTGAGCAGTGCAGGGCAGAATTGACAACAGTGCAGAGTCAGTAGCAATGCAGAGGCTTTAGAGGGACAACACAGAGACTAGCAGCAGTCAGATCTTCAGTACGAGATGTATCATTATGAGCACTTAGTTCAGATTTTTGATGTTTTTCAGTTGCAGTGCAGTGGTAGTTGGCAACAGTATGCAGGGTCAACAACAACATAGATGCAACAACGCAGTAGTTGGCGGGCAACAATGTCAGGCATCGACAGCGCAAAGGGAGATGTTACAGAGTTAGTGTGATGCTTCAGCAGGATGCATTACTTGAGCACATTCTTCGCTAAGAGGGAGTGTTGATTTGTGGTAGCATCGGATGTGCTCTAAGTCTCAAAATTTGCAGGGAGGCTTAGACACATGTATTCTAGATAACCTAGAAATCGTTTTTAAAAATTCTACTCAGAGTGTGTTTTATTAAAATAATTAATTATTTTTAAAGGGAAATAATTAAAGGGTATTAATAAAGCAGAGTGTGAATCTTCTAGAGAAGACGCAGATCGAGTCAAAAGTTAATCTTAGCCATTGATTAACAATTTAATTTTGACCATTGAAGTTTCAACAAGAAGATTATAAGGACTTGATGGATCATTTGAAAGAAACACCGGGAGAGAAAATCGATTGAGAAGATTTTTGCAGAGAGGAGCAGAGATAATTGCTGTTAGAGATTTTCTTGAGATGGGGAATACACTGTAGAGAAGACAAACAGTAGTATGCAGAGGGGAAGCGTAGCAGCTACGCAGAGGCAACACAATAGCCTTGAGGGAGTCCGTGATTCAGTTGAGGATCAGTCAGATCCAGTGCCGGAGAGCCGGGGTGTGAGACCGAGAGAGGCCAAAGGGCCAGATCCAGCTAGCAGAAGAGCCACCCAACAACAGTGATGCAATCCCCACGCAGAGTGATGCAAAGACTGCACAGAGGCAGTAGAGGGCTTGTCATTTCGGGGTTTGGCCAGTTTGGGCTTCCAGTGTTAGTGTGTGAAGTAATCTCACTAGCTTTTTGTCAATCAGATTCTCTGTGAGGATAACCAACAAGGCATCCCAAATTGTATTTAGAATTACTGCATAATATATAAACCCTCAGCTGTTGCACTGGTTTTCCCGCATTGGGTTTTTCCGGGGACATTGGTCCAAAAACAACTGTGTTAGATGTGTCTATGATTTAATCTTGTTCAGATTTTGTTTCCGCACATTTATTTTTCCGCATTTAATTTGTGAAGGCTGTAGTGTATGGGATTTCGCTGTTTATAGTAGAAAACCGTAAATAATTTGTTCAAAGGAATTAACAAATAGAAGATTTCTCATCAGTTGTTGCAGTAGGATTCTGGGTAGCGGAATTTTCACACCAAGTACCAAGCACTCCTTGTAATGGTGTTGGTAGATAGACAAGAGACAAATGAGAAGTCCTTGAACTTCGCCGATGCTACTGTTTGCTGCGACTTCCACTTCCCCTTCTACTTCTCGGGACATTGTGATACATAGTTCCCATTCTTGTGGAAAATGAAGCACTTGAGCTTGCTTAAGTTCTTCTGTGGCTGAGAAGTTGCCCCTTCATTATTATCTTTGGAATCCTTCTCTTAGCTCCTCTTGGCCATATTGACCAAGGCTAGGTTTTCTTTCCCCATCTCCTTTGTTGTTGGCTTTAGACTTATCCTGAGTCTCCTTGTATGCAGTTATCCGAAATCCTTTCTCAATTGGGAAGGTGTTTCTGAGCTCGAATCCCTTTGACAAATGGTTCTGATGACTCGGGAAAACCATTTAGTGCCACATTTACGAGCTCTATGTTCTCCATTTTACAAGCTCTATGTTTTCCACTTTCTTCCCAATGGTTGCAAGTTGATCCTCATGAAGGTAATTGGTAACGTTATCAAACCTTGACATCTGGATGGATTCGAGCTTGTTTCTCAAGATCATCTTATTGTTCATGTTGTCACTCTGGAATAGATCCATTAGAGCCTTGAACATCTCTCTAGTTGACTTATTTTTTCCCAAGTGTGGGATCAAATGATCATTTATGGCATTCCTTTGGGTTTTGAGGCCCTTCACATGAACCACCTTATTTGTTGGATTTGTTGGTTTAGGAACAACCTTTTCTGCAAACTCCCAAAGGTCATGTTCCTTAAAGAACAAGGTGGCCCTTGCTTTCTTGGGTAGGAAGCTGGATGCTCCATCCAACCTATCCTCGAATCTCAAATTGGTTGTTGCCATCTCTAGATATGATAATTTTTCTCCTTGTGCTAAGTCCTTCAAGCATCCATAAGAATAAAAGTGCTATTGGTTTATAGATCTATTAAGATCTCCTCGTAGACCTATGTCTCGGTCCTTTGAAACACCCATAAAAATTTACTTGCCAAACCTTTGACTGGAATGGTCTCCCTCTTTCCTTTTGAAGGCTGACTTTTCCCAATTATTGTTTGTAAATATGAAAACTACCAGCACAATTGTGAGAATGATCTCTGCAGCAAAAAAACGTTTTGCTATATGGTTCGCCCTTTCACTCTACAATCACGTATTCTCCCTAACTATTGTTTTGAATTTCTATGCCACTTCCTGCACCCCTACGATCTGCATGGCCTCAAACTGGTTGTCCTCCAAATCCCTTGAGCCGTTGTGGCTACTATACGACTGCATGTGACTATACATCCTGCGACTCGACTACTGGTCGACTAGAGACAACATTTTATCCTGGCAACTGCTGGCCCTGGTGGCTTTGGTTGCTCCAGTCAGTTGACTCTCTGTTTCTCAATCTTCTTTGTGGCTACATGGTATCCTGATGTTTTGGTTTAGCCATACATGTATCTTTGTGATCCTATTTAGTGTTTTCAACAAAGTAGAGTGAATATCCATTCAATAAAGTAGATTGTTCTATTAGATTACATGCATTTGGATGGGTGCATACCATCATGTCCAACCCTAAAGGGTTAGCTCAATCAATTGAACCATTGGTCCATGGCATGTTGCCATTGGGGAGCCCATAGGTCATAGGTTCAAAATCTAGTCAAATCCCTTGAAACATGTTCCTCATAAAGAATGACATTATTCCCATGTAAAATGTTACCATGTAGTTTACAAGAATACGATTTTGTACAAACGTAAACCATAGAAGTGAAGAAATATTATAGTGAAATACCAATCCTAATGACCTTTGGTGTTTAAGGACACTTAATTTGAGTCAAATTCAAGGCCATCAACTGATACACTGATTGGTTAAGGTATCTGCTCCTATGATTAAGATGTCGATAAAGTGTCTTTGTAACATGATGCTCTCTTATCGTGCTTATAGCATTTTCTTGGTCTATTTTTGGTATTTGTTTCTGCTTCATGCCTTGGTGTTTCTATTTCAATTGGGTTAGCATTTACTTGAGTCATGATATTAATTGGATTTGTATTTGTTCCCTTCTCTTAAACTTGGATTTTTTTTATTTGAAGACTTTGATGCTTCCTTTTTGATAAGTTGTTCTAACTTGTTTCCTAGTGTTATCACTCCAATAATTCTCAATGGTTGTTTATATTTTGGTTTAAAGAATATTAGAGGTAACCACAAACCTACTTTTAAGCCTTAGGATCTAGCCTTCCTAATGCTGTGAGAGGGCTCTCTCTATATGATTTATCTTTGTTGATTGTAGTTGATTTTAGGCTAGTTATGTAGGATTACTTGGGATTTGATTTTGGATTTGGTTTGGTGGTGAAATCACTTATTTAGATGGATAGATGTAGGTTTGTATTCCATTGGGCTAATGGAGTCAAAGTGTCAAGCAACAGAAGCAAGATCAAGGTTCCTACAGTCCCAATGGCTACAACACTCCCTGTCACCTCATCAACAACTTCAGTAACAAAATCTTCAACAGCAGCAGCACAGTCTAAAGATGAAGCAAGTAAATTAGTAAAAGCAATGCAAGACATTTCTATTTAGACAAATGAAATTAATAGACTTAAATAACAGCTGAAAAGTCTAGAAGATGAAAAGAAACTTGCTAAAATAATGCACAAGAATGAAGAACAGAAGGAAAACAGGTTGAATGAGCAATTGAAGAAGTTAGAAAAAGATCTAACACTAAAAGAACCCATGGCACAAGCCAAGCAACAGCTATGGGCCAATATCATTGAATCTGTCAATGATATTTGGCCATCAATCCAGGTTATCTATAAACATAAAGACTTAGTCAAAGCAGCAAGAAAAGCCATTCAGAAGATAAAAGAAGAACTTGGTAAGAACCCTGAAGAGGCTAATGAAATCATCAAATTCCATAATTCCAAGAATAGGCAAGAACTTGAAGAAATTGGAATTAGTGATAGAACATAAACCATCATAGAAGTAAGAATTTGATGATACAACTAGAAGAGAAATGCCAGAATATGGAAGTTTCCATCACAAGGTTCACGATGAAGTTTGACACTCTCAGACAAAAAAGCCTTCCAAATCCATTAGTTATTCATGACAAACTAATGAAGCAGGATGATTATGATAAAAAGATGAGAGAAGTAGCTAAGGAACAAGCCAATAACCTAGCCATGCAAGGTATTCTAACAGGGAAGGTACTTTACAAGAATTATGAGAATCTGTTTTACCTGCAACATGAGGTGAAACACTTATTTGTCAACAAGCCTACATTCTCAAAGTATACTAAAGCTGATGAGATATTCAGGAGGATGGTGAAAATTAAGCTACCAGAGGCAGAACTTTGGGAGAAATTGATTGATTTACTATGAAGATCAAAACAGTGAAACATGGCAGTCAAATAAGAAACATATCAGTCAAGAAAAGATAAAACAGAGCATGTTGTTTTACAGTTACAGTTTACAGTAAAGAACAATAGTCAAATGGTCAAAGAGTATCAGTTTATAGTCAGAGTCAAAGTCAAGACAGAAATTACAAAGAAAAGATGAAAGCTGCCAGCGTATAAGACACTCCACTGTCTAACTGCAACCTTCGTTGAGCAACAATTAGAGACAAATCAGCAGCAAAATATCAACAATTAAACAATAAATCAATAAAAGCAGGGACAACTTGCATTAGTTAGATAGCTATCTCTATCTTCTTGCATGAAGATATTTCTTTTTCATTGAATAATTCCCAAGTTTGTTTTAGGATATTTTGTAATAGTTTTTGTATAAATACTTCTCATTTCGAAGTATTGAGTGTGGATGAATTGCTGAACATTTCTATAGTTGTACTATTCTGGAACCTGAGGGTGATTGTATCAATTTCAAGTAAGCAGACTGGATTAAAGCAATAAAGAGATTATATTACAGGATTCATGTGTTGGGCCACTACAGTGAAGTACTTTCTACTTTTTCAATTTTTTCTTTTTGATGGTTTCACATGCTCATATGTTTGCTTGAATCTAAATGATATAACTGGAATGTTATTACAGAATATGTTTAATTACACTCTGTCTTGAACTGTTTATCATTTATATGTTTTTCTTCTGATATTTAGATTAGGGAATTCTTAATTGCTCCCTTATTTCGATTGACCTCTGTTTTTTCACTCATTCTCCGGATTTGAGAACCCTTAATTGCTCTCTTACCCCGATTGAAACCATTTTCACTATCAGCCTAAGGATCTGAAGTGACCAAATGCTTCTGCTGCTTGACACTTTGACTCCATTAGCCCAATGGAATACAAACCTACATCTATCCATCTGAATAAGTGATTTCACCACCAAACCAAATCCAAAATCAAATCCCAAGTAATCCTACATAACTAGCCTAAAATCAACTACAATCAACAAAGATAAATCATATAGAGAGAGCCCTGTCTGAGCATTAGGAAGGCTAGATCCTAAGGCTTAAAAGTAGGTTTGTGGTTACCTCTAATATTCTTTAAACCAAAATATAAACAACCCTTGAGAATTATTGGAGTGATAACATATTGGCTACCATACTAGGGAACTAACTAGTCCTTAGTGTTAAAATTAATCTTAAAGGAAATATTTTACTTATCATTTCACTTTAAGATTGTTTTAAACGGTTGTTAATAAACTTTTCATTAAAAAACTGAAATTCCGGCTTCCAGAAGAATTTACTATACCAGGTCTAATCCAGATCTAGAATCTGTTGTCATAGTAGATAATCTTGACAGAATTGTAAAGAAAAACAAAAATGTAGAAAGTTTAGGTAATAAGAATTCATTGATCAAGGCAAATTCTCTTCCCAATAAATTATCAAGTTTACAAGACATTGAATTTGATTTAGCTTTTGAGCAATCTTTGTTTGAAACTAAATCAGAAAGTGACATACATAATAGTGCAATAGATCTTGATTTCATTTCATTCATTGAAAGTAAGAAGGAAACTATTTCACTAGATTTAGATGAAAAAACCCTAGAAGTTTATGATAAACTTGATGCTTTAACTGCAACTTTGATTAAGGAAATTGATGAAGCTTATTTTCAACATTCAGTTGAATTGACTGCTTTATCTGCCTATACCCCTAAGCCTTCTACCAGTCATTTAGAATCTGTAGTTTCATCCTTGTTTACTACCACCTCATCTATTATTTCCACCACACTTCATTCCACAAAATCCTTCATTCCTAAGCTTCCACTTCAACCTAGAGTTTTATTTTCAACCCAAAATACTGCAAGTTCATCCTCTAGCGTTGCTGCATTTTCAAGCACTTCAACCACATTTCCAAGCATCTCTTCTAGCATCCCAACTACATCTGCAAGTGTTAATTAAGGTTGTCATTGATGTCAATAAAATGATGTCATTGTTGAAGATGATGGAAACCCTAGGTCTATGCTAATACCTTTGTTGTTGCGCAAACGCAAGATCCTAAACACATGAAACCTTAAAAGCCCTATCCTATAAAATCCCTAAACCATAACCATACATTTACGCTACCATACATTACCTTAGGCTACATTACACTATCTTACATTACACACTACCATACATATTTAATAAACATAATCCTTGGCTCCAAATATGTTTTGAAACAACGTAAAGATTCCTTATTAACAAGGATGAACTAACTTTGATTAATGGCAGACAAACATGTTCCCTATGACCATACATGGTAGACATAATGTTTAATATTGGCAGCATGGTGTACAAACATGACATACATGTTCCTACATGGCAAACATAATGTATAATGTAGACAAACATGTTCCCTATGACCATACATGGCAGACATAATGTTTAATGTTGGCAGCATGGTGTACAAACATGACATACATGTTCCTACATGGCAAACATAACGTATAATGCAGGCAACATGGTGTGCAAACATGGCATACATGTTCTACATGGCAAACATAATGTATTATGCAGGTAGCATGGTGTAATACATCACTCACATGGCAGACAAGATCTTTTTGCATATTTTTTATATGATCCATCTTCCATATGGCAGAGCAATATTTGGCATGTCCACTTAAGAAGCATATCCATATTTTATCACCATGTACAGTATAACTAGACCAACTGAGAGATTTTATGTGTTGAAATTAGTTTCATCATATGTTAAACTCTCCATAAAATAATGGAGTTGTATTATATATTTTTCATGATATAAGAAAAGTGTATTTTATATTGTTCGGCTCCAAATTAATCATGTTGGCTCTCCATAAAGTCATGTCCCTTGAAAAAAGGCAAACCACTATAAATATATGGTAAATTTCAAACGTTGAAAAAAAATAAAAGGAAGATCATCTCGGTGAAGAACATACATATAGAGGCACGGAAATAGAAGAAGACAGAAAAAGAGCCGAGGAGAATAAAAGAAGAATTATATTGGGCTATTTTCCTTGTTTGGATTATCATTCAAGCTACAGCTACTTAGACAGACTTGTGAAAAGGTTTATTGAACAGGCCTATTACGAATTGCAGACCAGTGGAATTAAAAACTCGGATTAATAGCTATAGCAACTTGTGATCTCTCAGTTTGGTGCAACAAACCTCTTTTTAGTTCGTTCAACATAGTAAGATTGTCTCTCGGTCTAGTGCAGAAATTTCCCTTTTCAGAGGCTTGGTTCCTTTCTTTGAACTGTCAGGATAGTGAAGAACTCGGATTGTGTCATCATTTTTGGGAAGGATCTCTTGCAATGATACTTTGAACAATGAAAAAGAGTCTTCATCAATGATATGATTCATTACAGTGATACTTTGTGGCAGGTGTAGTCAGTGGAACCCAGAACTGTGAGTAGTGTGATCACGGTGTAACCCAGATTTGTGGGTATTACAGTCTCGGTGAAGACTAAACCAAGGAAGCATGGGTCAAGGGTCAAAGAAGGCTTCTCGTGATTCTAATTTTTGAGGCAGATTTTTGAAACAGTTTGAGTTTATGTGTCACCCTTGGAGCAGATCATTGAAGTGTATGGAGATTCGATAGTTGGAGCCCAGACTAAGTAAATTTGGAGGCTTGTACTAGTGCAGCAACCTTGGAAGCCTTTAGACAATGGAGTATTAGGACCCCTGGAGCAGTGAAGTTCTTGGAATTCTTGAAAAGTGCTTGGGAAAGCATTATTGATAACATCTTTTTGAAGCACATTGACAACACCTTGGAGCATCTTGTGAAGACACTTTGAAACTAAACTTGGAGATATTATTGGAGATCATGATGCATTGTTGATGTCATCATGAGGTGACTTGGAGAATTTGGTTGGGTACGATGAAGAGCAGTGGTGACACCTTCTAAGAAGAAAAGGTGGTCATTGATGATGCAACGTGGAGACTAAGTGTGACAGGGCTCGTTGAAGAAGACATTGGGAGCCATGAAGAATAACCAAACATATTTTGAGGAAGTGAAGTTGCGGGTTGGAGCCCAAGAGGTTGGAGCCTCATAGAGACAAGGTCGGTGCCTTGGAAGATAGGGTTGGAGCCCTAGAGGATTGGAGTCCTCAAGAGACCAGGTTGGAGCCTGTACCAGATATAGGGTTGGAGCCCTTGAGGTTGGTGCCTCAGAATTGACAAGGTTGGAGCCTTGGAAAGACCAAGTCGGTGCTTGGCACAATACAGATTGGAGTCTTCATCTAGGGTTGGAGCCCTATATCATTATTGTACTTCACTTATTGTAAAGAATAAATTAATAAAAGTATCTATTCCATCATTGTTCATTTTGTGTTCTAAATATAAGTGATCTAACTGGTGAAATTAACAATTGAAAAGAAACACTGATTCAACCCCCTCCTCGGTATTTCCAACAGCAAGTACTTCAAGCTTATCACCAAGTACTTCAAACTTACCTCCTAGTTCAACCAGTGTCTTAGCTATGACTGCCAGATATGCCCCATTAGTCCTACAAGCCCCTCTACATGCCATGCCCCAAGACTACCAAAGCAAAATATTTCAATTTGATGGTACTATTCATTACACTGCCCAACAACATGTTAACAAAATGACAGATTACTTTGAACTGCATGAAATAGATGAAGTCGATGTTCAGATGAGACTTTTTGCTCAAACTTTAGCTGGTGATGTAAAGAAGTGGTTTAAAGGTTTGCCTGCTGGTAGTATTGCTGATTTAGTTGCTTTCCATAGGATGTTTCTTAATAGATGGGAGAAAAAGAAGAATCCATTACAAATTTTGTCTGAATTTGAAAACATAAAAAGAGCACCTAATGAAACAATTCATGACTATTGTACAAGATATAACAGTATTTACAATGCAATCCCTGCTAATCTTAAACCTCCTCCAGATTCTGCCCTGATCAAGTTCTCTGATGGATTTGATACAAATATGGCTTACCAATTGAGAGAGAGAAACCTAGAAACCTTAGAGCAGATGCAAAGTAATGCTGTAAGTGTAGAGGCAAACTTGTTAGCCAAGAAAGCTAGATTGAGAAATGAAAGAAGAGTGACAATAAAGGAGGAAACATCGACTTTAGATCTGAAAATAGATAAATTAGCAAAAACTTTAGAAAGAATGATAGATAGGTTAGATAATATGGAAAGGAAGCCACTGTGGGATAACCAACAACAAGACCCTTGTATAAGAAATCCCAATTTTAGGAA
Organism: Pinus albicaulis; assembly: GCA_034641835.2. Lineage (NCBI taxonomy): Eukaryota > Viridiplantae > Streptophyta > Pinopsida > Pinales > Pinaceae > Pinus > Pinus albicaulis. The sequence goes on along the minus strand of CM076574.1, from coordinate 1,277,401,797 downwards.
AAACACCAACACTGGTAAATCTAGAGAATCAACACCTGATCAAACAATAAGACCACCTTTCCAAGAAAACTATGCTGAAAGTTCTCACCAAAACGAAGATGATGAAGAAACTCAAATTAATCTAATGGGCATTAATGATGATAATACCATTTTTCTTACACAAGAAGAATAGGAATTATAAGAACTACAGCAGTTACATTTAGAATCTGGTGAGTCTTTTGATTACAAGCAAGGTTATGAGTTTGCAATAAATTAAGTTCATAAGCAATATAACCTTAGGAGCAAGAAAAATGTAGAAACACCTACTAAGAAATATGCCCAAACTCAAACAAAGAAAACAGTAGAAGCTCCTACAAACAAAGTACTGCAAATTCTCCCTAGGAAAACCCAACAAAACTCTAGTTCAAATCAGAAAAATTCAAATCCTAATCAAAAAATTTCTAGTCCTAAAATTACACCCAGTCCTAAAATTGTTGACATTACAGATATTGATGTTCAAACATCAGCTGATCCTCAAAAATCTACTGCTGCTAAGACAACAACTTCTGCTAAAACAACGATTTCAGATCAAAAAACATCTGCTGCTGATCTAAAATCAACTGATCCTAAAACAACTACTGCAAAAACAGTGGCTGAAACTTCCAAAACTGCCAAAGTTACCACTGCAACTCAAATTGTCTCTGAAAAGAGGATAAAAAGCAGTAAAACAGTGGAAACACAAACATAAAATAAAAAAACCAACTGTAGAAAAAGAAGAGACATACCCAAACTGTAGTTACAAAAGAAGAAATAATTTAGTTAGGAAAAGCACAAGCACCATTCAACATCCAAACTGAAATTGGCAAACTGAAGATACCTATTCCTTTAACATAATTGGTTAAGCATGATTTATACAAGTCACAGAGCACTGATACATTAAACATAAATGAAGGAGAAGATTCTGTTAATTTGAGTGATGGTCAACCAGAATTAATATTTGGTCCTGAAGTAAATGGAAAACACCAAGAGGGAGGAGTTCCTCCTTTCTACATTAGCTTGACTGTTCATGATCAGATTTTACATAATGCTATGCTAGACTCAGGAGCTTCACATAATTTAATGCCAAAAGGTGTTAGGTCCCTATATTACTAGTATAGTCCCTTATTGTTGTTAGTATAACCCCCTTATTGTTATTGTTGTATCCCTGTAACCCCCATATTGTTATTATTGTGCCCTTACATTATTATTGTTAGGTCGGTTAGGATTACATTGTGGCCCCATGGACTCCTATATATAGAAAGGAGGTTTTGTCATTTGTATCATTCAAGAATTGTTCATTCATGTAATGTATTGGAGGTTGCCCCTTCGAAGTGGCTTATTTCTAAGGCGTTGATATCTCTTTTCTTCTATTTTTGGAGTTGGTTTCACAACATTTGGTATCAGAGCTTTGGATTCTAGGGTTTCGCTGCACCAAATAGGTCATCGTGGAATTTTCGCTATAAATTTTTTTTCTACGAAGGTGCAGAAGCTAAAATTTTTAGAGCGTGAAGCTGAAATTCTGAGGAACATCGTCGCAAAATTTCAGAGGTTGGTTCACAATATTTTCGGAGATATGATCTGTAGAAGTTAGGTCTTTTTCAGGCTCCCAAATTTCATCTCAAAGAGGTGATCGTGGGAAAATCTTCATAACTCTCTCCCTGACCATCGGATTGGAATTCTGTAAAAAGTGGCTGGAAATACCAGACTGTAGTTTCCTGTCTATCAATTTCAGAGTTGAAGGAGCAAATAGTGACACGTGGCAAGTCGTACAAGTTCGCTCTATTGAACTAGTCCATAATTAGGTCATTGTGGGAGATTGGACATAACTTTGTCTTGAAGAATCCAAATCAGGTCAGACCTGTGGCATTCGAAAGAGGATTCAGAGGGCTACCGCAGGGCCAAATTTCAAATATTGAAGATCCGCAATCATAGAGATAATTCAATTTCAATATTGAGCTCCTCAAAAGTAAGAAAAATGTGTATATTTTTTTTCGAATTGCATAAGTCTTGTTTGAAGAATCAATTTGAATTGACTCCAAGGGCATATTGTAGAATAGATATCAATATTGGGTTCTAAAATGCCCCCTAAAAAGAATTCAACACCCATTAAGCCTTAAGAAGGCTCTACTATGGCTCATGAAGATGAAGAAATGCAACATGACATAACAAAATTACAAGAGCAAATGCACCAAATTTCGCTTTCGCAAAGAGCAACAAAAAATGAAATGGATGTTTTGAAGAAAAGCGTGGAAGCTAAGATGGATGGTTTGAAGAAAGGTATAGAAGCTATGATGGAAGGTTTGAAGGATGCTATGGAAGAAAAAATGGAGGGTTTGAAGGAAGGTTTGTCAAAGTTGATACAAGAAATGATTCCTAATGGCGAAAAGATAGTAGAAGAAACTCATGATGATGACAAAACAAGTGTTAAAAGTGTTAATCGTGATTTCATAAACTCTAATGTTGGATTGAAGAACCACCATATTCCAAAGATGGATATGAGGAAATTTGATGGCAAGGATCCTGTTATGAATCTAAGTTCATAACTATTTAGAATATGTTCTCGTTTTATTAATTTAATTATGAATATAATTAGTTAGTTAAATAATTAAATAAATGAAATGAAGAGACATCGTTTCCAAGGGACGTGTCTCTCTAATTGGGCATGGCTAGTCAACTCCTATTTAAAGGAGCACCGCCTCAGCCTTGTAATCATCATTCATATCATATCAATAAATATTTATCCTTTTTATATCTTGAAAAATCTTCAAGAATTACAGAAATTAACAGATTGGCTAGCTTCCCAGGAACGTGACGTACAGGTTAGACGCTTCAGTGGTATCAGAGCTAGAGCAGCAAGTACGGCTGTGATCGTACAGAAACAGGGAATTAAAACATAGCGGCAATCAAACAAATTGCTGAAGATCGTACACGTACGACGGTGATCATACAGAAACGGCGGCCGTGAAACAGATAATTAAAACACAGCGACATCGTATATAATTCATCAATTGTTGTGATCGGCTGTGATCGTACGACTGAGTCGTACACGTACGACAGTGATCGATTGTACGGAAACGACGGCCGTGGTAAGTAAGTTTATAATAAAAATTAAAAATCGAAAAGTTCAGTGAAGGGTCGTGACCGGGTCGTGGACATCGTTTGAAACATTATTATATAATACATAAATTATATATGTTTTATAATATATAATACATAAATTATATATGTTTTATAATATATATATATATATAATTTATAAAAACTTATAATTTATAAAAAACTTATATTTATCTTTTTATTTTATATAACAATTTTATAATTTCAAAAAAAAAAATTCGCTCCTAAGAAGGAAAAAATAAAATGGCGAAGGATAGTGATGATACAAAAATTTTTGAAGAAGGCATCACGAAGATAAATGAATGCATCAATGATGTCGAAAAGTTAGCAAGGGATCAGGACAAAATGGCCAAGGATATCACAGATTTAAAAGATATGTTGAGGGATATAACACATAGCCTTAGACCCCAGAGGAGGGGATTTCTCCAGATCACGACTTCCAAAGGAATTTTCAGGGACGAATACCGCAAGTGCAGTTTGAAGGAAATCGATACTACATTAAGTCACCAGAAGGGAATTTCCTTAAAATTAAAAGTAAATTACCTAAATATGATGGTAAAGACCATCGGGGTGCCATTGTTTGGGTAAACAAAATGGATGCCATTTTTGCAGCAAATCCACCATTAGGGTCGCAAGAAAAAGTCATAACAACATCCAACTACCTGGAAGGAGAAGCATATGACTGGTTTATGTGGTGGTCCCCTAAGTGTAATGGTCTTACATTTAGTTGGGAAAATTTAAAGAATTCTCTGTTGAAAAGGTTTCATGATGAGGAAGAGGATGATGTATATGAGAGATTTGTTCACCTCAAGCAGAAGGGATCGGTGAGTGAATACACTCACGAATGGGAAGTATTAGCAGTAAGGCAAATAGGATTTTCAGACGAAGAATTATTAAAAATGTATCGTTGTGGCTTCAAAGACTACATTCGGGAAGAATTAAAATTGTATAAACCCAATACTATTGAGGAGGCCAGACATGCTGCCATAATTATTGAACGAAAAAATAAAGTCCATAGAAACCCATATGCTAATAATGAGAGGGCAGTTAGTTATGCTAAGGGAAAATCAAGTAAAACACCCATGGAAAAGTCAACAAAATACATTCCCCCACCAATGTGCAATGAAGGAAAACAACCAACTAATGTTGAAAGAAAAAAAGAAGGGAAATGTTGGAAGTGTGGAGACAAATATTTCGCAGGACATAAATGTGCAAACCAAAAAATTTATAACTGTGAAGCAGAACAAGATGGGGATTCACAAGAAGATAGCACTGACAAGGAGAGCAATGAAGAAAGTGAAAACTCAAATCCAGAACAAGACGAAGATATTCCACGAATTTCGCTCACAGCCATCACAGGGATAGCTCAGCCACATACATTAAAACTTAAAGGTCACATTAAGAAGCAGAATGTTATAGTCCTAGTAGACTCTGGGAGTACACACAACTTTGTGGATGTTAATATTGCAAAAAGACTAAACATTTTTGCTTACCTTGTAGCAGACTTAAAAGTAATGATAGCAGATGGTAAACGAATAGATGGAGTAGGTAAGTGCCAGAAGGTCAAGTTACAATTAAGCGAATATGAGACAGAAACTAGTTTTTATACGGTTCCCCTAAGGGGAGTAGATGTCGTTTTAGGGGTAGAATGGTTGCGTACTCTAGGTACGTACTCAACAAATCACATAATGCAATTTATTAAGTTTAAAATGGATGGAAGAAGATACAAGTTAATGGGGTTCCATGCCCCACCCACTCAAGTTGTCTCTGCTCAAAAAATGAAAAAACTCATTCGCAAGGGAGCTCCAGCATTTTTGGCACACTGTCAACAATTGGAGTTACTATCGATGGAAGGGAACTCACAGTCCATGGAAATTTCATCTTTAATCAAAAAATACAAGACAGTTTTCCGAGATCTACCAATGGAGTTACCCCCTAAAAGGAAGATCGAACACATTATCGAGATTAAACCAGACTCCACACCAGTAAATGCCAAACCATATCGTTACCCACATCATCACAAAACAAAGATAGAACGATTAATACAAGACTTGTTGGAGCATGGGATCATAACAAAGAGTAGAAGCCCATATGCTGCTCCAGTGGTGTTAGTTAGGAAGAAAGATGGATCTTTCCGACTATGTATAGATTATAGAGGATTGAATAAAATCACGATTAAACATAAGTTTCCAATCCCATTCATTGATGAGATGTTGGATGAGTTACATGGCGCAAAATATTTTTCAAAATTAGATTTAAGATCAGAATATTTCCAAATACGGGTAAGATTAGAAGACATCGAGAAAACAAATTTCCGAACCCATGAAGGACATTATGAGTTCAAAGTCATGCCGTTTGGACTAACAAATGCACCAGCCACTTTCCAAGCTACCATGAATGATCTCTTCCACCCATATTTGCGGAAGTTTGTATTAGTTTTTTTTGACGATATCCTCGTTTATAGCAAGACTTGGAAGGAACATCTCAAACCTTTGGAGACAGTACTATCTGTTTTAGAAAATAATCAATTTTATGCTAAATTGTCAAAGTGCACCTTCGGGCAGAAGGAAGTTGAATACCTTGGATAAGTTATATCTAGGGAGGGAGTCAAAGTAGACCCCAATAAAATTAAGGCAATCAGAGAATGGCCCAGACCGAAGAACATATCGAAGTTAAGAGGATTTCTAGGTCTCACTGGTTATTATAGAAGGTTTATAAAAAATTACGCACAATTGACAACACCCCTGACTAATTTATTAAAAAAGAATGTGTCTTTGTGGGACAATCAAGTAGACAAGTGTTTTGAGAAATTAAAAGAAGTGATGTCAACCACACCGGTACTTGCAACACCCGACTTCTCCAAATCATTTGTAGTCGAATGTGATGCTTCGGGATTCAGAATTGGAGCTGTATTAATGCAGGATAACCACCCTATAGCATTTGAAAGTCACAAACTTAATAAACGAGAAGGGTTAAAATCAACATACCAAAAAGAAATGCTCGCCATCATACATGCATTAACTAAGTGGCGCCAATACTTGCTTGGAAGTAAATTTTCAATTCGAACTGACCACAATAGTCTGCAATTCTTACTTCAGCAAAAGACTTTGTCAATAGAGCAACAGAAATGGATGGAGAAGCTGTCAGCATTCGATTTGGAAATATTACACAAAAAAGGGAAGGAAAATGTCGTCGCAGATGCTCTTTCGTGTAAAGATGACGACAACACCACTTGTGCCGCCATGGTTGTCGTTCCAGATTGGTTGGATGAAATAAGAGCTGAATATGATTAAGAATATCAGTCAATATGTCAATTTCGAATGGAAGAATGACATCTTATGGTATAAGAATAGAATTTATCTAACACCAACATCCAAATTTAAGTCGAAAATCCTAAGGGAATCACACAGCTCACCAGCTGCTGGACATGTGGGATTCTATAAAACTTACTATAACATTCGACAATCATTCTATTGGAAGCGCATGAGGAAGGAAATTCAGAAATATGTTGCTGAATGTGATGTTTGCCAAAGAAATAAAAGTGAGAACATTCCAACACCAAGTCTGTTACACCCCTTACATATACCAGATCAGAAATGGGAAGAGATCTCGATGGATTTTATAGAAGGATTACCTGTATCAAACGGCAAGGATAAGATATTTGTCGTAGTAGACAGGCTCACAAAGTATGCCCATTTTATGGCTATTAAGAAAACTGACACAACTAAGCAAATTGCGGAGACATTTTGTAAAAACATAGACAAATTACATGGGTTTCCCAAGATCATAGTCAGTGATAGAGACGCCAGGTTCAAGGGCAATTTCTGGAAGGAATTCTGCCACCAAGTAGGAATATCCCTCAACATGAGTACAACCTATCACCCCCAGACAGATGGGCAGACCGAAGTGGTAAATAAATGTTTAGAAACATATCTGCGTTGTTTTGTCACTGACAAACAAAGTAGGTGGACCCAATGGCTACATTTGGCAGAGTGGTGGTATAATACCACCTACCATATATCGGCAAAAATGACGCCTTTCCAAGCTCTTTATGGTTATGAACCACCGAAATGGAAGGATTTTGCACTTCTTAATTCTAAAGTTCCAGCCGTAAAAAATCACTTGGAAGAAAACCAAAGAATCATCAATTTATTAAAAGAAAATCTAACCCTGGCATGTAATAGAATGAAACAACAAGCCGATCAACATCGCACTGAAAGATAATTTGAAGTAGGAGATTGGGTTTTTGTCAGGCTCCAACCTTATAAGCAGTTGTCGTTAAAACAACAAGGCAAAAATAAACTATCACCAAAATATTATGGGCCGTATCAAATAGTTAGGAAGATCAGTCCTGTAGCTTATGGATTAAAGCTACCAAATAAGTGTTGAATCCATAGTACTTTTCATGTATCAAATCTCAAAAAAGTACTAGGGCAGAACCAAATAGCACAAATAGAAATACCAGAGACTGACGAAGAAGGAAGAATCGTCCTAGAACCTAAGGGCATACTTGCTACACGAGAGAAGGTTTTACGGTCAAAGACAATAAAAGAATACCTCATTAAATGGAAAAGGCTACCCGAGGAAGATTCATCGTGGGAGTCGGAACGTTTCATTCGCCAACACCCAAGTCTACCTATGCTTTGAGGACAAAGCATCTTAAGGGAAAGGCAATGTTATGAATCTAAGTTCATAACTATTTAGAATATGTTCTCGTTTTATTAATTTAATTATGAATATAATTAGTTAGTTAAATAATTAATTAAATGAAATGAAGAGACATCGTTTCCAAGGGACGTGTCTCTCTAATTGGGCGTGGCCAGTCAACTCCTATTTAAAGGAGCACCGCCTCAGCCTTGTAATCATCATTCATATCATATCAATAAATATTATCCTTTTTATATCTTGAAAAATCTTCAAGAATTACAAAAATTAACAGATTGGCTAGCTTCCCAGGAACGTGACGTACAGGTTAGACACTTCAGATCCTGTAACATGGATACTACAGATGGAGCAATATTTTGATCTTAATATTGTGCAAAACACACAAAAGGTACGCATTGCAACTTTACATTTAGAACAAAATACATTTGTATGGTATCGATGGCTTTGCTCCCATAAAAAAATTGTCACTTGGTTAATTTTCACGGAGGAAATGATAGCACATTATGAAGATACAAAGAGAAACACCTTCTTTAGTCAATTGATAAATCTCAAACAAAAGGGTTTAGTGGTAGAGCACATTGAGGACTTCCAAAAATTGAATATAAGGGTAACTGATATTCCAGAGGAACACAGGATTGATGTCTTCATAGGGACTTTAAAGGATAACATCCAACATGAAGTTCGTGTTTGGAAACCTGATTCATTGGAGAAGGCATTCAGGTTGGCAAGAAAATTGAATGTAAAATTATGGCGACAAGGAAGCCTACCACTCACATCTATAAAGATGGAAGTGTTGCTACTCCTAGACTTCCACAACCTACAAGGTTGACACCACAACAATTGGAGGAAAAAAGAGCAAAAGGGCTTTGCTACAGTTGTGATAGCAAATACACTAAAGGTCATAAGTGTGCTAAGAAGAAATTATTTTACATAGATTGTGAAGAGGAGGAAGAAAATGAACAAGAAACTTCAGAAGAAGAGGATATACACTAGGAAGCAACCCTAGAAGAAGAAGAAATGAGTCTGACCATATCATATAATGCATTGGCAGGAATTACCACTCCTCAAACTCTCAAGATAGAAAGACATATCAAGAAGAAAAAGGTAATAGTGTTGATTGATTCGGGTAGTACCCATAATTTTATTCATTGTAAGGTAGCCAAGGAATTGAATTGTTTCCTATACCTAGCACCAAAATGTCAAGTGATGGTTGCAAATGGAGGAACTATAAATTGCTCAGCAAAATGCCATAATATCAAGCTAGCCATGGGGAATATGTATTGAATAGTCCAATGCTTTCCATCCCAATGGGAGGTGCTGATGTTGTACTAGGAGTACAATGGTTACAATCTTTGGGGATGGTAGCTTTTAATTTTCAAGAACTTTTCTTGAAATTTTTTTTAGAAGGAAAGGAAATCGAATTATGGAGTATCGCAGGAAAGCCAAGAAAGATAATAAGCTCTAATGTCATGACAAAGCTTCTGAAGAAAGAACAACGAGGCGTAATTGCACAATTATGCTCACTAGAAGTTCCAACATCAAAATCATCTATTTCTTTAGATCTCCAAAAAGTCTTGGACAATCATTCCAAGGTGTTTGAAACTCCCAAAGGACTCCCACCTATTCGTGATCATGATCATGCTATTCATTTGATTACAGGAAGTGTTCCTCCAAACATCAGGCCTTATAGATATCCTTACTTCCAAAAGAGCGAAATTGAACGTATGATTGCAGAAATGTTAGAGGCGGGTATAATTCAGCCTAGTCAAAGTTCTTTCTCTGCTCCTGTAGTATTGGTACACAAGAAGGATGGATCATGGCGAATGTGTCCGAATTATAGGGAGCTCAATAAGCTCACCATTAAAGATAAATTTCCCATTCCTGTGATTGATGAATTATTGGATGAACTACATGGAGAAATTTATTTTACCAAGTTGGATCTTCGTTCAGGATATCATCAAATTAGAATGAAGACTGAAGATATTCCAAAAATAGTATTTCGAACTCATGAGGGTCATTATGAATTTTTGGTCATGCCTTTTGGCCTTACCAATGCACCTTCTACATTTCAAGGGTTGATGAATTCCATTTTAAAACCCTTCCTTAAAAAATTTGTGCTAGTATTTTTTGATGATTTACTAATCTACAGTAGGTTTTGGAAGGATCATGTTCAACATGTTGACAGGGTGCTCAAACTATTGGAGAAGAAACAATTATATGCAAAAACATCCAAATGTTTCTTTGGAGTACAAGAGGTGGAATATCTGGGTCATATTGTATCTCACGAGGGTGTTAAGGTAGACCCTAAGAAAATTAAAGGCATTAAGGAATGGAAAGTCCCCACAACCATAAAGCAGTTGCGCAGATTTCTCAGGTTAATAGGGTATTATCGCAAGTTTGTTAAGAATTATGGGAGAATAGCAGCACCTCTAACAATATTATTGAAGAAAACTGCATTTTCATGGACTCTTGAAGCAACTAAGGCCTTTGAACATCTTAAAGAGGCAATGTGCCTAGCACCAGTCTTAGCGATGCTAGACTTCACAAAAACCTTTATTGTGGAATGTGATGCCTCAGGAAATGGAATTGGTGCTGTTTTAATGCAAGAAGGAAGACCCATTGCTTTTGAAAGTTGTTCAATCAAAGGAAAGTATTTACAAAAGGCTATTTATGAGAAGGAAATGTTGGCAATACTACATGCACTAAAGAAATGGAGACCTTACCTAATGGGAAGACACTTCAAGGTAAAAACTGATCATGATAGTCTTAAACACTTTTTGGAACAAATACTATCTTTAGAAGAGCAGCAAAAATGGGTCACAAAGATGTTGGGTTATGACTTTGAAATCATCTACAAAAAAGGGAAGCTAAATGTTGTTGCAGATGCACTCTCAAGAAAGGATGGAGAGGTGGAAGCATTGCTTTGTGCCATTTCTATTATCCAACCAGATTGGATAACCGAAGCAAGGAATGAATGGAAGAAGGACGAAAAAGTGTGGACACTTATTCAAAAGTTGCAGCAAGATCCTAGTACATCTGATACATTTAGTTGGAAAAATGATTCCTTATGGTACAAAGATCGCTTATATATTTGCAAGAATTCCCAACTAAAACAAAAGATTCTTTTGGAATTGCACACTTCTCCTTTAGAAGGACACTCAGGATTTTTAAAAACTTACCACAGGGTGAAGAAAGAATTTTTTTGGGATGGCCTTAAATCTGATATTCAAAAGTTTGTGGCGGAATGTTTGGTTTGCCAGCAAAATAAAGTGGAAACAATTAAGACCCCAGGACTTCTACAACCTTTATCCATTTCAAGTCAACGTTGGGAGGAGATTTCAATGGATTTTATCACAGGTTTACCTAAGTCCGAAGGAAAGAGTGTCATCATGGTGGTAGTTGATAGACTTACCAAGTATGCACACTTTTGTGCATTATCTCTTCCATTTAAAGCAAGTACAGTTGCTACTACATTTATGGACAGAATTCAAAAGCTACATGGAAGCCCAAGGGTTATTGTGAGCGACAGAGATCCCATTTTTACTGGAAATTTTTGGACGGAGTTATTTTCTTGTTTGGGTGCTCAATTAGCTCATAGCTCATCTTATCATCCTCAATCTGATGGTCAAACTGAGATAGTAAATAAATGTTTGGAAGGATATCTTCGTTGTTTTGTATCTGATAAACAAACACAATGGGTCAAGTGGTTACCTCTCTCTGAATGGTGGTATAACACTTCCTTCCATACTGTAGCAAAAATGACACTATTTATGGCACTTTATGGATATCATCCACCATCCATCACATCATCTTTAAGGGAAAATTTGAAGGTTCAAGCAGTGGAAGATCACATCGAGCATCAGCAAGAAGTTCTCCAACTCTTAAGGGATAACCTGAATTTGGCACAAAATCGAATGAAACAACAGGCAGATCAACATCGCAGCGAGAGAAGTTTTGATGTAGGAGATTGGGTATTTTTACGGCTACAACCATACAAACAAATGTCCCTCAAGCAAGCTAAGAAGGATACTAAATTATCACCAAAGTACTATGGTCCTTACAAGGTGTTGCAAAAGATTGGTACTATGGCATACAAATTGGAGCTTCCTGCTTCTTCATGAGTACATCCAGTTTTCCATGTTTCATGCTTAAAGAAGGTTATAGGTGAAAATATTCCAGTTCAAACAATATTGCCAGAACTTGATGAGGAAGGAAAAATCATATTGGAACCTGAAGCAGTCATGGAAACAAGAACTCGACAACTATGGAATCGATCAATTTCAGAGTATCTCATCAAGTGGAAGAACTTACCCACTGAAGATTCTACATGGGAGGATGTGAATTTTATACAAAAGCACCCGGAGCTACTCAAGCGTTGAGGACAACACTTTTTTGAAAGAGAGGAGCATGTTAGTTCCCTATATTACTAGTATAGTCCCTTATTGTTATTGTTGTACCCCTGTAACCCCCATATTGTTATTATTGTGCCCTTACATTATTATTGTTAGGTCGGCTAGGATTACATTGTGGCCCCACTAGGATTACATTGTGGCCTCATTGACTTCTATATATAGAAAGAAGGTTTTGTCATTTGTATCATCCAAGAATTGTTCATTCATGTAATGTATTGGAGGTTGTCCCCTCGAAGTGGCTTATTTCTAAGGCATTGATATCTCTTTTCTTCTATTTTTGGAGATGGTTTCACAACAAAAGCAATAATGGAAACCTTGAATTTAGACATCACTAGGCCTTATAAAGATCTTTTCTCATTTGATTCCAGTAAGGTGAAATGTCTAGGTTTAATCAAAGATTTATGTGTCACTTTAGTTCAATACCCTAGAAAAAGCATAGTCATGAATATTGTAGTAGTTGATATCCCTCATAAGTATGGAATGCTGTTATCTCGCTCATGGGGAGCAAAACTGCAGGGATCTCTACAACTAGACATGTCTTATGCCACTATTTCAGTATTTGGCCAACCTAAGAAACTTTACAGAGAGACATTAATGAAGTAAATGGTTAGTAGTGTAGAAAGACCTCGGAATTATCCTATTTATTTTACACCTATTGATATGGACTCTTTCATTTTATGTAATTCTGAAACTGGTATAGAAAACAACACAAAATTAAAACAAAAAGAAAAATACCCAGAAAGTGAAAACATATTTCATGAATCAATGTGGCACCTAGATTTTGATGGATCAGTGAACAAATTAGGAGCATGAGCAGGAGTTTGGATTCATAACATGGAAAACAATCATGCAAAAGGTCATGCCTCTAGATTAAACTTCAAATGTACAAACAACATGGCTGAATATGAATCTTTGATTTTAGGATTGCAGATTGTTAGAAATTTATGAGGCAAAAGAGTTTCTATCATGGGAGACTCTGATTTAATTGTAAAATAGATTAGAGGAGAATATTATGTATATAATCTTAGATTAAGCCAATATAGAGAAATGATTTTAGATCTGATGAAAGAATTGCTTGAGTGTGACTTTGCTGTAATTCCTAGAAAACAAAACATACAAGCACACAATTTAGCAACTTTTGCTAGTACCTGTAATTTGCCTTTTCAACCAAATCATCAATATATAACAGAAGTTAAACATAGGCCTACTATACCAGATAATCTAAAATATTGACAGATATTTTCACAGGATGAACAAATCTATCATTTCATGAATGTTGAGGGAGAATTCCAGAATTGTAACATAGACACAGATTGTACAGTAGATGATAAAATAAACAATGAGATAGAGGTAATTAACTTATATTTCACTAAACCTACTAAATTCACTCAAGTATAAATAGATAATTTAGAAAAGGTAGAAATAGAAGAATTAGCAGATGATAATTCTGACATTTTAAACCTTAAGAATAACTTTTTACCTAAGGGATTAGCCCCATTAGAAGATCTTTTTGATTTAAATGACGTTGCAAGAAAATCAAAGATGGAACCATTAAGATCAGATATAGAAGAATGCAATATAGGAACAAAACAAAGGCCAAAATTCATCAAACTTTCAAAAGCCTTACCTCAAGAAGAAAAATTGAAATACATAGCTCTGTTTAAGGAATTTCAGGATGTATTTGCATGGAGTTATGAAGACTTAAAATCCTATGACACTAGCATAATACAACACTAAATACCTATAAAAAAAGATCAAAAACCTTTCAAACAGAAGTTTAGAAGAATCAATCCAGTTTTAATGTCTTTAATTGAAAAAGAGGTTAAGAGAATGTATGAAGCTCAGATAATTGCACCTATCAAATACTCTGATTAGGTTTCAAACTTAGTTCCCACTAGGAAAAAGATAACTACCCTCTCCCCAAGATGGATCATATTTTACAGAGAGTGGTTGGTTCATCCAAAATTTCATTACTTGATGGATTCTCTAGGTACAACCAGATTTTAGTTCAGCCAGAAGACCAACCAAAGACTGCATTTACTACTCCTTGGGGTACTTTCATGTATGTGAAAATGCCTTTTGGATTAATGAATGCAGTAGCCACTTTTCAGAGAGCTATGGATATAGCTTTTGCTAAAGAAATTCATGATTTTCTTGTGATCTATCTAGATGATATAACTGTATTTTCAAAAACTGATAATGGACATTTAGATCACATTTGACAAGTGTTTGTCAAATGCAGGAAACTTGGCATTTCGTTAAATTCCAAAAAGACTCTCTTTGGACTTGAAGAAGGCAAACTATTAGGGCATATTATATCAAAAGAGTATTTTAGGATAGACCCAGCTAGAATAAAGGCCATTCTGAACATAAGCCATCCTAGGAATATTAAAGAATTGTAGGCTTTCTTAGGTAAAATCAATTTTCTCAGAAGATTCATTTCAAACTTAGCAGAAATAAGCAGAGAACTCAATAACATGTTGAAAAAAGACTCAGTACTTAAATGGACTGTAGATGCCAAACAATCATTTGAATCAATAAAACAAGCCTTGACAAGAACACCAGTCCTAATAAGTTCTGATTTAAAAAAAGATCTCTATTTTTTTATTTTGCTTCAGAACATACTATTGCTGCAGTTTTACTGCAGAAAAATGATCAGGGCTATGAACAACCCATTGCTTTTTTCAACAAATCACTTAGAGATGCCACTTTAAAGTATAACATAATGGAAAATCCAGCACTAGCATTAGTGAAGGCTATCAAAGACTTTAGAGTATACATCTTGTATTCACACATCATTGCTTATGTTCCAAATTCAGTAGTGAAGGACATTCTAACTCAGAATGGGCTTGATGGTAAAAGAGGCAAATGGATTGCCACCATTTTGGAATATGACATGGAAATTAAGCCCACCAAACTCATTAAAGGTCAAGGTTTAGCCAAACTCATGGCTGAATCAAATTGTCATGCTTTAGATATAAATTTTATTGCCCAATTAGATGATCAGGAAGAGATGGTGAATCCACAGATCAGTGAAGCCTTTTCAGATTCACCATGGTATGCAGATATCATATTTGTATTACTAAATTTACAAGCTCCTCCTGGATTGTCAAGAACTAAAGCTAGATTTTTAAAGTTAAAGGCAATGAAATTTTGTATCATAGATAATGCACTGTTTTGGAAAGATCATGGTGGCATTTTATTGAATTGTTTGCTTAAAGATGAAGTTAATAAAGTTATGGAAGAGTTTCATGCAGGTGACCATGGAGGACACCTTTACTGGAAGTCAACTCCAGATAAAATTTTGAGAGCTGGTTTTTACTGGCCTACACTGTTTGTAGATGTGAAAAAGTATGTGACGTCTTGTCACAAATGTCAAATTTTTGAAGGGAAGAAAAAGCTACTACCTTTACCCCTTAAAACCATCTCCAAAAAAATGCCATTTCAACAATGGGGTCTAGACTTCATTGGTAAAATTCACCCACCATCCTCAGCCCAACACAAATGGATTTTGACAGCCACAGAGTATTTCACCAAGTGGATAGAAGCCATTCCTTCCAGGCAAGCCACTGATACTGTCATAATTTCATTCGTAGAAAACAATATACTGTCAAGATTTGGATGCCCCCAAAAGCTCATTACTGATAATGCAGTTGCTTTCAAGTCTAAAAAGATTATTGAGTTCTGTAATAAATACCACATTACCCCTGGCCATTCCACTGCCTATTACCCTCAAGGTAATGGTCTGGCTGAATCCTCCAATAAAAGTCTTGTTAATATCATCAAGAAACTACTAGAGGAAAATAAAAAGACCTGGAACAAAAGGGTAGCAAATGCCTTATGGGCAGACAAACTTAGCACAAAGAAGTCCATTGGTACATCCCCTTATCAGCTTGTATATGGGATGGATGCTGTTTTTCCATCCTCTTTAGGAGTACCAGTGATAAAGATGATCCAAGAACTACAGGTAGAAACCAATGATATGCAGAGAAGGATAAATTAAACCATACACTTGCAGCAAACCAGGGAGGAAGTCTATCTGAAGTCTCAAGTTGTTCAAGATAAGATTAAAAAGATATTTGACAAGAAGACTAAGGAAGATGATTTTTACATAGGCGACAAAGTTCTTAAGTGGGATTCCAGGAGAGAAGAGAGAGGTAAACATGGTAAATTTGATTTTCTATGGAAAGGTCCCTATGTCATTTATGGTTACAGAGATAACAATGCATTCTTTTTGAAGGAGTTGGATGGATCAGATCTGCTAGGTGGACATATCAATTGTAGAATGCTGAAGCATTACTATTCCCCAGAATAATAGTAGTTCATTTTTTTTACTTTACTCATTGTACATAACATTGCAAAATTTAGATTGGATTGGATGTTTTTCTTACAAAGTTGAAGCCCAGAGAGAAGGCCTTAAGCTTTGAAAGACAAAATATCATAAGTATGAATAATGCAGAGCTCAGAAAACAATTCCAAGGCAAAAGCACAGTAAAAAATTCAAGGCCACTGATCTTAAAGTTGTTGACATTTCACCCGGAAATGCCATCCCCATGTGGAGCCACTGTTAGGGTCCTATAATAATAGGATTCATAATTTTGAATTGACTTTGATTAATCTTGTAATATGTACATACTTTGCTTTCTGCAAAATTGTTTTCCCATATTAAAAAAACAAAAAATGTAAAGAGGGTAAAAGTCCTAAAAGAAAAATCAAAGGACTTGAAAGAAAAAAGAAAAAAAAAAGAAAAAAAAATGAATCCCAAACAAAAAAGAGATAAAAATAGATCATGAAAGTGATGCAAATTCAAATGCCACTACTTTTTACTTCACTTTTCAAAATAATATTGTGTGCAGCTTGTCAAAAATGCCACAATCCATGAAAATCAAACTGCTTAATCTTGACCTTTCATGCTTTAAATTTCATGCTGATAGATAAAGAATAAAGATCTAGCCAAACAGTTTAAACTTGGCAGATCAGTAGTTAGGTAGAGAATAATAAGGAGCTCAACAGTTTAATTTGAGCCCTTGGAAGAAATAAGGATAGAATTAGTTAGTTTGCTCTGCATGCTTTATGACTTCTTCCCCAAAGCTTTATATGAGCTTGCTTATTTTTATATAATCTTTTTTCTTTAAAAAAAACCTTTGTTTTTTGCTCCAAACATCACAATGCTCCTTCAAAGGCAGTGTTCCGACTACGTTAAATTATGTTTCTGCGATTTTATGTGAATGTGTGGATAATTATGGTGGGGGTTGTTGTGGATCATCTGCATATCCTTTTATTTTTCAAATATTTGAAAATATAAAAATAAGAAATTGTTGGAAAATATGTTAAAGTATCAAAATCTTATACTTTAGCATGAAAAAATATGTATGTTTGCCAAAATCTGAGTTAAAGTTTAAACATTTAAACTTTATAATAGTGGGTTCGGTATTTGATGTTAAACATTGATTGATTTGATTGGCGGAAGGCGTTGATAATTAAAATCCTTGTCAAAAGGCCCAACCCGCCGGCCCAACTAGCACACCGGATACCATGATGAGTGCCTTTGCAGTTGGCCGGGTTCACTGTGGGGACAACAAAGATGAATGGCGGAGATTGAGTGCGGGGGCACCCGCTAAAGTTTTCCTCCGTACTCCGAGAGCCCCCGCAGTGACGTAAGATGCTGAGTTGGTCACAACTGTCTTCCACGTCGAGCAGAGTTAACGGCTTGCTGGCGCGTCTTGTCAGCATTAAATTAAAAACCCGCGCCACCTATTTAAAGAAGATTTTTATCTGTTTTTCAAATTACTTGTGATTTGTTGCGTTGCACCCTGTTTTAGTTTTCCGCCACTTGCAAATTTGACCACCCTGTAAACTGTTCTCACGTAAATTTTCAACCATGGCTAAATGGTCGTCCTTATCAGGTTCAGCTAGCCATATCCCCCTCATGGATACTGAGAGGGATATTCAAGATACCTTGTGTTCAATAATTCACCTCCCATTCTACCAACAAGTTATCTTGAATGATAATGCTTCCCCTGTGTATTCTGCCATGGTCAAGTCTGGAGTTTTGTCTACATGCATTCCAAAAACCCATTTTTTCCTTGAATTTATCTATTGGTTGGTATCTGTCATGTATCCAGGGAAGTGTTTTGTCATGAATTCCCAAGGAGAAAACATTTTGCAGGTGTCTACCCTGTTAATCCGCCAAGCCCTTTGCTATCCTAAGTTAGAGTCATCCATCCAATTTTCTGACGATTCGCTGGTACAATATTATGATAATCTTGCTGGAGAAGAATTCAATCAGTTCATGTTTTATTTGAAGCCTGACATGAAGCAGTTTCAGCCAGATTGCAAAGAGTTTCCTATGGGGGTTTTTGATGCTGAGACTCGTCCAGTATTGAGTAATATTGCAAAAATTCTGGGTAAAGATGATGATAATACAGTGTATAAATCAGTCCTAGGGATGTTTGACATGATGATGAAGCCAGGAATGGTGCTGGCTATTCCATCATATTGGCAGGAAGCAGTCAATTCACAGTTGATGAGCCTTTCATTAATAGGTTCTTTTAAATTTCCTTCATTGATTGTATATATGTTCTTATATCAGAATGTGGAAGAATTCATGCATTTAGGTCAAAATATTATGGATGTAAATAAAAGGAGGCAATCAGTGATATTCTGGACAGATGTAGTTAGAAGGGAGCAGAATGAGGCTGGGTTGTTTGATTTTGCTAGCTATTACATGCCAATTGCATACAAAAAATTGAGTGGAAGTCCTCCTCCCTGTTTCTTACCTAAAGCTTAGGAGTTTCTACATTTAGGAAACAATTGCAAATATGGAGATTGGTTTGTTTTTGAGGAATATTCTGAAATAAGGCTATATGGAGCAAGTGTTGAGCCTTATAGACTCCCAACTTCTGTACCAATGAGGCTTTTTGCTTTAGAATTCATTAGACAGAGTCTAAATGTTGATCAAGTTCATTTCATGCCTATGAAGAAAGGACACATGTATAAATTACCCATGGTTGTAGGTCCTTTCATAGTAAATATGAGGCAGGCATTTGATGAAGTAACAAAAATGTTAGATGACATGCATATGCTACTAGGAGAAAGTTGGGCTTATGACCCATATAGTGTGATTTCAAATAGAATAATTGAGAATGGGTACTCTGCTTTCATTCATGAAAGTAGGCCAGAATAAGAGAAGATAGCATGTAAAGGTGTGATGAGTTTAGTAGATGCAAACATTCAAACTCCCATCATAGCAGAGAAAACAACTAAAGGAACCAAGGAAGTAGTTATTGATCTAGATGATGAGGAGCAGGGAGCCAAGAAGAGAACAAAACTTACTGAAGAGCCTACATCTAATTCACCTGGTTTTTCTTTACATTTGGGAGAAGAGCAAAATGCTCTTGCTTCACCCAGGAGTCATGAAGCTTCTCATGAACAGGTGTCCTTGATCAAACCACTGTTTTCACAAATTGAAGAAAGAAATCAGAGGATGAGGGCCAGCATGGAGGCCCAAGCTGAACATCAAGTTGCTGCTGATTAGACAAGATTATTGATTGTAATGGATCTTGAGAAAGATCAATTTAGAATTGCCTTGTCACATCCTACAGATATGTCAATTGGTTCTTCCAGCGATTTCAACACTGTCAATGTGACTGTGGATGTAAAGAAAGTTCCACTGATGGGTAAAATGAATTTGCATATGCAAACAGGTCAATTGATTGTAAATGACCTCACAAAGACTAATGCAATGGAAATAAAGGCAGAGAATATGTTGGGTAAAGTAATTAAACATTTGAAGTTAGAGAAGGCTAATTCAAGAGCCTTAACAGTTCAGAATGAGGAATTGAAGAAAATTATTATAAAAATTGGAGTAGACCCCAGTGATAAGACTGCTATGCAGAAATTCATGCAAAGCGCTGAGGTAGAAATATCCACATTAAGGAAGAAGTTAAAGTTACCAACTGGAGAACATTCAATGGCCACAGAAGTTGCAAAGGTAGAGAAGGAAAAGGAAAAGCTGCTGCAGCAACTCATGCAGAAAGATGAAGAACTTTCCAAAATAAAGCAGACAACAATTTCATTGCAAAATCATATTGATAATCATAATTGTACTTTTGTTTTTCCTACAGGTGATGAAGACCCTCAAGCACAAATTGTTCAATTAAATACTGAGTTGCAGATGGCTGAAAGAGATCAAAAGAAGGCTCAAACAGATCTGGAGACTGCAACAAAATTGATGAAAGTCATGGAAAATGAAGCTGATAAGTACAAAATGGATTTCCGAAATGCTGAAGCTGAGATTAAAAATCTCAAAGAAAGACTGAAAGGAAATCTCTCACTGATACAAGCTAAAGATATCATTTGGACTGATATCATCTCAGAAATGAAATCTAATTGGTGTTTCTTGATGATAATTGCAAAAGAGAAAAGCCTTATTTTAGAATGTGAAGAACCAATCATGTCTGATAAGCAAAAGGGAATTAATAGAGCCATTTGGGCCAGAAGATTTATTGATTTTATTAATTCTAAATAAGATTAGGAATTAGAGAAGAATGATATGCAGGACATAATGTTGTATGCAGTAGAAATTAATAAAATGATTGTCAGAAATGATCTCAGAAAGGCTGCAGAAAAGAAGCTAATGGAAATCAAGGAAGCAGTAAGTCAGTTTGATAAGTCTTTTGATAAAATGACAAGAGTAGGCTTGCCATCATGTTGGGGAGATGAAGGAAATCTTTTGCCATGGAGCTCTTATGAGAACTTACTAGTGATGACAAAAAGCAAAGTTGATAACATGCATGAAAAGACTCAGGTGCTTAAAGGAGAGACAATGGTCAACTTCTTGCAGAGACATTTTCAACTCTTGTGGATGGTAAAAACTCTTTTCACAGAAAGGCCTTCTTATGATCGAATTACTGCATTCAGATTGGAATATCACAATCTGGCACATTCATCCGGGACGAAGGTAGAAATAGGGAAAAAGTGCAGAGCTTGGACAATAGACCTGCCAAAAGGATCAGCAGCAAAGAAAGACAAATCAGTTGACCAAGGAAAAGAAGCCACATCATCAGCAATTCCTATAGATAAGGATATTTATTTTATGCTATTTTCTGAAGACAATGTAATTGTAACAAGACATTTTCAAGGCATGTAATAGACAGCCTTCGAAGTCTTAAAGTAGTTTTGGTAGTTAGGATTGGTTACAGTAGTTCCAAACTGCTTTTTACTGTATTTAATGTAATTTTCAAGGGAAGGAAAGGTTCCGAGTTTTGGACCTTTAGACAATTATTTTTTTTATTCAGAGATTCAAAAATTAATGAATTAGTAAGCAAGTTTCTAGCATTCTGTTTATGTTGAAATGTATCCAAGTTTACATTATGTGTTTTCTATCTATGAATAAAACAAAGTTACGAGCAGCAAGTCTCTTTTTACTTGTGTATATAAGAGTTAAAAACCTTAATTGGCGCTCCTTTGTTTTAACTATTTATTTCATATATTTCTTCTGGGGTTGGAAATGATATTTTCTGTATAAAACAGCATATTAGTTTGGACTTCTTCTTTCATATTCTTCTAGTCACTTCATTCAACATTAACAGATGGTAGCATTGTGAAGCATTCATCATATTTGACATTTAAGGGTTTAATCATAAATACTTGAGGGTTAATAAAACAAAGACATATATATTTGTGACATAATCATATAAATGTCTTAAGCACTAATTCCTTATCACAGCTAAGGGATTGTCTCTTAAGGTACAACATTAATTGGCGCTGTTGTCGGGGATCGAAGATTCGATGGTTTTCCCTGGGTTTTGTTCATATTTCCTCTGGTTGTTCAGAGAGGAGGAAGTACTAAGCTGTGCTTTATTTTAAATAATTCTGGCTCCTAAGAGGCCTCACACGAGGTCAGATACCTCTCAGCAAAAAGTCCCTATTCTGTCAGATCCAGAAAAGTTAGTTTCAAAGAAGGGCCAGAAAACAAAAATATTTTCTACACCTGATGCCACACTGCTTGCACCAGGCAACAATTCTCATATCTTGCCATCCAAGGAAATTTCCTGGAAACTCAATTTCTCGGAAAAAGAATCCTTATCCTCACCCATTCATTTCCGAGAACCAACATTAGAAGAACTATCTTTTGAGTCTGTATCATTTCCATTCACAGAATCTCAACTTAATTCAGTTGCCAGTTCTTCTGCTATTGTTCATATACCCCTTTCCATATCAGTTGTTCCACCTCTTTTATCCCCACCTACAACTGGTATTCATTTTACCGCCGCTCAAGGAGTAGTCAATCAGGGCATAAACATGGCAGCCCCTGCTTTCTTGATGAATAGATATGCACCATTAAATCTACTCCAACCAATGAATGCAATGCCTCAGGAGTACCTTAAGTTGCTTCCTAGATTTACTGGTGAAGATGAAATAACTGCAGAACAACACTTGCCTTTGTTTTGCACTTTTGCTGAAAACTTTAATGTAGAGCATCTTGATGTTGTAATGAGACTTTTTGTACAGTCTCTAAGTGGAGAGGCAAGAAAATGTTTCAAAGGATTACCAAATGGTTCAATCAATGATTGGGATGAATTAGAAAGACAATTCATCCAGAGATGGGGTGAAAAAAGAGACCATGGTTATTCTTTAACAGAGTTTAATGCTATAAAGAAAAAATCAAATGAAAGTATGAGTGATTTTATCAAAAGATTTAATAAGTTGTACAATAGTTTACATGTGGAAATGAAACCTCCTATTGGAGCAAGGGTTGTTTTTGCTGGGGCATTTGTATCAGATTTCAGTTTTACCTTGAGAGAAAGAAGAGCCTCCACTCTTAAACAGATTCAAACCGATGCCTTAGAGATTGAGGCAAACATGACTGCTGCTGGAAAGGTTCAAGACAAAGGAAAAACTAAAGAAAAAGATTCATCACAAGATCAAAGGATAGATGACATGACTAAGGTCATTAAAAATTTGTCAAACAAATTAGTAAAGATGGAATTACATAACAATAAACCTGCACAACAAAACAGAGGGGTTTTTAATCCCCAATTCAGAAAACAACCCCTAAAGATTCTACAGAGAGAAAGAAAAGATTAAGATCAAGTCCAAGCACCTTTATATATAGAGGCAACGCCATCACATTCTGTTGACAATGATCAGAAAGAAGATGAAGATCAAATTTCTGCTGTGTATATGGAAGATGGTGAGACAGAAGAAGAGAGTAAGAAAGAATATGCAGAGGAATGTAAAGAAGTTGATGTCTGATTTGATCAAGAAGAAATGGATGATTATTGCAAACAATTTACTGATTTTATGCGAGCAGAGTTGCATAAAAAATATGATTTGAGGTCAAAAAAGAGGTTGAGAACTCAGGATGATGAAGAAGAGGAATTAGTACCTACTCCAATGGCGACTCCACCACAGAAAAATTCAATTAAAAAATCAGATAAGGGGAAGCAGCCCATGAATCAAGAAAAAGAAAAAGAGAAGCAGCAAGCTGAGGCTTCCCAAATAAAGCCTAATGACCCTAATATGTTGGAGAAAATTGTTACTGTTCCTGATCAACATACACATTCAAACAAAAACCAAGAAGAATCTGAAAAGTTAATAAAACAAAATCAAAACTTCAGTTTGTCTAAAGAATTAGAAAAAGTAAAATTCAAGTACCACTTTTTGAGTTGGTTAAAACTCCTAGTTATAAGAAAGAAATTGCAGAGTTTATTAATTTATCTCAGTCTGATGAGGTGGGTGATATAGTGAATCTGCAAGAAGAGAAACCAATGGTTACTTTTGGACCTCATATTGAAGAGGTAGATTCTTCTGTTCCACCTTTTTATATATCAGTTCTGTTGCATGATTTCATTTTACATAATTGTATGTTAGATTCTGGTGCATCACATAATCTAATGCCACTGTCTGTGATGAAAAAGTTAAATCACCAAACCATATAGAGACCTTTATTCCTTTGATTCAAAAAGAGTGAAGTGTGTAGGTCTTATCAAAGATATGGTTGTTTCCTTAGCTCAAATTCCAGTTAAGAGTATTATGATGGATGTGGTAGCAGCAGATATTCCAGCGAGATTTGGTATGTTGTTGTCTAGATCTTGGGGGGCAAAGCTTGGAGGAGTTTTGAAATTGGATTTCACATATGCTATTATTCCTGTTTTTAATGGGGAGGAAAGGAGGTTATACAGAGAAACTAGATTTTTGAAAACTACTACCAAGAAAGATGCAGGTAATTCCCCCATTTATGGTCAAGATAAGGAGGATCTCTCTTGTTTCACGTTGCATGAAGATGCAGAATTTGCTGAAGATTCACAAAAGCAGCTGTCTTCAGCCAATGTACATAAAGAGCTGTGTTCAAATAAAATTTGGAAGTGTTATTTTGATGGTGCATTCTCTAAGGAGGGCACTGGCGCTGGATTCATATTTATATCTCCTGAAGGTAACTTTTTACCTTTTTCCTTCAAATTGGAATTTGAATCTACTAATAATGTAGCTGAATATGAAGCATTGATTCTAAGTCTGCAAACAACTAAACAGATGGGAATTCAGTCTATATCTGTTTTTGGTGACTCTGAATTAATCATAAGACAAATTAAGAATTGGTACCAGACTAAACATCCCAGATTGAGGTCTTATAGAAATGAGGTGTGGGATTTAGTTGAAAATTATTTTGAAGCTTTTAATTTATAGTTTATTCCAAGAGAAGAGAACAGAATGGCAGATTCATTGGTAGTTGCAGTCAGCACATTTAAGCCACCAATTAATCCAAGATTGAGATATGAAATTGAATTGAGATACAGGCCTTCAATCCTTGATAATGTAAAACATTGGCAGGTTTTTGAAGATGATGAGCAAATTAATCAGTTTTTAACAATGATTGGAAATTTTGAAGACAGTTTGATTTAGAAGTTGATGAAAGTGGTCAAAGTGACATGTCTAAAAATCTGAAACATTCAATTGGTGATCAGAAGATAATTCAATTGAAGGATAATATTTTGCCCAGAGGTTTAGTACCTCTTGAGAGATTGTTTGATGCTAATGATGTGACAATGAATTAGAAAAAAGTACCCCAAGATGGAGAAATGGAACACTGTAATTTAGGAATTCAACATGAGCCTAAAATAGTCAAACTGTTTAGAGGAGTTCCTAAGGAGTACAAAGGAAGGTATGTAGATCTTTTTAAACAATTCATGGATGTATTTGCATGGTCATATGAAGATCTAAAAACTTATGATCTAGATATTATTTAGCATAAAATACCACTGAAAGATGGGGTTAAGCCACACAAGCAGAAGCTCAGACAAATTAACCCACTATTGCTGGCTCCAATTGAAAAAGAGGTGAAGAAACTTTTGCAAGCAAAAATCATAGTTCCACTAAGGTATTCAAATTGGGTTTCCAATCTGGTACCAGTCAGGAAGAAAAATGGAGAGATAAGATTATGTGTGGATTTCAGAAATTTGAACAGAGCTTCCCTAAAAGATAACTATCCTTTACCAAAGATGGATTTTGTTCTGCAGAAAGTAACTGGAGAATTTAGGTTATCCATGGTTGATGGTTTTTCTGGGTATAATCAGGTGGCTGTGGAGAAGGTAGATCAAAAGAAAACTGCTTTCACCACATCTTGGGGAACATTCATGTATGTCAGGATGCCATTTGGCCTCATGAATGCAGGAGCTACTTTCCAAAGGGCAATGGATATTGCTTTTGTGGGTGATAAATTTGTAGTCATTTATCTTGATGATGTTACTATTTTTTCAGGTTCTGATGATGAGCACTTAGAACACCTGAGGAAAGCCTTCTTGAAATGCAGAAAATTTGGATTATCATTAAATCCCAAGAAATCTTTGTTTGCTTTAGAGGAAGGTAAGTTGTTGGGTCACAGTTTCAAAACAAGGAGTGAAGATTGACCTGACAAGGGTTGAAGCTATACAAACAATTCCACTGCCTAGAAGTAAAAAAGATATCCAAAGGTTTCTGGGAAAAATCAATTTTCTGAGAAGATTTGTTCCAAATTATGCTGAGATTGTCAGGAGAATAACAGATATGTTAAAAAAGAATGCTGAAGTAAAATGGGACAAAGATGCAAGAGAATCATTTGGCAGAATTAAAGAAGCTCTCCAAGAAGCTCCTGTCCTAATCAGTCCAAATTACTTAAAGCCTTTTCAAATCTTCTCATTTGCATCATCTTCTACTATTGCTGCTATGTTATTACAAAAAAATGAAGAAGGAAGTGAACAACCTGTAGCCTTTTTTAGCAAAGTCCTCATAGATGCAGAGCTGAAGTATAATATCTCGGAGAAGCAGGTATATGCTTTAGTTAAATCATTAAAGGCTTTCAAAACTTATGTACTTCATTATCAAATAGTAGCATATGTGTCTAATTCTGTTGTAAAGGATGTGCTAGTACAGAGTGATGTGGAAGGAAAAAGAGGAAAATGGATTGCCAAAATCCAAGAATATGACTTGGATATCAAACCAACAAAGTTAGTCAAAGGACAGGGACTAGCTAAATTGCTGATAGAATCTAATTTCGAAGCTTTGGGAATTAGCTTACTTGCACCTGTAGATGAAGTGACTGAAGAAACAGATCAGATTAAGACAAAGTCAGCAATTAAGTATAAAATTCTCTGTTTAGACTGGTATAAGGATATCATTCATTATCTCTGTTTCTTTTCTTGTCCTCCTTCAACAAACAGAGCTAAGTACAGAGCTCTGAAACTTAAAGGTCAACCTTATGTTATAATTGAAGCTAAGTTGTATTGGAAAGATCCTGCTGGTGTATTGCTATTATGTTTGACAGAAGAGGAAACCATGGAGGTGATTAAAGAATATCATGAATGCTTATGTGGAGGTCATTACAGCTGGAAATTAACTGCTCATAAGATTCTTAAATCAGGTTTTTATTGGCCCTCTTTATTTGCTGATGTATACAGAACTGTTAGAAGTTGCCAAAAATGCCAATTGTTTGCAGAAAAGAAAATGTTAGCTCCTTTACCTCTCCTTCCTATGTTTATTGAAGAACCTTTCAGACAATGGGGATTGGATTCCATTGGAGAGATTAATCCACCATCAAGTGGGCAGTTTAAATGGATTCTAACTACTACTGATTAATTTACAAAATGGGTAGAGGCAATTCCTACTAGAAAAGAAAATGATTTGGTTGTGATGAAGTTTTTAGAAGAGAATATTTTTAGCAGATTTGGATGTCCAGTAAATATTGTAATAGACAATGTTCAAGTTTTCAACTTAGTCAGGTTCATAAATTTTTGTCAGACTTATAATGTAATATTATCTCACTCGACAACATATTATCCTCAAGGAAATGGATTAGCAGAATCATCTAATAAAACATTGGTGAAAATCTTGAAGAAAACAATCAATGAGAACCAGAAGGATTGGGATTCAACGCTGATTTTTGCTTTATGGGCAGTGAGGATGACTACTAAAAGATCCACTGGTAAGTCTCCTTATGAATTGGTATATGGTGCTCAGGCTTTGTTTCCCACTCAGCTAGCAAGACCAGTAATTTCTTTTCTTCAAGAATCTTAAGAGGAACCTAATGCCTTGATCAAAAGACTAAACAAGGTGATAGAATTGAGTGAAAGAAGAAATAAAGTCAGAGACAATTTGGTCACTTATCAGGAGAAAATGAAGTCTATTTTTGACAAAAGGGCAAGAGAAATCATGTTTCAGGCTGGGGATCTGGTATTAAGATGGGATACCAAAAGGGAAGAGAAAGGGAAACATGGTAAATTTGATCCTTTATGGTATGGTCCTTACTAAATCTTTGAAGCTAGATCAAATAATACTTTCATGCTGGAAGATCTTGATGGAGAAGCAGTAGAACTGCCTGTAAATGGGCAGTATTTGAAACATTATTTCCAGCACTAAAGGCAATTAGTTCGTTATTGTACATATTCAGTTTCCTCTCACTGTATATTTCTCATCAAGCAATTTTTGACTCCATGCCCGAAGTGAAGGCATTGATCTGCAGGTTCTTAGTGTTTCATGGCAAAATACACTATCCCTAGGTGGAGCCAGATGTTGTGGATCATCTGCATATCTTTTTATTTTTCAAATATAAAAATAAGAAATTGTTGGAAAATATGTTAAAGTATCAAAATCTTATACTTTAGCATGAAAAAATATGTATGTTTGCCAAAATCTGAGTTTAAGTTTAAACATTTAAAATTTATAATAGTGGGTTTGGTATTTGATGTTAAACATTGATTGATTTGATTGGTGGAAGGCACTGATAATTAAAGTCCTTGTCAAAAGGCCCAACCCGCGGGCACAACTAGCGTACCGGATACCATGATGAGTGCCTCCGCAGTTGACCGGGTTGACTGTGGGGACAGCAGAGATGAATGACGAAGATTGAGTGCGGGGGCACCAGCTGAAGTTTTCCTCCGTACCCCGAGAGCCCCTGCAGTGACGTAAGACGCTGAGTTGTTCATAGCTATCTTCCACGTCGGGCAGAGTTAACGGCTTGCTGGCGCGTCTTGTCGGCATTAAATTAAAATCCCGCGCCACCTATTTAAAGAAGATTTTTATCTATTTTTCAAATTACTTGTGATTTGTTGCGTTGCACCCTGTTTTAGTTTTCCGCCACCTGCAAATTTGACCACCCTGTAAACTGTTCTCGCGTAAATTTTCAACCATGGCTAAATGGTTGTCCTTATCAGGTTTAGCTAGCCATATCCCTGTCATGGATACTGAGAGGGATATTCAAGATACCCTGTGTTCAATAATTCACCTCCCTTTCTACCAACAAGTTATCTTGAATGATAATGCTTCCCCTGTGTATTCTGCCATGGTCAAGTCTGGAGTTTTGTCTGCATGCATTCCAAAAACCCATCTTTTCCCTGAATTTATCCATTGGTTGGTATCTGTCATGTGTCCAGAGAAGTGTTTTGTCATGAATTCCCAAGGAGAAAACGTTTTGCAGGTGGCTACCCTGTTAATCCGCCAAGCCCTTTGTTATCTTGAGTCAGAGTCATCCATCCAATTTTCTGACGATTCGCTGGTACAATATTATGATAATCTTGCAGGAGAAGAATTCAATCAGTTCATGTTTTATTTGAAGCCTGACATGAAGCAGTTTCAGCCACATTGCAAAGAGTTTGCTATGGGGGTTTTTGATGCTAAGACTCGTCCAGTATTGAGTAATATTGCAAAAATTCTGGGTAAAGATGCTGATAATACAGTGGATAAATCGGTCCTAGGGATGTTTGCCATGATGATGGAGCCAGGAATGGTGCTGGATATTCCATCATATTGGCAGGAAGCAGTCAATTCACAACTGATGAGCTTTCCATTAACAGGTTCTTTTAAATTTCCTTCATTGATTGTATATTTGTTCTTATATCAGAATGTGGAAGAATTCATGCATTTAGGTCAAAATATTATGGATGTAAATAAAAGGAGGCAATCAGTGATATTCTGGACAGATGTAGTTAGAAGGGAGCAGAATGAGGCTGGGTTGTTTGATTTTGCTAGCTATTACATGCCAATTGCATACAAAATATTGAATGGAAGTCCTCCTCCCTGTTTCTTACCTAAAGCTTAGGAGTTTCTGCATTTAGGAAACAATTGCAAATATGGAGATTGGTTTGTTTTTGAGGAATATTTTGAAATAAGGCTATATGGAGCAAGTGTTGAGCCTTATAGACTCCCAACTTTTGTACCAATGAGGCTTTTTGCTTTAGAATTCATTAGACAGAGTCTAAATGTTGATCAGGTTCATTTCATGCCTATGAAGAAAGGACACATGTATAAATTACCCATGGTTGTAGGCCCTTTCATAGTAAATATGAAGCAGGTATTTGAAGAAGTAACAAAAATGTTAGATGACATGCATATGCTACTAGGATAAAGTTGGGCTTATGACCCATATAGTGTGATTTCAAATAGAAGAATTGAGAATGGGTACTCTGCTTTCATTCATGAAAGTAGGCCAGAACAAGAGAAGATAGCATGTAAAGGTGTGATGAGTTCAGTAGATGCAAACATTCAAACTCCCATCATAGCAGAGAAAACAACTAAAAGAACCAAGGAAGTAGTTATTGATCTAGATGATGAGGAGCAGGGAGCCAAGAAGAGAACAAAACTTACTGAAGAGCCTACATCTAATTCACCTAGTTTTTCTTTACATTTGGGAGAAGAGAAAAATGCTCCTGCTTCACCCAGGAATCATGAAGTTTCTCATGAACAGGTGCCCTTGATCAAACAACTGTTTTCACAAATTGAAGAAAGAAATCAGAGGATGAAGGGCAGCATGGAGGCCCAAGCTGAACAACAAATTGCTGCTGATCAAACAAGATTATTGACTGTAATGAATCTTGAGAAAGATCAATTTAGAATTGCCCTGTCACATCCTACAAATATGTCAATTGGTTCTTCCAGCAATTTCAACACTGTCAATGTGACTGTGGATGTAAAGAAAAGTCCACTGATGGGTAAAATGAATTTGCATATGCAAACAGGTCAATTGATTGTAAATGATCTCATAAAGACTAATGCAATGGCAATAAAGGCAGAGAATATGTTGGGTAAAGTAATTAAACAGTTGAAGTTAGAGAAGGCTAATTCAAGAGCCTTAACAGTTCAGAATGAGGAATTGAAGAAAATTATTATAAAAATTGGAGTAGACCCCAGTGATAAGACTGCTGTGCAGAAATTCATGCAAAGTGTTGAGGTAGAAATATCCACATTAAGGAAGAAGTTAAAGTTACCTACTGGAGAACATTCAATGGCCATAGAAGTTGCAGAGGTAGAGAAGGAAAAGGAAAAGCTGTTGTAGCAACTCATGCAGAAAGATGAAGAACTCTCCAAAATAAAGTAGACTGCAATTTCATTACAAAATCATATTGATAATCATAATTGTACTTTTGTTTTTCCTACAGGTGATGAAGACCCTCAAGCACAAATTGTTCAATTAAATACTAAGTTGCAGATGACTGAAAGAGATCGAAAGAAGGCTCAAACAGATCTGGAGACTGCAACAAAATTGATGAAAGTCATGGAAAATGAAGCTGATAAGTACAAAATGGATTTCCGAAATGCTGAAGCTGAGATTAAAAATCTCAAAGAAACACTGAAAGGAAATCTCTCACTGATACAAGCTAAAGATATCATTTGGATTGATATCATCTCAGAAATGAAATCTAATTGGTGTTTCCTGATGATAATTGCAAAAGAGAAAAGCCTTATTTTAGAATGTGAAGAACCAATCATGTCTGATAAGCAAAAAGGAATTAATAGAGCCATTTGGGCCAGAAGATTTATTGATTTTATTAATTCTAATCAGATCAGGAATTAGGGGAGAATGATATGCAGGACAGAATGTTGTATGCAGTAGAAATTAATAAAATGATTGTCAGAAATGATCTCAGAAAGGTTGCAGAAAGGA
The DNA here is from genome assembly GCA_034641835.2 of Pinus albicaulis. NCBI lineage: Eukaryota > Viridiplantae > Streptophyta > Pinopsida > Pinales > Pinaceae > Pinus > Pinus albicaulis. The sequence goes on along the minus strand of CM076574.1, from coordinate 1,277,370,171 downwards.
AGCTAACGGAAATCAAGGAAGCAGTAAGTCAGTTTGATAAGTCTTTTGATAAAATGACAAGAGTAGGCTTGCCATCATGTTGGGGAGCTGAAGTAAATCTTTTGCCATGGAGCTCTTATGAGAACTTACTAGTGATGACAAAAAGCAAAGTTGATAACAGGCATGAAAAGACTCAGGTGCTTAAAGGAGAGACAATGGTCAACTTCTTGCAGAGACATTTTCAACTCTTGTGGATGGTAAAGACTCTTTTCATAAAAAGGCCTTCTTATGATCGAATTACTGCATTCAGATTGGAATAACACAATCTGACACATTCATCCAGAACGAGGGTAGAAATATGGAAAAAGTGCAGAGCTTGGACAATAGACCTGCCAAAAGGATCAACAGCAAAGAAAGACAAATCAGTTGACCAAGGAAAAGAAGCCAGATCATCAGCAATTCCTATAGATTAGGATATTTATTTTATGTTATTTTCTGAAGACAATGTAATTGTAACAAGACATTTTCAAGGCATGTAATAGACAACCTTCGAAGTCTTAAAGTAGTTTTGGTAGTTAATATTGGTTACAGCAGTTCCAAACTGCTTTTTACTGTATTTAATGTAATTTTCAAGGGAAGAAAAGGTTCCGAGTTTTGAACCTTCAGACAATTATTTTTGTACTCAGAGATTCAAAGATTAATGAATGAGTAAGCAAGTTTCTAGCATTCTGTTTATGTTGAAATGTATCCAAATTTACATGATGTGTTTTCTATCTATGAATAAAACAAATTTATGAGCAGCAGGTCTCTTTTGACTTCTGTATATAAGAGTTAAAAACCTTAATTGGCACTCCTTTGTTTTAACTATTTCTTTCATATATTTCTTCTGGGGTTGGAAATGATATTTTCTGTATAAAACAGCATATCAGTTTGGACTTCTTTTTTCATATTCTTCTAGTCACTTCATTCAACATTAACAAATGGTAGCATTGTGAAGCATTCATCATATTTGACATTTAAGGGTTTAATCATAAATACTTGAGGGTTAATAACACAGAGACATATATATTCGTGACATAATCATATAAATGTCTTAAGCACTGATTCTTTATCACAGCTAAGGGATTGTCTCTTAAAGGTACAACAAGGGCAGTGGCTTGAGACACAGTCATCCACAACAGATGATTCGTTCTATGATCTCTGAATTTTTTACTCTATTCTCTATAATCGACATGACTATTATCGAAGGTGAATGTGGGCTTTTTCTGCAGCAATTTTTTTCTTTTTCTTTTATTTTGGTTGCCCACGGTACGAAAACAGAGATTTTGTTACATGGGTATGAAATCAGTGAAATTATCCTTTCCACGGTGGCGGCAGAATTGTACAACAGACAACAATGTACCAGTTGGCAGTTTTTGATTTGTAGACCAGAAATTAATTGATGTGCTGTATGGATGGTAGTTCGTATAAATTGTAAGGTGCAATAAAATTCTGTGGCTGTTGAAATAGCAGTTGTGTATGGAGGTTGTGACTGAGATTGGTGGCTGTATGGAAGATTGGCAACTGAGCTTTGGCTGAGGTTGTATGGAAGGATGGCAATTGTATGGCTCGGCTCTTGTGGAAGGTTTATTTTTTGTTATATATTATTTTTTCCGAACTTTGTGCACACTTTTTACTTTTCTTGATTTCGGATTCTCTTTATTTGCAGCATAATGCTCTTTTCTTCAACGATACAATCTTCTAATTTTATCCTTCAATTTTGTGGTAGAATAATGCTTCTTGGAACAAGGTTTTTGGCATTTGCACTATAAATGACCAAGGGTCAATATATTTTTTGTCAAAGACCGGGGAAAGAGAAACCCTGTTCAAATGTAATGCGGCCAAAAGGCCAATAGCAATGAAATTTGATCAAAAGGTCTGGTGGCCAAAGTTTGGGATTAGACTTGCTCTGATACCAAATACCACAAACCAATCCGGTTCAGATCATGAATATCTAAAATATTTGGGACAAAATAAAGAAATCCACAAGGACAATAAATAATCTATAAAAATGTATGAGAGTGAATATGAATAGAATGATAGAATACAATGGTGGTCCTGTATTCCTTTTCCATAAGAGACATGTCCTTTCATTAAGGGTGTCTCTTCATTATAATATATCTTTTCACTATTAATTATATTTATTTATATTTATATTTATCTATATTAATGTTTATTACATATGTCAGATGGTGTTATTTGTCTGTTTGTTAATAGAACGTTCTTATTAATAAACCATTGCTTATCAATAGAAAACTGACGATGGGTTATGTAGCTGTCTATCATGAATAGGAAAGTATATTCTTTCTGTGCCTACCATAAAGAAATACTTTACTGGGAGAGAAAATGATGAGTGAAAACAACATGCCTTTTGTATTAGGTCCTAAACACTCTCATGCTTCAGTCAAACATGTTTCAAAAGATTTCATTTGGGTCAGTATTTATCGTATCAACTCCAACCTTTTGACATTAATGGATGACCAATAAAGTCTTATGGTTTGAAACTTTCTCACTTTTGACCTTGCTTATTGTATCATGATCTTATAGGTAGATCTGATCTTGTTAAACATAAATAAGTACAGTAGTACGGCACTTTCAAATTATAGTATTATACAAATATCACTTTCCTAAAATTTTTGTTCTGAAGTTCCCATGTTACCTCCATTTACAGCAGGAGCTTTTACAGGAGCTGTCACTGGGGCAATAGCAGGACGAGCCTCTGACAGCGGTCTCCTTCGTGGAGCTGGTTTAGGAGCAGTTGCTGGGGCTGTTCTTTCTGTTGAGGTATTGGAAGCTTCTCGTGCTTACTGGTACTCGGAGCGGTCTGGATCCAGAAATTCCTCATCAATGGTAAATAGTCACTTATTACTCATATGATGGCCTATGCTAATGTAGAATGTAGCGGATAATCAAATGCTGAAAACACTGATATCACTAATCTATTATAAAGGTAGAGTTAGTAGGCTTTACTGACCTTTCCTTGAGGGGAGAATGGAATATCTAAAGGTTACTGCTCTTAATTTTACTCACTCAGAATATGCATAGCTTTTGCAAGCCCGTAGAATATCTGCTGGGAACATGTTTTATGCTTACAAACAAGGCACACATAATTTTTGCAAATCCTCAGATTTTCAGCCCATGAAAATGTCAAATGCCTGAGCACTAACTTTGTTTTTACAATCTCTTTGCTGTTTAGGATGTTTTGGAATTTTCTCTTGGATGCATTTTGCAGCTTTGCAAATTCATTTTGTGATTTTTTTGACAAGATATAAGATTTCAGACCATGTTCGTTTTTTCTTTGCAAGTAAACAAATCATATTGACTTAAGACAGTACGTAGTCACATGTTTACGCATGCATTGAGACAGCGATGGTCTCATGGGTATGTTAAAACACATCAAATAATTAGATTGGAGTGGTCTTTAATATGCAATTTACAAGGAGAAGCTGAGTACATAATAATTAAAAAAAATATCCTGCAGCAAAACAAATCTATTGTTGCTGGTAATTTGGAAAATGGTGAAGTGGATGCCAAGATATCTCTCTATTGGCATGGTGAACCTGGTCTCTTGTATCTGTCATTTCTTTGGCGTAAAGATCCCTTTCCATCATTACTTATTGTTAGGGCCTGAAAGTGTCCCTTAAGAACCTGCCACAAATTTCTCAAGGGGTTCTAGGCTATGATTTGGTTTGTAGGTTTGATTGGTTGCTATTGATTCACATTATTGATGGGTATGCAATGGTTGATCAAGATTCTGGGTGACAGGGTAAGTTGGTCTATTGTTCATTCAAGATGCAGTTTTATACCCAGTGTACAAAAGTAGCAGTTATGGTTCTGTAATATTCCAAATTGAAAACTTACAGCAAATAACAGAAACATGTACAAGGAACAACAACCATAAACAAATACTGCACATGCATATCAAAACACTAGGAAAATAAAGCAGAACAACTGAGCCATTTTATTAATCTCGAGAATGATGAAAACAATGAGTAAGGAAAATGGACCCTGGGCTTGCTACTGCAAGCTATGCAAAACCTATGCGAGACAACTCTAATCTTGAGGAAATATTGGCCCAAATTGGTACTGCGTACTAAGGAAATTACTGCTGCTGCTGCTAGAATGGGACTGAAGATTCTGTTCTGAAGAATGCCTGGATCACCCTGAAATTGCAGCCACGGGCTCCACTCATATCCAAAAATACCTAGAAAGGATTTGGCCCAATTCCAATCCAAAACTGAACCCACAAAGTCATGCAAATTTACCAGTTAATCAACAATATGCCTTGCTATAAGAATGAGGATTTGATGCCCGAATATCACCTGAAAAATTCTGTAAAATTAGCCGGAGACTCCTTTCAATTAACTCACAAAAACCCAAAAAGAGTTTGGGTTGAATCTACCGACCCCCGGTGTCCCCCAACAAGTGTGAATTGCCCAATTTGGTAAGAAAACGCAATTGTGATTCCCAACAAGTGGTATCAGAGCATAGGTCACGAGTTCGATACACACCCGACTTGCGTTGGGGGGGAGATTGTTGGACATTGGATAAACCAACGCTCCTCGTGTGTTTCGCGACATGGACTAACCGCCTCTCGTGGATCCTTATCTCTGGCGATGTGATCGTTGACTAACACCTGCGGGTTTTCGTCTTGTTGACCACTCTGTGTCAACGACCCCATAGCAGTACACCCCCCTTTTTTCAAATGGGATCCATCATGTTCGAGGTGTTCACGCTATTTAGATTTCATCGTCAGACGACATTTTTATAAATGATGTAAACCCATTCTGCATGTTTATGATATAAATGATCTAAGTAAGACCACCGTGTATGTAACAACCTAGGTAAGCCTAGTATTTTGGTGATGATTTCTATCCTAGGAGGTTTTTTGTCTCACTGATTCATTTGTATTTCTCAACACAAGTGATCGATAGAGTTTTCCCCTCCAGCCTCACCCCAAAGCTAGGGTGGATTTTGTCATCAAGATGCTAAGTGAGTCCTAGTGTTTTCTATCGAGTCTTTGTAAAAGTAGTTTGGGAATAATCCTAGCTAATTGGCTAGATTATTTTATTACAAGTTGTTTGGTTTACTAGATCATGTTTTGAGTCGCAGAATTGGGTAGCTATTTGAGAGTCTATACGAATGGGTATTCCCCCTTTATGTGTCTAAATGTATTTATCTTATATAAAGAGAGTTGGAAAAATAATTAAATCCCCTCTCAATCAATTAATTAAGTTTTCTGGCCAAATTAATTAAAAATCCTAAGCTAGAAATTTAATTAATTTTAAGTCCTAGGTGAGTTAAAATTCTTCAAAGGCAAAATTCGTGGGTCCTTAAAAAATAAAATTTTAAAGGTCCCAGATCAAGGGAATATTGAGAATTTCAAGAACTTTTGGACCCTTGGGCCTTGGTGGTTTAGTCAAAGTCAAAATTTTGAGGTAATTAACTCAAAAATATTATTTTTGAGTTAATTAAAATGAAATTAAATGATAATTCGATTTTCCTCAAAATTATAATTTCGACGGTCCAAATTAAAAGATAATTAGATCTTTTCGACGGTCGAGATTATTTTGATAAGGATCAACCGAACTAGCCATTGTAGATTTTATCTTATAAATTAGAGGTCTTTGTATGTCGTTTGCATCCGATCTTTGAATCGTGCACTTGTTCTTGGAAGCTCTTGTAAATTTTTTTTTGATGAATAAAGCATAAAGACTTTGGGGTTACAAACTTTGGTGTTCCTTTTCCAAATCTATGTGGTGATATTGTCTCTAACTCTGCTACTTTTATTGGCATTTTGATGGTTGATGACCTTTATGGATTGATTTGCATACATGTATCTTGTGCAGTTTTCTGGGTTACTAAAATTGCATTTTGATTTGACGGAAATATTAGTTATTGTCAAACCAGGAGGTAACTCCTCAAAACTAGAATATGTATTAGCTGAAGAATGTACATGCTTATATAGATGGGAGGTGAGGCTATTGGGATTCAGCTCCCAATGACTCTTGGCCTTCCTTATTTCCTAATAATAAATAATATACAAAAATACATGTGCACACCCATCCAAAGGATTAGGTGTCAACATTCCCCCCTTTAATCCGAAGGGATGTTGGTGAGTCCAAGCATCGATCTGAACTTTTCAAACTTCTCTCTTCCAAGTGCTTTGGTGAAGATGTCAGCAGTTTGCTCATTTTTGGAACAATGATGTAGATGGATGGTCTTGGCCTGAACATGATGTCGAATGAGATGGTACTTTGTATTGATGTGCTTTGTTCGATCATGGAACTTTGGGTTCTTGGCCAACTTTATTGCGGAAGTGTTGTCGATCATGAGTGGAGTGGAATACATCTGTTTCATCTGCAAATATTCCAGGATTTTCCGGAGCCACACAATTTCCTTTGTTGCTTCAGCTGCTGCCACATATTCTGCCTCGGTCGTGGAATCTGCTGGAACTGACTGTTTGCGTGATCTCCATGAGACAGCTCCTGATCCTAGACTCATGGTGTAACCTGTAGTAGACACGCCTGTTTCTTTGTCGCCATCAAAGTCTGAATCTGAGTATCCGGTCAAGTTGAAGTCGCCTACCTGTGTATATTTGAGTCCAAAGTCTTGAGTCCCCTTCAAGTACCTTAGTACTCTTTTTGCAGCAGACCAATGTCCTTCACAAGGTTTCTGCATGAACCTTGAGAGGATTCCAACAGCAAATGAGATGTCAGGTCTGGTGGTGGTCGGATAGATAAGACTTCCTACAAGCTGTCTATACTTATTTGCATCCTCAAATTCCTTCCCTTCAACAGATGTGAGCTTCAAGTTTTGTTCCATTGGAGTGCCTAAGGGTTTACAATCATCCATGCCAAATTTGTTCAAGAGATCTCCAATGTACTTCTTCTGAGAAAGAAAGATGAATTTAGGATGTTGAATTACTTCAATACCCAAATAGTAATGAACATGACCCAAATCGGTCATTTCAAAACCTTTCTTCAACTCTTTCTTCATGGATGCAATATAGCTCTCATTGTTTCCTGTTATCAAAAGATCATCTACATATACCACAAGATATACAACTGTTTTCCAACTTTCTTAACAAACAAAGTTGCATCATCAAGATCAAAATGTTTGAAATCAAGTTTCAGAAGATGCTCGGTCAATTTCTCATACCAGGCTCGTGGTGCTTGCTTGAGGCCATACAAGGATTTCACAAGTTTGCAAACTTTGTGTTCTTGACCCTTTATCACAAATCCTTCTGGCTGGGACATGTAAACTTTCTCCTTTAGATCTCCATTCAAGAAGGCTGTTTTTACATCCATCTGATGGACTTTCCATCCACTCTGAGCTGCTAAGGCAAAGAGAGTCCGGATGGTGGTCCATTTTGCTGTGGGAGCAAACGTTTCTTCATAATCAATTCCTTCCTTCTGTGCGAATCCTTTTGCCACAAGCCTGACCTTGTGCTTGTCAAGTGAGCCGTCTGCTTTGTACTTGTTCTTGTAGACCCACTTACAGCCAATTGGTTTCGTTCCCAAAGGTGGATCAACCAGCTTCCAAGTGCCATTCTTTATCAAGGCATCATACTCCTTCTGCATCGCTTCTTTCCATTCATCATGAGAAGCGGCTTCTTTGAAGGAAGTTGGTTCATGATCTATAGACAAACTCAATTCACAGTTATAAGCAATATCCATATCAACAGGGGAATCAGAATTATCTACATCACCTTCGATTTCTTGAGTGGAACTTCTTGTTCCTGTTTTCCCAACCTCATCAGGATGAACATCCTCCAGTGTCTTTGTCAGCCATTTGGGGGGACCTTTCTGAGATGGCCCTGGCTGGTCACTTGACTGAGTTGGGATTGATTCAAGATTCAATCTCCCAATTCTGTCAATCACATCATCCAATGTGTCATCCGTGGTTGTTTCTTCATGTGGGGGAGAGTGTGGTTCAGGAAATGATTCCACGGTTTGATTCAATATCGAAATCCCCCCTTCAAGGTGTGGAATCACATTATCAAATTCTTGGAAAGACTTTGCATGTGTGAATCTGTCCAAGCGATCAAGTTGCCGCTCAACAACCTTGTCACTCTTGGAGGATTCAAGAAATATGACATCTCTTGCTATCACAAACTTCTTATTTGCTTCATCATAGAGATGATATCCTTTGGAGGTATTGGAGTACCCCAAGAAGATACATTTTCTGCTTCTAGCACCAAGTTTGTTCCTTTGACCCTTGGGTATCAAGGCATAACAGGTGGACCCAAAGACCCTGAAATGCTTTACAGAAGGAATGTGGCCATGCCACATTTCAAAAGGAGTTTTGTTTCTAATTGAACTTGAAGGACACCTATTCTTTATGTAAACAGCACATAGAACTGCATCGGCCCAAAACATCAATTTTACATTCTTGAAAAATAACATGGAGCGGACCATATTTAAAATAGTTCTGTTCATTCTTTCAGCTACACCGTTCTGTTGTGGATTATATGGCACAGTTGTTTGATGTTTGATTCCATGTTGACGAAGATAATTTTCAAATTCGTTTGAAGTGTATTCTTTTCCATTATCAGTACGTAGAGAGCCAATATGTGTTTGTGCATCATTTTCAATCCATGCATGAAAATTCTTGAAAGTTTGAAAAGCATCAGACTTATTCTTCAGTAAGTAAGTCCAACACATTCTGGTGTAGTCATCAATAAATGTCATCATGTATTTGTTTCCATTTGCAGAAGCAATAGGCATAGGGCCACATAAATCTGAATGAACAAGTTCAAGTTTCCTATGTTCTCTTGAGTGTGAATCATGAAATGGTTGTTTGCTATGCTTTCCTAGAATACAAGCATCACATTCCTTAGGTTTTCTAGGAATTGTAGGCAGTCCATCAACACCATTTTTATTCAACAAATGAAGGCTGTCATAGTTTAAGTGTCCAAATCTAGCATGCCATAAAAGACTTGATGGAAATGTACCTTCATCATGATGTGAACTGAATGCAAAGTTTTGAGCATGAGCAGATGAACCTTTCAACTTCAAGAGTCTCCCTTCTTCTATTCCCTCCATGACAAGTGAGTGATCTGATGCTTTTCTGACCTCTGCCTTGCCATCAAACAAGTGAACTGAGTGTCCTTGCTGCCGGATTTCGATCAGGGACAGCAAGTTTCTCTTCAACTTCGGGAGGTATAGAACCTCATGTAGGATATGATCAGGAAGACCAGGCAGTTTAAGCCTGACTGTGCCAAGCCCTGATGGCTTGAGTTTGGATTTATCTGCGAAATATACTGCTCCATCAACTTTGTAAGTGAAATCTTCAAAAAAATCTTTTCTAAATGTCATGTGACATGTTGCTCCTGAATCTAGCAACCAATCATCTCTCCATGAAGTAAATGAAACATCAAATAGGTGTTTAGTTACTCCATTGTTACAATGTGCTAGAACAGAATGAGTTGATTCAGCTGGTTTACCTTTGTCTTTGTCATCAGTTTTACCTCTGTCTTGATTTGTTTGCTGCTGAGCTTTAGATTGTCTGCCCCCTTTTTCTCTGAAGTTTCTTCTTCGTCTTCTGCCTTCTCTTCCTCTGGATGGACCTGAAGCGTGTCTCTTTTCTCTCTGTGCCAAGTAGGCAGCCTCTTTAGAAGATGAAGGGACTGTCATCTTCTTTTGAAGGAGGAGAGAAAAACCAAAACTTTGCTGGAAAATTTCTCTTGAAGGAGAGAAAACAAAAAAATCTATTGCTGGAAAATATACTCAATTAAAAAAGGGCAGAAACTCTTGCTGGAAAAAATATTCTGAGTTTAAAAACTCTTTCTGGAAACTAAATCTGCTCAAAATTTTTTTGCTGGAGACTGAATTTTAAAAAAAAGAACTCTTTGCTATAAACTGATTCTGCATAAAAAAAAATGTATTTTTTGTTTGTTTGTTTGTTTGGGGAATATAAAAGTCGATATGGAATGGGGAATACGGAATGTGAATGGAAGGGCGAAATTTGTGAAATGGTGATGGGGGGGGGGGCGATATATAAAAGGAATGACTATGGGAGGGGGCGCAAATATATATGGGAAATGGTATTGAAAAGTAGAAGGGGGCGCATATAACAAATAGAGGCTATGTCCATACAACGCACATGACAGCGTTTTAAATATAATAAAGCATAGCGTTTAAATATAATAGAGGGAGACAGCGTATGTCAATACAACGCATATGACAGCGTTTTAATGTAATAACACAGCGTTATATAACACAGCGTTTTAATGGACAATGGACAGGCGGTAATGTGTATTGAAAAGGAGAAGGGGCGTACATATGATGGAGGGGCGGCGCATATCATGACAGTGTTATATTACGTGGAGTGATAAAAATATAGACAGGCGGTTGTATTGTAATATGGACAGAGTATAAATATGGAGGAGCGCTGTTGTATATATATGGGTGGTTTTATAACGCATGCAGTGTATTGTATATGTGATGCAGACAGCGTATTAACAAGGGCGGAAGGGCGTTGATATGTGCAGTTGCAGTGGTATTAATAAAGTTGAACCAGCGTATTATAAAATTGATAGCGGCAGGGCAAATATGGAGGGGCTCAAAACGCTGGAGATAGAGCGTAACAACGGAGAGGAGCGGTATATGACAAAGCGGTATTTAAAAACGTGCTGACTGTTAAAACAGTGAAATAAATAACGTATTAAAATTGGACGGTAAAGACCAAGCGGAGAGTAGATGGTCGAATCGACAGTGATATATGTCAACGTGATTTTATATGGACGGAGCTTTGTAATATAAAATGGAATGATATAACACTGTATGGACTGTGTGGGTAAACTGGAGTCGAGCGATGCCAGAGCTGTAGGCGCAGTAAAATGGAGAATGTAGCAGTGAGGGCGTCGCTGTCTCTGTTAACAATATAAACCACAGCGTTTGGACAGAGGGAGAGGGCGCAGATAAACGCAGATGCCAGTTTGATGGGAGGGAGAGGGCGCAGAGTTGAGGGAGAGGGCGCAGAGTGGTGAGGGAGAGTGTGCGTTGAAATGAGGGAGAGGGCGTAGGGTAGGTAAGGCGTTGGGAGAGCGGAGGAGGCCCAAAGGGGCGTTACATAAAAAAATTTGAACTTGAATCTGCAGAAGACAGAGTTGCAACACTGCTGGAATGGCAGAGCCTGCAATTTGCAGATTGACAGAGCCTGCAGTCTGCAGGAGCTGGAGCTGCAAATGTCAGTGCTATCTAGGGAAAAAAAAATGCAGAATAACAGTCTAGCAGTTAATGAGCAGCAAAAACATTAAAAAATATTGACTGAGCAAAGGGTAGGGAGTTACACCACAGGGCAGAAATGCCAAATGTGGGGCTGGCTCTGATACCATGTCAAACCAGGAGGTAACTCCTCAAAACTAGAATATCTATTAGCTGAAGAATGTACATGCTTATATAGATGGGAGGTGAGGCTATTGGGATTCAGCTCCCAATGACTCTTGGCCTTCCTTATTTCCTAATAATAAATAATATACAAAAATACATATGCACACCCATCCATAGGATTAGGTGTCAACAGTTATCTATTTGTCTGAAAGGTTTCATGTTTATTTTTTAATCTCTATCAGTCTAAAATTTAGATCTAAGTGTGCAGAGATCATTTTTCAAGATTTGAGCGTTTGGAGAAGTTTTCAGTTAGACTAGCCGACTCTCAGATTTCAGAAAATCTGAAAAAGCTCACTGTTTCCTAATTCCGAAAGTGTTTTACGGAATTTTGTTTTTACAGGGTCTTCTTGGGCTTGTGCCTCTCTTAATTTATCTTTTTATTAATTATGCAAAACGGTTTTAAATCTGGCCATGAGGGCCTCTGATCTGTAAAATAGCACTGTAAAATTGCAAATATTCTCCAAGGTTTAGTTTTTTTTAAAATTTTTTCTGTGCATATTTTTGGGTTTGGATTCCTCTTTTTTCTGGTTTTGTGCAGGTTTTACAGGGAGATTCTCAGGAATTTTTTTGGATTTGAGCCAGATCTAGGCCCTAGCGGGTAAGATCTGGCCTCAAGATCATTTCTGCCTACAGATCTGGGTGTTATTTTGCCTCAAAAGTGTAAGTCGCAGATGCATTTGAATCAATATTTTCTAAATCTGAGTTATACTGGTAAAAAATTATTGCTGGGTGAAGAAAAAGTTTCATGTGCACTGGTTCTGCCTGAGATAATCTTCACTGCGTGCATCTTTCTCCTTGCTGGCTGCCATAATCTGTGAATTTCTTTGTTCATATTCTTTCAGCCGCTTTTCCTCTTCCCCAGATCTTTGTCGCATCCACTTTCCCTCACGCTGCCTGCGTCATTTTTCCTTGCTTGCTACTCCCTCCGCTGCCCATCATCCATCTCGCTGCCTCTGTCCATACGCTGGATGTACGTAATCCCTCCCTCACATTTTCTTTAACGCTGCCAGCCAACGCATCCTCATTCTCGTCCCTTGCCCTCACTGCCATACCTCATTGCTCCTTCTGCGGCATCCTTTGCTGCTCCACCTCAACGTCCATACGTTGTCCATCACCTGCTCAAGCAAAAGAAAACTTACAGCAAATCCAAATTTCTGCTTTCAATATCAGATTTTTGATTTTTGATTTTTAGTTTGAGTTTTATTACTTAGATTTTAGATTGTTTTTTAACTTTATCTTTAGTTTTAAACTTTAGATTTTAGATTTTATTTAACTTTGCTTTAGTTTTAGTTTTAAATTTTTTTAGATTTAGTTTTAGTTTGAAACTTAGATTTTTGATTTCATATTTTTTTTTTTGATGTTTGTCTAGTTAGCTAGCCTAAAATTTGTTTTAATTTTAGGATTTGTTTTTTTTAGTTTTTAGATTTTGAAAATTTAAGATATAAAAAAATAAAAAAAATTATATATATTTTTAAGTTTTTCATTTTTGTAGAACTTTAGCTTTAGTTGTATATATATTTTTGTTTTTAATTTTATTAATTTTAGATTTAAAAAGGAAAATACAAAAAATATAAAAAAAAATTAGAAAAGGGTAAAAAAAACATTAATAAAGTGGTTTTGGATCTATATTTTGCATAGTCAAAAGTGAACTTTAAATTTCTTTTTATCTAAAGTTTGGCTATAGATTTCTGAATTGGAATTTCTTGGAATATCATTTAAATTCGGAAAGTATTGGAAATGTTTAGCATTTAAATCCGATGGTACTCTCATGATAATATTTTTGTTTCGAATTTAAATTGTTTCGAAGTTTAAATTGTTGGTTCAAAGTATTTTCATGCTTAGCTGTGATTGATGATCGTTGAACTATCTTTATTTGTGGTTTTAAGTTGCTTGAAATTGGTGATTAATTGCTTTAGTCAACTTTGAAGAATATTTCAAGTGATGATAAATTGCATGTCTTTATCAAACATTGTTAATGCATAATTGTGAGGGTGTTTTATCGAGTATCATCGTGGTGGATTGATTTTCCATAGCAGCAATTATCTATCAATTACTTGATTTTAATTTCATAACGGGATATTTTGACTCCACAAGGCAGTTGTTTTAAACTTCAAATCTAATTGAATCTATAAAATCTCGTTAATCTTAACAAATACTTGGTCATTTAACTGTCTCCTAAATTGGTTGGTTTTCAACCAATTCTCCTTCTTCATTTTTCGTTAGGGTCTATCTCCCTTAGTCTACAAGGAGACAACTTAGATAGAAAGATTGGGGATCAGGGTGACAGCCCCCGATCTGAGCTGTTGTCGTGGTGCCTAGACATTCTGTGCGACAACAGGTCTAGCGACAATTGTGATTCCCAACACACATAACATTGGTCAAAATATCTTGTGAAACTGTTGCACGTATCTCCTGCTATTCTTCTAGAAAAGGACGATTCATAACTAGGATCTGTAACTGTTCACTGGTTTTTAGGATCATGCATTGCCATACATAGACCTCCTTTGTAGCTATCCATGAGATACAATGAACCTACAAAATTTCCTGAAACTATGCAACTATCATGTGTAACTATTTAGTATTTACTTCTTTTAAGGCTCTTTTCTCTTATGTTGACTCATATTTTCTGCCCTCCTTTAGTCACAAAACCTTTTATGACATATTACCATAGTATATCAAAATAAACTAGCTGTAAAAACGATGAAATGAAGCATACCAAAACACTGAAGTAGAAATAGGGTTTTTTTTCACAAAATTATGGTTTTGTATATTTCTCTGCCAATGAAGTAAACTGATCACTCTTCCATAGTTTCTGCAGCCTGAGCAAGGAGGTTTAACTTGCCTTGGCTCCTTGTCATCCTTCTGGTACTTTTTTGTATGGTTTTGCTAGCTTTTAGTGTTTCTTTCCCTTTTCTGTTTGCATACTATGTTTTCCTCTGTTTGGTGGCCTTCTTTCTGCTCTTTGAAACCTTCACAATTTCTTCATCTTCATCAACAATCACAACCTCCTTGAGTTTAGGGTTGATCTGTGCCTTAAAACTTAGTCTTAGTTTATTTGTAGGAAGAGTATGGGGTATTCTACAGTAAATCCTAGGTTTTGCTTCTATTTCTTCATCCCCTCTTTCCATTCCCTGTTTCCCTTTTTCAATTTTTGTTATTTTCTGTTTTGCCTCCTCTTCTTCTAGCATTTGCTTCTGCTATCTTCTTGTTCTCCTCTCATAGATTGTAACCTCTGGTAGGGTTTTCAATATGTTCTTCAACAAGTATATGACTAGGTTCTCTGTTTGTTCCTGATCTAGGGTTTTGATAAAAAATTTAGTTTTACCTCTCTTTTGCCTTTTGGGTGTAGGGTTTTTTCACATTTCTTTGAATCAATTGTTCCACCTGCTTGTTCAACTCATGAGTATATAATATCTTTATCAGGCCATGATGACAAATATCATGATGTGAAAACTCAGGTCTGGTTCTAGCTTTGGTAGACATTTTCAGCAGACTTTGATGAAGAAAATAGGGCAAATTCATTTTACTAAAACCTACTAGATGACACAAAAACCTCATGTGATGCAAATAAACTTTAGAGTACCTGCCTTCACAGGTAAAGAAGAGTTGCACAGTCCTGAGAACGGTAGACCATTCAAGCTTCAACACATTCTATAGTCTTTATTTTTTAAACCATCTTTCGCCCTTGGAAAACCTGTGGCCTCTGCAATGGATTCCTTGGTGACTGGAAACTATAGGGTTCTTATTTGCGTTGTGTTGCCATCAAAAGAAAATATAAATTCATGACACCAACTCAGGTTATGTCCATTAAAGCGATGGAAAACTGACTCCCAGCCTGCATTTCATAACAATGACAACATTTATGGATAAACCTCCAAAAACATTCCATCCTGCTCAGAACGATTCACATGGCCTGATCTTCCCATCTTGAAAATACTCTAACGCTGCAAATCCTTCCACAATCTCAAATCCCCCTGGCTGGACGCTGTAAACCTTTCCACAATCTTATTGTGCACTGCAAATGATTTTATGGGTTTGCTGGAAATTACCGTTTAGGGCAAACTAGGCATTTTAGGGTTTGACACTAGACTTAGTTATTGGGCATGAAAATGTTGCTAAATGTCACATCAAGGATAAAAAGGGATAGGACTTTGTAAAAAACCACTTAGGCATTTGAAATGATAGAGCTAGCAACTTAAAAACCTAAGTTTAAATTTTTTCGGTGAGCGCTATGAAAATATTTTATAGTGCAATGCTACGAAAATATTTCGTAGTGCCAACTGTAGGCTTGCGACAGGCTAATTTCACTGCAAAAAACTTAGGGAAAGCTTAGGGTTAGGTGAAATGACTTCGTTTGACATGTCCCTAGGCTCATATAACAATTTACACAAAACTTTTTGATAGGTCCTTACACCCCTTGCACACTTGACTTAAAATCAGTGTTATCAAAACCGAACCGGTTCTGAAAAACTGGCCTGTTCGACCGGTTTGGAGGCTTGAGACAGGCTAATTTCACTGCAAAAAACTTAGGGAAAGCTTAGGGTTAGGTGAAATGACTTGGTTTGACATGTCCCTAGGCTCATATAACAATTTACACAAAACTTTTTGATAGGTCCTTACACCCCTTGCACACTTGACTTAAAATCAGTGTTATCAAAACCGAACCGGTTCTGAAAAACTGGCCGGTTCAACCGGTTTGGAGGCAAAACCGGTCCGAACCGAAAATGACCGGTTCAGTACTGAACCGGCCAGTTCTGTACCGGTTCCACCGGTTCACAAGGCTGGGCATTAATTTTTTTTTTTTTCTTATTTTATAATTTTTTTTTTTTTTTAAATTATTATTTTTCCTAGTTACTAATGCTACCCTAGACCCCCCCCTAAAGCTACTTAAACACCCCCACCCCCTCTTTTTCACTCACGCTATTCATTCGAGTCTCTTGCAATTCTTGAGCTGAGTTCGGTGAGGAGAATTCAGAGAGTTTTTTGTAGGGTTGTTCTAAGGGAGTTTTTTGGCAGATTTGAAGAGCTGATTGGAGTCTTGCAGAGTTGTTGGGTTGGTAGATTTTTGAGATACTTCAAAGATTTTTTTTTCCCAAAGATCTTTGGGTTTTCTTCAGTGGTTTTTGCAACTGGTGGAAGATTTTTTTTATTGTGTTGGGGTTGCTACATAGTTGATTTCAAAAGATTTTGGAGCTGATTTTCTCCAAAGTTTTAGAGGGTAATCAAGTGCCATGGGAATCAAGCCATAATCCCATTGTAGACTTGGATGCTACTCATTCTTCAAATGAGGATAAGGAGGACGATCAGGATGATGATTTGATCATTGATTTGTTGTAGCTGTAGCTTGTAGTATAATAATATGATCTATGATGTTATTTTGGACTATAAAGGCCTTTTAGAGCCTGCTTCTTGATGTTTGTAACATTTTAAGTTCAACGATGTTTTGCACTAAGTGCTATTTTGGTTGTATGCACTATTACTTGCTATATAAATGTGAACTTTTGCATATTTGTGTATAAATGGCTTGGATTCATATGGATGCACATGAATATATTTGTTTTTTCTTTAAAATATGAATATTTTATGTGTTTTTGGTAAACCGTTTTATTTTATTTTATTTTATTTTATTTGGTTGTTGTTGTTGTTAACCCGGTTTTTTTCCGGTTCCGACTGGTTCTTGGTCCACAAGGTTTTCCAGTTCGATGACCGGTTCGGTTTCGATAACATTGCTTAAAATCATAACCTCTGAACCTTTAGGAAAGCACAAACTTGGTGCTAACAGATAGGTCCTTCTTCTTTCTCTGCTCCCCCTACCCTTGACTGGGACCCTTTGATGTGAGGGCAACATTCTCCTCCTCCTTCACCACCTTCGATACACTGCTAGTGTTGCTGCCACTGATGGAGCTCTTTAGCAGAGCTCGTTTCAACTCCTTCTGCTCCAAGTCGGACCACATCCTGTCCGATTTTGGTAGCTTGTCTCTACCCAATATGCTTTGGACAAAAACTTGCCACTCCTTAGAGACACTATTCAATGCCAACCACACTAGCTCTGTTGGTTGAGGCTCTACCCCAATAGCTGCAAGCTGGTCTTAGACCTCCTGAATCTCGATGAGGAAGGGATCTATGCCTTCCCCCTTCTGCATCTTGATATGACGTGGAGAGAGCATCCCACATCTCTTTGGCTGTACCCTTGGCCGCTATATGTGAGACTATATGGTCCCAGACTCCATCTAGGATCAACCACTTCGCCTTCACCATCTCCTTCCTGTATTCTTTTTGCTGATCAACATCCTGGGGAACTGCCACCACATTATCTATGTAGGCTTTCAGGCCATATTCATCTAGAAGGAAGGACATCCTAGCCTTCTAGATGACATAGTTGGAAGGTCCATCTAACCCATCCTGATCTCTAACCCATGCAGTGGCCATCTCTGAAACTGCCGAAAACTCCCTCTTTCCTTCTGCTTGGCTGCTTCTCTACTATTCGCACTCTCTTTTGGAATGCGTGGATCTGCTAGTTACTACTGCCAATTTGCCTGGAGAAATCAAACTTCTGAGACTCAAAGTTCCTTGAGAGAATTTTTCCCTCTGCTGTGTGTGCTTTCTCTTCCACCCGACGCTGGTTCTGCTGTTTGAAAACCCTCTGCATCCAACCAAGGAATGTGCTTAACGAAAGACTGAGCTGCAACTACTCCCTTTGCTGGAATCACTAACCTGGGCAACTCGACTTTTCTGCAACCCTGCAACTGAAAATTGAATTTCTTCCACAGTAATTTGGCCTGCCCGCAAAGGAACGGCGCTGCCTCTAAGAATTTCGGCCTGCTGCTCCCTCTTAACAACAGAATTTTCTTCTTCCGCTTCCGAGCTTCTCGACTGATCAATCATGCTCTGATACCATGCGAAAATTTCAAAATTGACATCCTATTGCAGCAACTGGAATTTATTTTTGTAATTGTTAATTATTTTAACAATTTATCTGCTACGATAAATATCAAATAAATCACATTGCAATCTTCACAAATAAAACTTCGGAAATAATAGCGCTTGACACTGAGAAAATACTAGCGTACACAATAATTAACACACTTATTTTTGGATAAATGTCTTGGAAAAACTCAACTTGGGAAAACCGGTGCAATAGTTGAGGTTTTTTTATTATTAAGCAACAGTGAATTCTGAGTACAATCTATGGATGCCCAATTGGGAATCCAAACAACTTTCCTTTAAAAAATCGTCCTCCTGGACCCTCTGCATCAACATCTAGGAAGTGCTTGCGCAAACCCTATGACGTGTAGCCTCTGAACTGCCTCTGATGAAGTCGTTCTGCCTGTCTCTGCTAAGGAAATCGCTTCTCCGGCACTCTGGAACCTTTGTCTGGCCTTTGGAATTAAAAACGGTTTTTCCTCCTAAATCGAGTTGCTCTTCTGAAGCAACTACGCAGTCCTTTGCGCTACCTCACTGGTATTAACTCGGCCTCCTTGCTGCAACCTCTCCAAATCTGGAAATCTTCCTCCGGATCACTATCGATGTCCCTCACTGACTCTGCTTAGATCTTTGGCTCTCCGGCAACTGCTGCTGCTTTCTAGAAATTGATCTGCTAAGGAAATTGAACTGTTGGTGTGTCTTCTCCAAGTGCCCATCGACGACTTCTTATAATCCTCTATTGAGACTTCGACGACCAAGATTAAATCTTAATCAAGGGGTAGGTGTTGAAAAGTGTAACTAGGTCGGTCTTCATGTTGACTATGTAATTATGCACCTATGTAAAGAAGAAGACAAAGATAATAAAATATATTTTGTTATACTTGCTTCATGGGTTTCATGAGCAAGAGTTTATTATGTAGATAGACTTCTTCTTGATGTCTATTAAGTTTTTGTCTTCTAAGTATAAATAGAATTAAGTGTCACAAACATGAAGGATCTTGTCTCGAATTACATGCTCCAAGACCTTGTGGAAAAATGGAAAACAATGATGGAAGACAAGCTCCACATACAGTGAAGAAAGTCCTTATGAGCGCTGGAAGTTATGCTCTTCATGTCGACCTTCATGCAGTGGAGAAGTCGACCTACATATTGGTTGTAGGGTCGGCCTAAAAAGGGTAGACTAAACACTATATATGCATAGGATTTGCAGCCTATTTGGCAAAAACACAGAATTGTGGATTCAACTCTGAGTTGCGGATATCTTAAGGAAAATTGCAGATCACATTTTGTTAAAGAAGTGCAAACTTACATCTGATCAATTATAGTTAAAGAAGTGCGGATATAGTTGAGAATAATATGAAGATAACTGCGTACTGTCCTGAGGAGAACAGAAAACGAGGATCACTCTAAATCTCAGTGCAGACTTAAGAAAAGAAAAACATCGTGGATGTTATGAATATATTTGTTAATTCCAGAAGTGAATAAGGTGCAGATTCAAGGATCATAAAGATTCTAATGTTCAGGGATTAATATTCTGGAACAAATCGCATGATGGGTTGAACGTTGATCTGTTGAAGAAGCTTTGTGGACGGAGTTGGTTTCAAATGCATGGGTAAAGGCAGTAAGGAGCGGATCTATTTCAAGTATTGTTGTGATGTAATAGAAGCTGTGGGCAAGAGACAGTGAAGTATACACATATAGTTGTAACGGTGATTTATATGAAGAAAGTAGTTAGATGTATGAGTAAGGTAAATCTATGATTTACGTTCTTGTCTACAGCTTCAAGCATATGTCAAGTAAAGATGTTTTGTCTTTATTATTCGACTAAGCAATAAGGGAGGAAGATAAATCTAGACACCGAGTTCTCTAGTACAGATCAGAGAAGAAAATGCAGAGGAAGAGGATCAACGTTGTGAAAAGAAGTGACAAGGTCTTGGAAGCATATATAGGTCAAGGGTCTGAGTCTTGGTCATGGTACTTGACATTTGGAGAATCTCTATAAGAAGAATTCTTTGCGGGTTTTCCTCTCCAAGAGGGAGAGGTTTTTCCCTGGCTCTAGGAGCCCAATCTTGTGTCTTGTGTATTTTGATAATTGACTTGATGAAAGACTAAATAAGATAACGAAGAGAAGACATAAGTAAATCAAGTAAGCTCACAAGTAATTATCAAGTAGAGAATTTGAATTAATCGCTAGCCCTACAAATTCTCAACATGGTATCAGAGCTATGTTGCTAGAAAGGGCATAGAGACACTCAAGGATTAGATTTCATGGATGGCATCAAAGCAAGGATTTGCTTAGAAGAAAGGTCAGACTTCCACAGTGAAAGAAATAAGACAGTATTATAGAACCATTTTAAATGTGCCAGTAGATCATTAAAATATTGTCATCAAAAGCTTTAAGGCAAGTTACCTATCGTCCTTGATCTTTCAAGGAAACAGTAGAATATCATCATCAATCACCTTTCAAAGGAAGATTCAACCATCTTCAAAGTAAACAAGCTGGTAGAAGAAGAAAAGCATCTACTCAAGTAAGTATATCTATGACTTTATATGAATCTGTTAAAATGTCTCCTTTGAAAAGAAAGAAACAAACTGTTTGGGGTTTCAAACTTTCCATGGAAGACAAGGACAATGATGTCATGCCAAATTCATGAAGGGAGATATAAGAGTCCAAAGGATTCTTATAGAATCCATAAAAGACTTTATCATCTCCGATGTACAAAATCTAAAATCATCAAAAGGAGTATATAAGACATTAGTGGAGCTATTTTTTGAGTACTGCAGGAGAAGCAATCTCTATGATCAATTGCAGGAACTAGGAGAAGACTACAGTAGTGCTAAAAGCTCTATGAGAAGAATGGGGAAAATTTCACTTCGCAATTATATGGGAAGATAGAAGTCATACCATTCCACGATTTAGGGTCTCTATGTAAATAGAGGAAACAAGATTGAAAGACAAAGCTGTTACAGGATCAAGTGAACGAATCAAGCCTTTGTAGCCATGTCCAGGAAGAAAGGAACATTCAGTAAGTTTTGGTCCTCAGAATAAAAGAAGAAATGTGGACGAAGCACGATGCCTTGGATTCGATGAACTTGGGCATTAACATAGAAATTGTCCTTAATTTGAAAAAGGACAAGAGAAATAGAAAAGAAGCCAATGTCTCTGAAATGAGGAAAGAGCCTGATAAGAAAGAAGAAGCAAGGGATCTCCACTACTATTGAGATCATCTTCTCCTTTAAGTAATTTTTGTTGGTTATATGATAGGAAGCAGTGTAGCATCCTGATGAAAGCATGGTAGGAGCTCCTGGTGAATCAGCTCCGGGAAAACCTCTCTGATAACATTACTAATGAAAAGTAGTCATCAAGAGCAAGGGTCATCATGGAAACAGATTTTTGGGATATTGATGGAGCATGCCAAGAGAATGAAGCTCTTCATTCTTGAGAAATTGCTATAGGATGACTCAAGGGAAAAAGGGTACGAGGTATGTATATATTTATTTGCTAACATTGGATGCTGTGAAGTTATGTCATATGGTTGCAGGTAATGAACTTCTGTATTTAGAAGTATGATCTATGGAGGAGTATCTCTCAGTGCACGGAAAGATGAAATCAACATAATATGTCCTCATGGAATATGAGGTGGTTGTATATGAACGAGAAACTAGAAAGGTTGTAAGTTCCTGGGAATGGAGAATGTGCAGAAAGGAAGAGATCATGAAATGCAACCATGTCAAGAGGCAGTTATCATCTGGAAGCCCAGAAGATGTGACTTGGAGATCTTTTGGGAAGATATGTAGACTCTGACAGAAGTCTGGTAAATAAGAAGACCCTTGACAAAACATATCATTAGGAGATGTGTCAATCTGTATGAAGGATGTTGATGCCTACAGGAAGATGTCATGTTGAAAGATCATCACTAAGGTAACTTTTGTTCTAAAAGTTCATATGTATATGTTTATCTAGATGAATTTATGCAGGGCTGCTAATCATAAGAAAGGATTTATGATCCTTGGGGATGATTAGAAGGAAAGCAGCATGGCATAACAATGGACTAGACTGATGAATCACTTTCTGATAGTGGACATGACTCGTGATTGAAAGTGATGGATGATTTGTGCCCTATGAATCCAAAAGTTGAAGATTCCTCAATATCGAAATCCATGACATCGAGGAGAAGAACTCTTCATGAGTAGCTGGATTGCTGCTGCAGGACTTTGGTTGATGAGGAGCTTGGTGGTAAGTTTCTTGCTTGGAAGAAACTTGAAATATGTCCTTCCTATGTTAAGAGGGAGTGACGTATGTGATTCTCTATTACATGTGTCATGCACTAGACCAAGACTAACTACCGTAAGTCTTAGTGAAGGCCATGTGAAGAGAATGGATGGACACATCATTCTAGTCTTCACCTGGAAGACAGAATGGAGGATTGGATAATCATCTGGCATTCGATGCTCTTTGAGAATGAGATAGGGCATTCAAGATAAGGGTAGTCGTGGACCAATATTCTTTGAGGGCTGGCTACCCAAGAGAAGAATAGTCCAAGAAGGTCATACTTTGGGAACACCCGAGTGGAGTATGTACCTTGGAGAGACAATGACGAAGGTGTCTATTAGTCATGTGTCTTTCCAGCATTGTAGCCCATTGTCTCGTTGAGAGATGGGGTTGTTAGCCAAGGCCTTGCACTAGGACAATGTTGGTTGATATGATGCTATACATATGCGATTACCAATCCGATTCTTCTTATGAGATTCTTCAGTTTGAAAGTGACCATGTATCTGTATGAATACCTCCCTAGTTGAGAGGGAGTGTTGAAAAGTGTAACTAGGTCAGTCTTCATGTTGACTATGTAATTATGCACCTATGTAAAGAAGAAGACAAAGATAATAAAATATATTTTGTTATACTTGCTTCATGGGTTTCATGAGCAAGATTTTATTATGTAGATAGACTTCTTCTTGATTTCTATTAGGTTTTTGTCTTCTAAGTATAAATAGAATTAAGTGTCACAAACATGAAGGATCTAGTCTAGAATTACATGCTCCAAGACCTTGTGGAAAAATGGAAAACAACGATGGAAGACAAGCTCCACATACAGTGAAGAAAGTCCTTATGAGTGCTGGAAGTTATGCTCTTCATGTCAGCCTTCATGCAATGGAGAAGTCGGCCTACATATTGGTTGTAGGGTTGGCCTAAAAAGGGTAGACTAAACAGTATATATGCACAGGATTTGCGGCCTATTTGGCAAAAACACAGAATTGCGGATTCAACTCTGAGTTGCGGATATCTTAAGGAAAATTACGGATCACATTTTGTTAAAGAAGTGTAGACTTACATCTGATCAGTTATAGTTAAAATAGTGTGGATATAGTTGAGAATAATATGAAGATAACTACGTACTGTCCTGAGGAGAACAGAAAATGCGGATCACTCTATATCTCAGTGCAGACTTAAGAAAAGAGAAACATCGTGGACGTTATGAATATATTTGTTAATTCCAGAAGTGAATAAGGTGCAAATTCAAGGATCATAAAGATTCTACTGTTCAGGGATTAATATTCTGGAACAAATCGTATGATGGGTTGAACGTTGATCTGTTGAAGAAGCTTTGTGGACGGAGTTGGTTTCAAATGCATGGGTAAAGGCAGTAAGGAGCGGATTTGTTTCAAGTATTGCTGTGATGTAATAGAAGCTGTGGGCAAGAGATAGTGAAGTATACACATACAGTTGTAACGGTGATTTATATGAAGAAAGCAGTCAGAATGTATGAGTAAGAGAGGAAGGTAAATCTATGATTTTCCTTCCTGTCTACAACTTCAAGCATATGTCAAGTAAAGATGTTTTGTCTTCAGTATTCGACTAAGCAATAAGAGAGGAAGATAAATCTAGAGACTGAGTTCTCTAGTACAGATCAGAGAAGAAAATGCAGAGGAAGAGGATCAACGTTGTGAAAAGAAGTGACAAGGTCTTGGAAGCATATATAGGTCAAGGGTCTGAGTCTTGGTCATGGTACTTGACATTTGGAGATCTATAAGAAGAATTCTTTGCGGGTTTTCCTCTCCAAGAGGGAGAGGTTTTGCCCTGGCTCTAGGAGCCTAATCTTGTGTATTTTGATAATTGACTTGATGAAAGACTAAATAAGATAACGAAGAGAAGACATAAGTAACTCAAGTAAGCTCACAAGTAATTATCAAGTAGAGAATTTGAATTAATCGCTAGCCCTACAAATTCTCAATAGTAGGATCATCTTGAAGTCGATCCGTGTGAGTTTCTAGACTATTCTCACTTTGACTTAATTAATTCTGATTAATTAACCATATTCCCTAAGTTTAGAGTTGGGAAATATTTAAAAATTGGTTAATAATCTAATCAAGCCATCTCTACGTGGAATTTCCAGAAACAATTTTTGGGTTTTGGAGATCTCATATATTCTAGCTTCTCCACCAAATTTCATGGCTAGAACACAACCGATGCTACAAAAATTAAGAGTTTAGATTAAATCAAATTTTGTAATAACAAATATCTTTTGCCATTTGTTAACTTTAATAAAACCCTAGCTTTTTAGGGTTTGGTGATAATATATAGAGTTTATAACAAAACCCTTGTAGAAGTTGATAAAAGATCCTAGGGCATGGACAATGTGTTGGAAAGTGTAACTAGGTTTGGTCTTCATAATGATTTGTAAATTATGAATTTATGTAATGAAGAAGACAAAGATAATAAAATGTATTTTGTAATACTTGCCTCATGGGTTTCATGAGCAAGGAAGTTTTTATTATAGGTCAAAGACTTCTTCTTGATGTCTTTAGGGGTTTGTCACCTTGTCCTAAATATATAATTTAGAGTCATGTATAAGATGTGTTGTTACATTTGTAAAGGACAATCATTGATGTAATTGTATGCTCCAAAGACCTTGTCAAAGTGCTCCTTCCCTAGGGCTGGTGCAAAACAATGCAGAAAAGGAGAAAATCAACATAAGGAGCCTAGAAGAGTAGTGACAAGGTCTTGGAGGCATACTGAAGTCAAGGGTCTATGTCATGGTACTTATCAATTGAAGATATATAAGAAGAATTACTTTCGAGTTTTCCTCTCCAAGAGGGAGAGGTTTTGGCCCTGGCTTGAAGAGCCTAAATTCTGTGTCTCTTGTATTTTGATAATTGACTTGATGAAAGACATAATAAACTAATGAAGATAAGATCTAAGTAATAGAAGCATAACAATTTCACAAGTAATTATCAAGAAACGAAATTTGAATTAAACGCCCTAATTTCTCAACATGGTTTCAGAGCTAAGGTGCCGAAGACAAGTAAGGAGAGTTTAGCAAGAAGACACAAAGATCAAAGCTTCAAGGAAGTGAACAAGGATCAATTTTCTAGAAGGAAACAAAGCAAAAGTCAGAGATCTACATTGAAGAGTCAATCTTCAGTTCTAAAGAGGCAGTTTGCAGAAATTGGAAAGCCATCACAAGAAAGTCAAGGACCTATACATCAAGAAGGACACTGTGTAGAAGCCATTGCCATCATCAACTATTTGGTGTTGAAATCAAATCAACATTGTTGGAGACGTCATCAGGCCACCTTGTTGAAGTCATCATCCTTGATCATCATTATCATCAAGAATTCAAGGTGATTTAGTTCTCTTTACATCTCTTGAAGAAGCCAATCTAAGAGGGAGCTCCTACTGCTATTTACATCATCATCGAGGAAGTTGATAGAAGGAGAAAGCTTTTACTCAAGTAAGTATCCTAATGTCTTTATTTAAATATGTTAAAATGACCTTTAGCAAGGAATGTAACAAATTGTCTAGAACTACAAACTTTCTTGCATGGAAGATAAGGACAAATTTAAATTTGATTGAAAATGAAGTAATGGACTATGTCAAAGGATCAATAGCTGAACCTTGAAAAGAATATACTCAAGCTCATGCCAAATACATGAAGGGAGACATAAGAGCCTGAAGGATTCTTATAGAATCCATAAAGGGCTCTTTCATTCCCTATGTATTAAATCTAGAATACTCAAAAGAAATATATGATAAATTAGTGGAACTATTCTCGGTAAGTACTGCAGGGAAGATAATGTCTCTGAGACAAGAGCTATACGAGTTAAATATGTCAAGAGAGGAAGGAATAACTTCATATTTTATGAAGATTTCTGGAATACGAGATCAACTGCAGAAATTGGGAGAAGTAATGTCTGATGGAGATATACTTACTATGTTACTAAATTCTCTACCACAGGAATGGGGAAGCTTCACTTCAAGCATCTATGGGAAGAAATAAGCAATGCCATTCTAGGATCTATGGTCTTTATGTAAGACAAAGGAAACTAGATCAAACATTGATACAAGATCAAATAAAGCCTATGCTACTATGTCAAGAAGGAAAGGAAAATTTGGTAAGTTTGATCCTCAGAAGAAAATAAGGAACTTGGATAAAATCCAATGCTACAAATGTTATGAACTTGGGCACTATAAAAGGGATTGTCCCAAATCTAATAAGGACAATAGGAAAAGGGAAGAAGGCCATGTCACTAGAGAAATAAAAGGGCCAGATTCAAAGAAACCTAAGAAAGAAGAAGTGAAAGATCTCTATTACGATTGAGATCATCTTCCTCTTTAAGAGGTATATGTTGGTTGTAAAATAGTATGTTAGGATGCGTTGTAGATAGATGCATCATTTTAAAATTATCATCATGATAGAAGCATCAAAATTAGGAGTACTTGTCATTGGAGGATGTCTGGAAAAACATTTATGAAATATCTATGCTATGACATAAGTGGCTCCTAGGAACCTCACTGAAAATAATATTTATAAAAGGCAGTCATCTAAATCAAGGTTCATCATTCATTAATCATATGGAAACAGGTGCTGACATTTTAAAATGGAATCCTCTTTGGATCCACTAATTAGAAAGAAATCAAAAGGTTTCATCGAGAATTCTGGGATTAGGATATGATGACATATTGATGAAGTAGGTCAAGGGAATAAAACTCTTCATTCTAAGGAAACTTGCTGTAGGATGACTCAAAAGGAAAAGAATGATATATATATATATATATATATATATATATATATATATATATATATATATATATATATATATATATATGTAAAAATATTGGATATATATATATATATATATATGCTGACACTGGATGCTATGAAGTCATGTCATGTGGTTGCAGGTAGTATACTTCTATCTTTAGAAGTATGATCAAAATAGAAAGAAGAAACTACGAAGAAGAGAGGACTAATTACCTCTGATCTTGGGCATACTGTAATCAATGATGGAATATGAATTGATTGTATATTATCAAGGAACTACTCAATGGAAGTTCCTAGGAATGAAATAAAACTATGGAGAAAGAAAAAGGAAGAGATCGTGCGAAGTACAACCATGGAAAGAAGCAGTCAACATCCAAAAAAGCCAAGAAGACTTAACTAGAAAAACTCTTGGGAAGATGTGTAGACTCTAATAGAAGTCAGGAAAAGATGGAGACCCTTGACAATACATATCTTTAAGAGATATGTCAATCTGTAAACAAAGGATGTCGATGCCTACAAGAAGATGTCATGGTGAAAGATCATCACTAAGGTAACTTTTGATTTAAAAGTTCGTATTTATATTTAATTAATATCTGATGAGCTTATGCAGGTCTACCAAAGGGAAGTATATGTCGTCCACAGGATGGCAACCATATGACAGGATGAAAGATCCTTGGAAGAAGTATGGTTCAAAGGAAAGCATCGTGGCATGAAGCTAGATCAGATGAGAGGATTGATGGATCACTTTATGATAGAAGACATGACCCTTGGATGAAAGTGATGGATTATCTATGCCTTATGTAGAGATCCCAAAGATGAAGACTACCCAACAACAATGAAATTCATGACATTGAAGGAAGGAGTTATTCATGAGAAGCTGGGTGTTTTCATCATTGCTGTTGCAGGTCCTTGATTAAGAGGGAGTCTGGTAATAAGTTTCTTACTTGGAAGAGACTCCGTAATTCCTAAGCCAAGAGGAAGCTTAGGTACATTCCTTGTATAGGAATGAGTACATTCTTGTGTGGAATGTGTCCTCCCTAATTGAGAGGGAGAGATAGACACATCATTCTTGTCTTCACTTGAAAGACAAAATGCGAGATTGGGTAATCATCTGGCATCCGATACTCTTTTTGGAATGTATTAGGGCATCCACGGAAAGAGTAGTCGTGAAAGGACATATATTCTTTGAGGACCGGGAATCCAACATTAAGAATAGTCCTGATGGACATATCCTATATGAACCCAGGTGGGATATGATCCAAGAGAGACAATGATAAGGGTGTCTACTCATCATTGGTCTCACCAGCGTTGTAGCTCATGGTCTCGTGGAGAGATGGAGCTGTTAGTCAAGGCCTTGCACAATGACAATGCTTGTTAATATCATGCTATACATATGGGATTAACAATTAGATTCTTCTTATGAGATTCTTCAGATTGAGAGTGACCATGTACCATTATGAATACCTCCCTAGCTAAGAGGGACTGTTGGAAAGTGTAACTAGGTTCGGTCTTCATAATGACTTGTAAATTATGAATTTATGTAATGAAGAAGACAAAGATAATAAAATGTATTTTGTAATACTTGCCTCATGGGTTTCATGAGCAGGGAAGTTTTTATTACAGGTCAAAGACTTTTGCTTGATGTCTTTAGGGGTTTGTCACCTTGTCATAAATATATAATTTAGAGTCATGTATATGAAGTGTTGTTACACTTGTAAAGGACAATCATTTTTGTAATTGTATGCTCCAAAGACCATGTCAAAGTGCTCCTTGAAGACAACCTAAAAGATGCTAGAAGATGCTCGTTGTAAAGTCGGCTCACAATCAGATGGTAAAGTCGGCCTTATAGCAAAAGTCATGTCGGCCTAGAAGACATGAGATAGTCCCTATATATATATATATATATAAAGACTGTGGCCTCATTGTTGCAACATAATTCAGACAAGTTCTGTGATAAAGTGCGAGCTAAGGGTCTGTCTTAGTGCGAAGTATAAGGGCTAATCTACGAAGAAGAGAGGACTAATTACCTCTGATCTTGGGCATACTGTACCTCACATAACCTAGGAGACCGAGACCTATTCCAACAAGGGAGAAGTCTGACCTCAGTGCCTATTAAAGGACTGAAGTTTGGTGTGAAGAGAAGTGTGAAATCAACAAAGAAGGGTCTCATTACAACGAAGTGAAAGGGCTATCTTGTACTCGGTCTTGAGTATGCTACATCTCTGTATAAGGTCTGCAATATAGTGCGAGATAAAGGACTGTAAATAAGAGCAGAGAATAGGGTAGGCCGATGACTACCTTAGAAAAGGTTGAATCTGTCTAGAGGACGAAGTAAGACAGATCGAGGAACAATGATTAGGTGATTGAAGAAAGGAATCAAAGGCTAGGGACCGAGCTTCCCTAGGGCTGGTGCAGAACAATGCAGAAAAGGAGAAGATCAACATAAGGAGACTAGAAGAGCAATGACAAGGTCGTGGAGGCATACTAAAGTCAATGGTCTATGTCATGGTCATGGTACTCATCAATTGAAGATATATAAGAAGAATTAATTTCGGGTTTTCCTCTCCAAGAGGGAGAGGTTTCAGCCCTGGCTTGAAGAGCCTAAATTCCGTGTCTCTTGTATTTTGATAATTGACTTGATGAAAGACATAATAAACTTATGAAGATAAGATCTAAGAAATAGAAGCATGATGTTGAATTTGGTTACCGGAGGACAGGTAGTTCCCTAAGGCTTTGATCTTTAGCCTAGGGAAAAGTGTCCAAAAGAATTTAATTTTTCTCCTAAAGTGACTTTATAAAGTTATAAAGTCAAATCTAATTTAAAAATGACTTTAAGTGATAATGTTACTAAGTCTAATTTTAAAGTGACTTTAATAAGTCAATGTGAAATTAGAAAGTGAAAAGTGACTTTGGAAATAAATGACTAAGAGGGTCTTTATTAAAGTGGGGTGAATTAAAAAATAGAAAATGAGATTTAAATGAGCATTTAATCTTAGCCCTAGATCTAAAGCTATCTCAGCCATTGGATTTAGGGATTCCCCAAAAATCACTTAGGGTTAGGTTAAAGGAGGAAAATGAGAGAAAAGGTCATTCATTATTTCATGAGCAGATTGAGAGAAGGAGAAGAAGAGAGCAAAGGAGATTTCTGAGCAGTGAGGAGAAGGAGAACAAAACCTTGACACGCACATCGAGGCATCATTTCAGCAAATCCGTGCAGCAAGAAGAGACACACAGTTCAAGGCAGTTTGGGCACGATTTTCAAGGCAAAATCGTACAACATCTTGGGCACATATTCCAAGGACGCCGTATAGAAGTTTTGGCATAGATTTCGAGGAGCAGTTTGCTGGTTTTTGAGGCACGGTTTTCAAGACAGTCCGTACATTGAGTTGCTGTCCCTGTGCACGAAAATCGAGGCAAAAAATCGTACAACATTTATTGCTGTTTCTCTACACGCAGTTTGAGGAATCTGTACAACAAAATTTATTGCTGTTTGCACGCTTTTCAAGGTCATACAGCAGCATTTAATGCTATAATTTTTGGGCACGAAATTCAAGGAGGCCGTACAACATTTATTGTTGTTTCTATTTTGCTGTCTGCACATTTTCCGAGGTGGTGGTTAAGCACGGAAAACGAGATAAGTTGTATTTGTTACTCGCTGAAATTTTTCTGAGTATTTCTCTCACACTGTAAAAGCTATTTATCAGAAATAAGAAGAGCTTTCGAACTGGTTTTCCCCAAGAATTGTAGGGGGTTTTTCCAGGGTCAAGTTGACCAAAAATCAACGTGTCTATTTTCCGTGTGGCTGATTTATTTTTCTGAGTTTTATTTCTGCATTTCAGCACTGTGAAATTTCCAGAATTTGTGTTTTAAGAAAATATTTATTTTTTCAGCTTGTTGAATGTATGGCTATGGGAATGGGAATTTAAATTTATGGGAGAAATAAGGAGAAACTGAAAACTGGGGTTGGTTTATCAAATTTCTACATGGTATCGGAGCTATTTTGCTGAAAAGTGTAGTTTGGGACAACAAGAAGAAAAATTACGACAAGTTTATTTTTCACACAGAAAACAGTACCTTTACTACAACAGTGTTATTTTCAGTTTGTTAGGACAACAAGCATGTCTTTGGGCTTGAGGGTGGAGGATAGGTTGGATGGGCATAGTAACTACAGTGTATGGAAGGACATAATGAAGAGCATCTTTGAGGAGGCAGAAGTCTGGGATATCATGGTACATACCCCATAGCACCCTATTAATGTGCCTGCTGACCCTGATCAGCTGGCAGACTTTAATAAGAAGAATAACAATGGTAAGAGACTGATTCTGGATGGAATCAAAGACCATTGCATTCCTCATGTGAGAGGAAAGAGATATGCTCATGACATGTGGACAACATTGACCAATCTCTACCAGAGTACCAATGAGAACAGAAAAATGGTCCTAAGGGAGAAGCTGAAGACCATTAAGATGGGTAAGACTGATAGTGCAGCTGGATATCTCACAAAGATTACTAATGTGAGAGATGCATTGACATCAGTTGGAGAGGTCATTTCACCCACTGAGTTGGTGTGGATTGCAGTGAATGGCCTTCCCAATTCATGGCTGAACTTTGCTGATGGGGTTTGTGCACGTGAGACCCTTCCCACTTGGGAGAGGTTCTGGGATGATTGCATACAAACAGAAATCAGAAAGAGCCAGCTTGGGGCAGCCAAACTAGTTGAGCAAGATGAGGATGTAGCACTGTTAGCAGGAGGCAAGAAAGACAAGGGAAAGAAGTAAGCTTCTACGAGCAGTGTTGGGGGCAAAGACAAAGGTAAAGGTAATCAGGTGAACACGCAGAAGGACTATTCTAAGGTGAAGTGTTGGAATTGTCAGAGGATGGGACACTATGCAGTTGTGTGTCTGGAGAAGAAGAAGAAGGGGAAGAACAAGACCATGGCAACATCAGCAGAGATAGAGGACTTTACAGATAGCTTTGATCCGGAGTTTGGGTTCATTGCTTGTGAGTCCACTAGTGCAGGATCACCTGCCACGAAGGTTGAGAGGGAGTGTGCATTTCCCTCCACTAGCAGAGAATCTTCAGGTATCTGGTATGTTGACAGTGAGGCTTCACGTCATATGATAGGAGTCCGTGAGTACTTCTCAGAGCTTTCAGAGAGTGGCACTGATATAGAGGTAGTACTCGGAGATGATAGCGTTGTTAGAGCAGTCGGTGTAGGGACATTGACATTTGATAGGGAACCCAAACCGCCCTTGAAGGTGTCAGATGTTCTATATGTGCCAGGGATGAGGAAGAACCTCATATCCGTCTCAGTGGAGGACAAAGGATATGAGATATTTTTCAGGAGAGGACAGGTGCTGAAATATCCCAGGGGCAGTCCAGTTCAGACAGCTAGAGTGATTGGTGTACGCCATGCAAAGGTGTACAAGCTTGCATTTCAGTCCCTTTTGGCATTGAGCAATAGTACCGACAACAAAGCTAGCAGTTTAGAGCTGTGCCAGATTTGGCACCGCAGGATGGGGCACATGTATCATGGAGCCTTGAGGACATTGCGGGAGATCACTACAGGTGTGCTAGATTTCAGTACTGATTACTTTGATACATGCAGAGGATGTGCTATGGGCAAGTTTGCCAAATCCCCTTTTCCCAGCAGTGACAACAGATCGACTAGGATACTTGATTTGATTCATTCTGTTGTGAGCAGTCGGATGTCTCATGTTTCCTTGAGTGGATATGATTATTATGTTTTATTCATTCTAGGAGGACCTAGATTTATTTTTTGAAGACCAAGAGTGAGGTCTTCAAGCGGTTTCAGGAGTTCAGAGCTCTTGTGGAGACTCAGACAGGTCAGAAGATCAAGTCCTTGAGGTCGGACAATGGAGGAGAGTACACCCTTGGTGAGTTTGTTGAGTATTGTGCGGAGGCAGGCATTAGGAGGGAATTCACAGTTCCTTACAACCCCCAGCAGAACGGGGTTGCGGAGAGGAAGAACAGATCCATCGTTGGGACTGCCAAAGCCATGTTACATGATCAGGGGTTACCATTGTTTTTGTGGGTAGAGGCCCGCAACACTGCTGTATATTTGCAGAACAGGAGTCTGCATCGTGCCTTGGAGCATCGTTGGTCACTTCCGTATCTTTGGGTGTATTGCATACTTCTACATACCCAATTAGAAAAGGACCAAGCTAGAGCCCACCGCAGAGAAGGGTATCTTTGTGGGCTACAGTGAGACCTCGAAAGCCTTTCGGATTTATATTCCTGCACAGAGGAGAGTTGTTGTTAGACGGGATGTGACATTCGAGGAGGACAAGGCTTTCAGGAGGTCACGAGAGTAAGAATATCTAGATCAGCTAGACCCTCAGGAGCAGCTGAGTTAGTCGCAGGGATCTAGTGGGCAGGGATCAGGAGGATCCGAAGGCACATCGATTACGATGTTAGGTCCATCAGTGAGCAGTGGCTCATAGAGTCAGAGGGGTGGTGCTCTGGGCAGCATGCAGAGCAGTTCACTAGGGAGTCCACTGATGGACAGTTCACACGGTACTTCAAAATCTACAGGGCCAGGTTCAGGCGGGAGGACAACAGACAGACAGTCAGGAGTTCAGGCTCCTGATGAGGAGGAGGAGTTTCATTCTCTGGTGGGGAAGTGTGCTCAGGGAAGAGGAAGCCCAAATGGCTTCAGGATACCTTGAGAGAGGCCACATCTGTTGCTGGGTCAAAGAGGTCGGTCAGAGAGAGCAGGCCATCTGATAGGTTTTGTATCTATATGGCAATGGTTTCCAACATCATTGACTCTAAGCCTTCTAGCTATGAGGAGGCAGCTAGTCAGCAGGTTTGGAGAGAGGCCATGCAGGAGGAGTATTCTTCTATCATGAAGAATGATGTTTGGGAGGTGTTGTCGAGGCCTGAGGGAAAATTCTTGGTTACTTCCAGATGGCTTTACAAGGTAAAGCATGCTGCAGATGGCAGCATTGAGAAATTGAAGGCAAGGTTTGTGGCTAGAGGGTTCTCCCAGGTAGAGGGAGTTGATTATGAGGAGACCTTCGCTCCCGTGGCTCGATATACTTCGATTCACTCCATCATATCGATAGCAACAGAGATGGGTTGGAAGATCCACCAGATGGATGTGAAGACCGCATTTCTCAATGGCTTCATACAGGAGGAGGTGTACATTGAGCAGCCACAGGGCTTTGAGGTGCATGGGGAGGAGTCCCATGTATGCAGATTGAAGAAGGCCCTTTATGGCCTGAAACAAGCTCCCAGAGCTTGGTACTCCAGGATAGATACATACTTGCAAGAGATGGGTTTCACAAAGAGTGATGCAGATCCGAACCTTTACTTTATTGTGATAGGTGAGGAGCCTCTCATTCTGGTGCTGTATGTGGATGACTTGGTCATTACGGGTGCAGAGAGACTCATAGAGAGCTGCAAGAGAGATCTTGCGTCGGAGTTTGAGATGAAGGACATTGGCTTGATGCATTAATTTTTGGGTTTGGAGGTGTGGCAGGAGGAGGGGTATTTCTTCTTGGGGCAGGGGAAGTATATTGTGGACATCCTTGGAAGATTCCACATGGAGGATTGTAGACCCATGTCGACACCGATGATCACCAACTAGAAGAAGCTTCACACTTCAGATTCCGAGTTGGTGGATCCCACATTGTGTAGACAACTAATTGGTTCCTTGATGTATTTGGTCAACACCAGACCAAATATATGTTTTGTAGTCAACACGATGAGCCAGTTCATGTGTGAACCCAAGAGGGTGCACTGGGTTGCTGCAAAACACATTTTGCGGTACTTGCAGGGGACAGTGGATTATGGTCTGGATTATAGGCAGGGGGATGGAGTGAGATTGGCAGGTTACACTGATTCTGATTGGGCAGGTTGTGCTTCTCATGAGAAGAGTCCTCTGCAGCTGCTGAAGCCAGTTCAGCGGGTGTCGTGATATCGAAAGGTGAAGTCAATAGCATTGAGTTCCAAGCGCAGCATGGCAGCCAGTCTAGCTAGTTGTGAGGCCATATGGCTTTGCAAGATGTTGTTTGGCTTATTTGGTCAGCCGTTGAGACCTTCAGTGATTTACTGTGATAATCAGAGTTGCATTAAACTCACGGAGAATCCAGTATTTCATGACAGGTCAAAGCATATCGGGATCAAATATCATTTCATCAGAGACTATGTTCAGAAGGGAGCTGTGAAACTTGAGTATATTCCCACTGATGAGCAGGTTGCAGATATTCTTACCAAAGCCTTACCACGGGGCAAGCATGTCTACTTCAGAGACAAGATGGGTGTGGTGAGGAACACCTTCCTCGGTAAGAGGGAGTGTTGAAATTTGGTTACCGCAGGACAGGTGGTTCCCTAAGGTTTTGATCTTTGGCCTAGGGAAAAGTGTCCAAAAGAATTTAATTTTTCTCCTAAAGTGACTTTATAAAGTTATAAAGTCAAATCTAATTTAAAAGTGATTTTAAGTGATAAAGTTACTAAGTCTAATTTTAAAGTGACTTTAATAAAGTCAATGTGAAATTAGAAAGTGAAAAGTGACTTTGGAAATAAATGACTAAGAGGGTCTTTATTAAAGTGGGGTGAATTAAAAAATAGAAAGTGAGATTTAAATGAGTATTTAGTCTCAGGCCTAGATCTAAAGCTATCTCAGCCATTGGATTTAGGGATTCCCCAAAAGTCACTTAGGGTTAGGTTAAAGGAGGGAAAAGGTCATTCATTATTTCATGAACAGATTGAGAGAAGGAGAAGAAGAGAGCAAAGGAGATTTCTGAGCAGTGAGGAGAAGGAGAATAGAACCTTGGCACGCATATCGAGGCATCACTTCAGCAAATCCGTACAAGGAGAGGCACACAGTTCAAGGCAGTTTGGGCACGAGTTTCAAGGCAAAACCATACAACAGCTTGGGCATGTATTCCAAGGAGGCCGTACAACAATTTTGGCACAAATTTCGAGGAGCAGTTTGCTGGTTTTTGAGGCACGGTTTTCAAGACAGTTCGTACAGTGAGTTGCTGTCCCTGTGCATGGAAATCGAGGCAGAAAACCATACAACATTTATTGTTGTTTCTTTGCACGCAGTTTGAAGAATCCGTATAGCAACATTTATTGTTGTTTGCACGCTTTTCAAGGAGGCCATACAACATCATTTAATGCTGTAATTTCTGGGCAAGAAATTCAAGGAGGCCGTACAACATTTATTCCTGTTTCTGTTTTGCGAGGCGGTGGTTAAGCACAGAAAATGAGATAAGTTGTATTTGTTACTTGCTGAAATTTTTTCTGAGTATTTCTCTCTCACTGTAAAAGCTATTTATCATAAATAAGAAGAGCTTTCGAACTGGTTTTCCCCAAGAGTTGAAGGGGATTTTTCCAGGGTCAAGTTGACCAAAAATCAACGTGTCTATTTTCTGTGTGTCGCTGATTTATTTTTCTGAGTTTTATTTCTGCATTTCAGCACTGTGAAATTTCCAGAGTTTGTGTTTTCAGAAAATATTTATTTTTCCAGCTTGTTGAATGTATGGCTATGGGAATGGGCATTTAACTTTATGGGAGAAATAAGGAGAAACTGAAAGCTAGGGTTGGGTTATCAAATTTCTACACATAACAAGTTTAGAAGTAATTGTCAAGCAAAAAAATTTGAATTAAACGCCCTAATTTTTCAACACAATGAAATCCTAGGTGTAAATGCTTTCTACATGAGTGAAACCCTAACATGGTTTAGTGTTGGATATCTAAGGTTTAATATTAAAGACTTTTTATGATAATGTCTAAGGTTTAAAACCCCACAAAAGGTGGGCAAGAAAGTGAAACCCTCGCTGATTGCTTCTGCCATGATTGTGATCCTAACTATGTTTAGGTTTTGGATATCTAAAGTTTAATTTCTTATTCGAAGTTTTGATAAACCTAGATGCTCTCATTGTGATAACATGTTATTGATAAAGTTAATTTCATGCTCTTATACATATATATTTGTGTGCTCGATTGTACTTGTTGAGATTTGCAAGCACATAGTTTGCAAGAAGTTGTATAGAGATATGCCTACCTCATACTTGATGATGATCTTATGATGATGATGAGCATGCTGGAAAGAAGGAGCTGCAATAACCCTGGTGGCTTTGACGTTTACATTAATGATTGAGTGATAACCTTGTTACCATATGAAGGAATGAAGTTTTGGAAGGTCAAAGTTCTCCGATGACATGATGATGTAAAAGAAACAACATGTGTAGGTGGAAGAATAAAAGTTGTTGATGATGGACTTATCCTGTTAGTTAAGAAAGAGCTTGGATGAGGGAAAGTGTATATCCTCCATAATTGAGAGGGAGGACATGATGTGTCAGCCATACATATAGTAAGGAGAGAATGTGATTGGAGAATAACTGAAGCACTACTG
Source organism: Pinus albicaulis (assembly GCA_034641835.2). Lineage (NCBI taxonomy): Eukaryota > Viridiplantae > Streptophyta > Pinopsida > Pinales > Pinaceae > Pinus > Pinus albicaulis. The sequence continues at coordinate 1,277,332,402 of CM076574.1, read as the reverse complement.
ATGATTATTCATGTTTGATGAGGTCATGAACAAGACTTGGTTGTTTTGAAAAGTGATGAAGCTGAGTTTGGTGCTGCTAAAGAAGTTGGAGAAGGAAGCCTCTGTCAAGATTTGTTTGGATATTTGATGAGCTAAACAACATCAGAATGGTTGAGGACCCCAGAGATTGTGTTAGCATATCGATAATAGGAACCAATATATTGAAAGTGATTGGGGTCACGAGGCTACTGTATATCCAAATGGATGAACAAGCAGCTGATGTGTTGATCTCTCTTTGAGAAGTTTGTATATTTTAGAAGCATGATTGGATTGGTGGATATCTCTAATTTGGTTAGAGGGAGAGATGAGTACCATAAGCTACCCTGGTTGGTGTTGAAGTCTTAGTTATATTTTGGCCTTGATGATGTCTAGATCCCGGTCTGGGACGGTATCTAGGTGTTATGGAGCTCCGTTTTAGCATTTGACCTTGATGATACCTAGGTCCTTGTGAGGGTTGGTGTCTTGGCATGGAGGCCTATATGGTATCTATATCTAGTTGGATTGATCCCAAGGCTTTAGCTTGATGGTACCTATAGTGGCATGTTGCCTTAATGACACCTTAGTCCCTGTTGGGAGGATACCTTGGCAATTTTTGTATCCCTAGCATTGTGTATGCTGTTGTATTCTTCTTGGAACATTTCAAATTGAGGTCAACCTTACATCGGTTGAACAATTGTGAATACCCCCTAATTAAGAGGGAGTGTTGTGAAATGTAACTAGTATCGATCTTCATAATTGTTGTCTAGCTCATGGCATAATGTAATTCCTATGTATTTGTCAAAAAGAAAGAAAAAGAAAAATTATTGTAATTATTTTTATAAGCATGGGTTTCATGCTCAATTTATTTTGTTTCTAGGTCTAAGCACCCATTATGTGCTTCTAGGGTTTGTGTCATGAGTCATAATCCTTGTCATCTTGTATTAAACCCTTCTTGGGCTCTCTATGACAAAGAAAGAAATATATATTTGTATCAAAATGTGTCTAGTCCCTCCTCCACCAAGTCGACCTCAACATCTAGCAAGTCAACCGTATTGAAGATGATTCGACCACACAAAAGACTATATATAAACAAAGATTTTGACCTAGTATGGTATCTATCCAAGAATCAATTCAATCTGCAATTTTAAGGAAGAAAGAAGTGCGAGAAGCCTAGAAAAGAAGTTCTACTCCATTGCAAAAAGAAAGAAGGCTAGCGAAGAGGAAGAGGACCATAAAAACTTCTTTTCTCCACCCACACGTGCGAAAAGAATAAGAAAAAAGGTGCGAAATTGAAAGGCCGAAGGTACAGGCCGAGAATTTCAGAAGTTGCATAAAGGAGACCCCATTTGACTTGGATATTGGAGTTGGATTTATGTTGACTTTGGAGATCTTGACTAGTCTTCTTGAAAGGCTGACTTGGTGGATTGGACGAGGTCTTAGTGTTGGTCAAAGGGTCTTGGTTGTCTCATTTGATTTGGTTCTAAAAAAAGAGAAGAAGAATTTTTGGGTTTTCCCCTTGGGTTTTCCCCTAGAAGAGGGGTTTTTCCCTGGCTGAGTGCCTACATCTTGTGTTCTTTTGTTGTGTTTGTGATCTTCATTGTTTGAAATTTTTCTTGATGATAAAGATATAATAATTGCAAAGAAGAATTAAAAAGGAAAATCACAAGAAAGTGTCAAGAAAGAAAATTAAATTAAATAAAACCCGAACTATGCTACCCTAAGGATTTCTCAACATCCCCCACCCTTTTTGGGATCTACATACATGAGTTTGAGACCTTCCTGCAGGATCATTTCAAGATAATGATGGGTGCCTCGTCCACCATGTCTTGATCTTTATCTTGCTCTTCGCTGATGATGTGGTACTCTTGGCCTCATCCTTGGAGGTGCTACAGAGACAACTAAATGCTTTAGCACCTTTTTTGTGATTTCGACATTTGACCATCAACCTAGGAATAACCAAGGTGATTAGTGCATTTAGACCACTGTTTCTATTTCTTGGAATAAGATAGGATAAGATAAGATAATTTTATAAATGTCCAACAAATAGCACTTACAATTATTTGGGGGATCAATGCCAACCTCGTGTAAGCCAAGGTTATGGATCCTTAGGTGCTTTTGAGAGACATTGTTCTTATCATTGTTTTAATGACATTCCATCAAAAATGTCTCTTGTGGATTCTCTTATTTGGCCCACAGTTCTCTATGGTTCAAAGGTTTGAGGACCTTGTTTATTGGAGGTCGATTGGGCTTCAGTTGATAGAGTGAAAAACCCTCTCGTTTGATGCATTATTAGATGCAAGTAGATAGTTCCCCAACACATCATCCTTGTAGAGTTATTTTTTGTCCCTTCTAGCTTAAGACTATTTTCTGCACAGTTTCACTTCTATATTGCATTTGGAGTTTTGCCAATTTAGTGATGTGTGGAGATTGGTACTGAAAGTTGGCCTATTGCTCATTAAAATCCATAGCCATATATAGCCCTCATGGTTGCACTAGGTGTTGGTTTTCAGTGGCCCTAGACCTTCTGGAGTTTGTTGGTATTTGGCTGGATTGGTTCCCTCCTTTCAGATATTGCATGGATGCACCTGGCCACCTCCTTTCGACTATATAGGAGTTGAAAAAGATCCTCTGAGATGACATATACAAATAGTTTGTGTAGGTCACTTGGACAAGCCCTCAAAGCTGGTTACATTGAAAGATGGCCTTCTATGCTAAACTCTTCATAGAGGTGAGGGATGGACTCATCATCCAACCTTATGGCAAGCAGGGAATATCAAAGAGAGCAAGATCAGGCTGATGGAATCAAAAGAAAGCATGATGATTTTAGTCAAGCAGCTAAAAATCCAGCAAACAGTGAGGAAGAGGAGAGGCACTCAACAACCAGAAAAACCACCATCCAGAGGGGCAAATGGTACAATTCAAGATAGCAGGATTGCTAAACTGGTGAATGTGCAAGGAAGAGAAGAAGCTAATTCCAAAGTGGCTCGGTGCATCTATGCATGTGGTCTCCCATTCAATGTTGTTCGCTCCCCTTACTGGCAGGATATGATAAGGGCAGTTAACAAAGCTCCTCAAGGGTACAAGGGGCCCAACCATGATAGAGTTAGAACTCAGCTTCTAAAAATGAGAAGGATCTTGTGGAGGACGTGCTATCACCAATTCGTTCTTCTTGGAGTAGCTCTGGGGTTACCATAGTCTCAGATGGATGGACAGATACAAGGCGTAGACCATTGATAAACATCATTGCCACTTCACCAAAAGGAGCAATGTTTCTAAAGGCAGAATACTGCTCGGGAGAGGTAGAAGATGCACAATTCATTGTTGATGTCATTATCAAATCTATTGAACAAGTTGGTCCTAACAGGGTGGTGCAAGTTATCATGGTTAATGCACCGGTATGCAAAGCTACAGGTTTGATTATTGAGGGGAGGTATGAACACATCTTTTGGACACCCTGCATTGTCCACAATCTGAATTTGATCTTAGAGGAGATCGACAATAAAGTTCCATGGATAAAGGAACTCACAAGGGAAGCAAGGGAAATTGTGAAATTCATCACCAACCACCACTAGTCTCAAGCAATATTTTGAGAGTACTCCAAATTGGAGTTGTTAAAAGTTGCTGAGACGAGATATGCCTTAAACTTCATAATGTTGCGCCACCTTGTTGAGGTTAAGCAAGCACTAGTGTCTATGGTGGTGAATTAGCTTTGGGCCGAGTGGAGACAGGCAGATTCAGAGCAGGGAACTGCGGTGCGTAGATTGTGCCTTGATGAGGGTTGGTGGAGCAAGATAGATTTCTTGCTACTGTTCACAACCCCTGCATTTGAGCTTCTTCGGGATGCTGACACCGACCAACCTTTCTTAGGAGAGGTATATGATGGCATGGATTCCATGGTTGAGAAAACTATGGAAATAATTTCACAGGAGTCACCACAGTTTTTGTTTGTAGATGGTTAGTTTGCCGAATTAATCAAGAGAATCATTGTTGACAGGTGGAACAATTTCAACACTCCATTGCATACTTTAGCACATGCCTTGAACCCAAAATTTTATGATGAGGAACTTATTGCTCAAAGCAATGGGAAGAGGAAGGCACCCCATAAGGATAGAGAGGTGGCTAATGGAGTGAAAAAAGCCCTTATGAGAATTTTTCCAGGTCGTCTACACAGGGAGGTGAAGGAAGAATTTGCCAGTTTTGCTGCAGGTATAGATGATTATTTAGATATATCATCTTTGGAGGAGAGAAGCACAATGAATCTAGTTAGGTGGTGGATTTGTTATGGAGCAAATGGTGTACATTTGAAAAACCTTGCCATTCGTGTCCTTTCACAAGTGGCAAGCTCTTCATCAACAGAAAGGAATTGGAGAAACTATGGTTTTATTCATTCTGTGAAACGCAACAGGTTGGGCTCACAGAAGGCAAAGGATCTTGTTTATGTGCACTCCAACCTTCGGCTTGCATCTCGTAGGGGTCTAGAATATGGCAATGGTCCTTCTAAGGAGTGGGATGTGGAACCATAAAATCCTGATTTGGATCTCTCTCTTGCTGCCTTGAATATTGAGGACCAGGATCATAGAAGTGGAATTGGCCAAACATCTTCTTCAGCTACACCATCCACTGCTGAGCATGCTTCTGCTGCTATATTTGATGAGGATTCTGATAATGAGTATTTGTCTTTTGACTTTGTTGTACTTGCAGCCTCATATATATAATAAAGGCTGATTTTGAGATTTTGATATATAATAAAGGCTGGTTTTGGAGGTTCTGATATTGCTATTTTCATTATGTGTCTGTTATCAATGATCATTCTTGAGTAAATGTGTTGTAACTTGTAAATTTGTAATAGTTTATGCTTTGAATTTATGATTTATCATGTATGTTTTAAACTTGTATGATTTCACATAACATTTCTTAAATGTCCTAACTTATAATATAAATTTAAATTATATATATCTATATATATATATATATATATATATATATATATATATACCGCGTTTCCTTGTTTCCAAAATTTGGGGAGGTCACGTTTCGCTTCGCTTCCCATTTCGGAAACTCGTTTCCGTTTCCCTGTTTCGTGCAACTTAGATTTGGCATTTGTTGTAGCACCAATAGCTCACTGATTTTTTGATTTACATACAGCTGTAACATGTGACTTCAGATCTGATATAATTATGAACTTTGCATCTTTAGAGACCTAAAAAATCAAAATTTTCAGTTTGACAAGCTAATTTCACATTTTGGGCATGTTTTGGTACATGTTGCAGCATTAATATATCAATGTTCGTACATTTTCTTACTGCTGTAATAAGTTATTTCAGATCTGATATGTCACTGAATACTGCATCTTAAAGTGGTCTAAAACTTATAATTTATACAAGTAAGGTGTGGGGCATCTCATTGATCATCTCGGGTTACCATAGGTTTGTCATCCCTTGGATCTAGAGTGATTTTCTTACCGCTGTCATAAGGCTAATAATTGCTGAATTTTCTGAAGTGTTACTACTGATTTTGGACATTTGAAATCTAACATTTGTCTTAAGCTATAAGATCTATCAAAGTTTGCACTAAGACACTCAAATATCTAAGTCTAATCTTGTTGGATGAATGAAGTTAATTTGGGCATTTGAGATCTCACTGACATTGTGATATTAACATAAGAAGATCATAAATAATCTTGTTGTGGAATTACCATTGACACCTTGAGTAATTGTGTTGTAATCATTGGCTAATTGATAAGTGGATAATTTTCTCTAACTTCTTGTAATTGTTATCAATTGGTGTTGAACACTGACGCTTGTATCTTCAAGCACTTTTCTTGTTTTGAGATTGTTTTCTAATTATCTTTAAGTACTTTTGTAATTAAAAGGCAATCACAAACTTAAGTACTTAAAGACTAAATGAATCTTAACTCAAGTAACTCCACTCATCCATCTTGCATTTCATCCTAAGAGTATTTGCATTAATAATTTACCTCCAAGCATAAACTTGGTTGATAGACTCCTAGGACAACCCTTCGTTTGGCTCGAGGGATTCAATACTTTATAGTGGTTAAAACAGTGACCTTGTAGTCGTCGGAGCCACAGTCTCTGCAACGCCGGAGGCACTAGGTGGTTGGAACACAGGTGGAGGTATCGTTAATTAGGTCCCTGCCTGCTTCTCGTTGGCTACCATCCCACAACGTACTCCTAAGACTGATCTCATAACAGTTAAGGGGAAGGTTCAACTTAGATTATGCATTTAACTTAAAATTAACCAAGATCCTTGCATTCCACCTAGATCTTAGGACTTGCACTTCATATAGGTTAGTTCATCATCTAAGCGGCAATTGTCCATTCGGTTACTTGGCTATAGTTTGTAAAAGGCAAGAAATCTTGACTCCATAAGGCACTGGTCTCAACTCTAAATTTAATCAAATCCTTAATCTCGCTAGATTTTACCAAGTAGCTAGGCCACTCAACTGTTTCTCCCAGTCAAGTTGGTTCCCAACTTGTTTTCCATCACCTCATTTCCATAGGGCCTACCCCCCATAGCCTGCTGTTGGGAGACAATTAGAACAGAGTGCGCAGGAATCAGAGTGGTAGCCCCTGCCCTAAGCGGTTGTCGTGGTGCCTATACAATCTGGGCGACAACATTTTTTGGCGCCATTGCCAGGGATCCATTTCTTGGTCCTTGGCATTGCGACCAATGTTTTAAAAACCGATCGAACCAATTCGGAATCGGTTGAGCCGACTGAGATGGACCCCTGCCCGGGTCGGCTCGGTAAAAAAACAAGCCAAAGGCTGGCTTGTTACCGAAACCGACCGAGCCGGTAGGTTTTTTGCATGTCCATCTCACCTCTCCCAAGCCTATAAAATCTACCCAACCCCCTCACATTTCCTCACAACTATCTTATTGCATTTGTGTGCATTACTGAAAATTAGTGGAGTTGGTTTTTGTTGGAAATACTGAGAGGGGGGGTTAGTCAGTATTTCTTTCCAATTGTTATTTTTACCAGTTAGATCACTTATATTTAGAACACAATATGAACAATAAGAATAAATGCTTCTATTAAATTCTTCTTTACAATAAAATAGATACAATAAGTGTAGGACTCCAACCCTAGATGAAGACATCGATCTTCAATCCTTCCAAGCACCAACCTGTACTTTGCCAAGCACCCACTTGGACTTCACGAGGCTCCGACCTCTAGGGCACCAACCCTATCTTCCAAGGCTCCAACCTTGTCACTTTGAGGCTCCAACCCTATCGCTGGTACATGCACCAACCTGGTCTTCTTGAAGACACCTATCCTCTAGGGCTCCAACCCACCGCTTCAATTTGCCAAGATAAGTTGATGATCTTCAAGGCTCCCAATCTTTTTTGCAATCTGCCCTGACAATATCTTCACTCTCAACAATGCCTTTTCCAAATCACTTCATCAATGACAACCTTATCTTATCATGAAGGTGTCGCCACTGCTCTTCATGTTACCCAAACACTTCTCTTCAAGGTCACCTCATGATGACATCAACAATGCATCATAGTCTCCCAAGCAGCTCCAAGACGTTCAATAAGTTGTACAAGTTCTGCACTTATTCTTCAATAACAACTTCAAGGTTTGACTCCAGATAGGCAGCTTCAAGGTCTTCAATAGGATTCTAGAAATCTTAAAAGTGTCTTTAATATGCTGCCCCAAGGACTCTTCAAGAGTTCCAAGTACTTCACTGCTCCAAGGCTGCTACACTAGTTCAAGCTTCTAAATTCACTGTTCTAGGCTCCAGCTCTCAAATATCCATACACCTCAATGATGCTCAATGATCTGCCCACAAGAGACACCAAATTGCCAACCAATTCGAAGGGTAGTTTCAATGTCTAACAAGTAGGTCTGCTCACAAACCACTGTCCAACCACCTTGATTGTCCTTCAAGGTTAGTACACCACCAAGCTGTTATACCTCCTTAGATCATCAATTCAACGGGCCTTCAAGTGACTGTCCTTTCTGAGTTGCACTGGAGGAAGTTTGTTTAACCCAACCACAGATATTTCTGCCCACACATAGGTCAGCAATCCAAGCTGAGGATAATTCAATCACTATTTTGAAAGCTCCACAAAGGTGTACACTTCAGGTTGCTGTCCACTCACAGATAGCACTGCAATCAAAGGTCAGAGGTGCAATCCTTAAATTGTCCAAGTCAATTCAGGTGGCTGTGCAAGATTTACAAGCACAACTAGCTTATCATAACAAGTCTGAGTTGAGGTGAATTGTCCAATGTGACTGTTCAACCTTTAATTCTGAGTTGCAACAGGTCACTGTAACCTCAACAAAAGATTGCCTAACCGTCCTTAATTTGAACTTCACAATAGTGGCAGCAATCCGAGCTTCTAATTTTCAATCTGAGCCTTTTTTTTTAAATGACTGTTCTTTAGGTTTGTAATTGAAGCTTTAAAAGGCGCAAGTGTACAAGCTTCTTCTCACAGGAGCTGCCACAGATTTGCAAATAGGAGTGGCTGTACACCGAGTTGTAATAGAATATAGAAGAATTAGCCCAAAAAAAATTGCCCAAACAGGTTTCAAAGTCCTCCTCCGCCTCCTCTTATTTCTCTCTGAATTTCTCTGATTTTCACCGAAATTTTATGGGCAGAATGAGGAGTACGACCTTATATTTAAGGGACACGTCCCTTGGCCATGAGGCATGAGCCTACACAAGTCGGCTTAGGTCGGCTCACTGATAGAAATTTACCTTGAAAAATCAATAACTTTCAAACCGCTTGGAGTTTCGGGTTGAGTAATAGCTCGTTGGAAAGGCAAAATTATGCTCTTCAAGATGGTGTAGGTTTCATTAAGGAATTTTTCCTCTAAGGTAGCAAAATATATTTTTTAATGTGACTGATTATTTATGAGTGCAGAAATGGAGGCATAGAAGAATGCCTTTGAGTGTAGGGCTTCTTCATGGTTTGATTTCTTTGTTGATTGTCTTCATAATCATGTCCTAGCCTTCTTCAACATAGGATCACCATCATGATGTCCTTGCCTTCTTCAACATAGGGTCATTAGGTCAGCTGTCCTTAAGATAGTGCAGAGATATTTCATCAACCAAATGCAGCATCATTATGTAGTCTTCATCATAAGGATATCAAGCTTCACATCATTGGAGATTTGTCATGTCATCATCAAATTGTCGGAGGTAGAACATGTAATCATGTAGTGTTATCATCAAGATCATTGGAGGTAGGACATATCATCATGTGATATGGTGTTCTTCCATTATGATCATCAAGATACATGATTGACATGTCATTTGTGTCTTGACATCTTAAACAAGGGTTGTAATCATTTGTAATCATCCTCTGGTATCTTCAAGAATATTTTCCATCCCGGCCACTGACATCAAGTATTGACATCAATGACAACCTAGATTAACAATTTTTGGAGCGAGCAGCAGTGAGGAGTCTCTTGGGCAATCATTGGAGCAGCAGTGAGGGGCTTCTTGGGTAGTCATTGGAGCATTATTGAGGAGTTGGTTTGTTGGAGCAACATTAAGGAGGCTAGAGCCTAGAGGGTTTTTTTTTTCACTTCTCAAATCTGCCTTTGCTTGGTTTTTTTAGCAAATATGGAAATTGAAAAGAGTAATTTTTGTAAAAGAAATGAACATTGAAGAGTTGTTTTTCTTTTCTTTTCATTTTCAGATTTTTTTCCTTTCATTTCCGAGTCCAAATATCAGAGATTGGCTCCTAGAATGAAAGATGCTGCTTGGGCATATGTTGAAATGATTGATAATCAAATGCATTGCAAATTTTGTCTTAGAAAAATAAAGGGAGGTGGAGGGGGCATTCATAGGATGAAACAACACTTGGCTGGTATTAGAGGTTTAATTGCTCCATGTGCAACATTAGCAGAACAAACTGGGCATATTAGGAAGGAGTTGCAAGAAAATTTTGAGAAGTTTGAGGAAGAAAAAGCTAGGCAAAAAGAAATGGAGGCTGAAATTGGGAGGAAGAGGAGTATAAAACACATGATGGTTGCTAACCCCAATTTTGATTATGAGGGCTCTTCATCTATCCCTTGCACTGATCCATCCAACCCCTTTAGCTATGTTCCTCCCTATTTGGAGTCTATTTAAGAAAAGGGTAAGGGTAAAATTAAAAAGAAGGGTGATATCAAAAGTTATTTCACACCCTCCTCCCCCTCTGATAGTGCACATGGTCCTCAAGCTAATAGAGGTCAAATGAAGCCCACTTTTGATGACCATTGGAAGAAAGAATTGAGAGAAACTACATGTGATTACATAGCTAGATGGTGGTATGATGCTAAGATCCCCTTCAATGCTTCTCATTCACCATATTATGAACTTATGTTTGATGCCATATTTGCTGCTGGAAAGGGCTTCAAAGGCCCTACTATGCATGAGTTAAGGGGATCTCTTTTGCAAAAAGAGGTTTTGTCCATTCATGAATATTTGAAAGATTTCAAAAGCTCATAGGAAAAAATAGGTTGTACCATCATGTCAGATGGATGGACTAATCAAAGGAATTGTACAATCATAAAATATCTTATCTTCTGCCCAGAAGGAACCATGTTTCTAAAATTAGTTGATGCATTTGATAGGGTGAAAGACAACTTTTGGCTGAGGTTGTTGAAGAGATGGGGGTGGCTAATGTTGTTCAAATCATCACAAATAATGCCTCTAACTATGTTCTTGCTAGTAAAATGTTAGAGGAAAAACACAAAACCATCTTTTGGACCACGTGCTGCACATTGCATAGACCTCATGCCTGAGGATATTGGTAAAATAGATTGAATCAAGAACACTGTAGAGCATGCCAAAAGCATAAAAAAATATATCTACAATCATTCATGGATTTTGAACCTGATGAGGAAACACACAGGGGGCAAGGATATTGTTAGGCCTGCCATCACTAGATTTGAAACTCATTTTTTGACATTGCAATCTATGTTTCCCAACATAGAAACTTGCAAAGGGTGTTTTCCAGTGATGAATGGAATGAATGTCAATGGATGGCAAAGATATGAGAAAGAAAGTTAATGAAGAAATATTTTGGAAAAAGGTAGGAGAGATTGTGAAGTTTGTTGAGCCATTGGTTAAGGTGTTGTGGTTGATGGATGGGGAAAGATTGGCTATGGGCTTCATTTATGAGGCTATGGATCAAGCAAAGGAGAAAATAAAGGCAACATACAAGGATAGAGTGGCTAAGTATGGGCCAATTTGGGAAATCATTGATCAAAGATGGAACAATCAAATCCATCGCCCTATACATGCAACTGGGTTTTTTCTGAACCCAAGGTATCATTATAAAGCTCTGGAGGCAGAAGCTTTGACTGGGGAGGTTAGAGATGGATTGATTGAGATCCTTGAGCGCATGGTCCCTAAGGAGAGTGACCAACATAGATACACCGACAGATCACTTGTTTCAGTAGAGCCACCGGTACCTTTGGCAAGAACCTAGCAAGGGTTGCAAGGGAAGCAGATGAGGCAACAATTTCAATTTTCAAATTCTTATTTTGTTAAATTGTTTATAATTTGAAAGTTGGATATAATTTTTTGAGCTAACTCATTACACAACTATGTTTTTTGCAGCACAATGGTGGGAGACATTTGGTAGCCATTGTCCTCAATTGCAGAATTTTGCAATCTGCATTTTCAGTCAAACTTGTAGTGCTTTTGGGTGTGAGCGCAATTGGTCTGTCTTTGAGAGGATTCACATGAAGAAGAGAAACCATTTGGAACAAAAATGTTTAAATGATCTAGTCTATGTCCAATACAATCTTTGGCTAAGAAACAACCAATTGCTGAACAAAAGACCTGATACAAATCTCATTGTGTTGGAAGATATTGATCCAACATCAGATTGGTTAGTGGAGAGTCCTTCATCAAAGTTTGGTTCTGATGAGGATATTGGTCTTGATTTGGATTTATAGATGGAGGCATTAGTTGAACATAATGTTCAGTTAAATGGAAATCCACTAGTACTAAGCCCAACGCCAAGTCCTCTAGTTGCAGGCACTTCCTCTACTCAACCACGACCGAAGCACATAGCTCGTCTATCTCAACGTGCAACTGCTGCTCCTGCTAGTGCTACTACTTCTACAGTTGCAGTTGGAGATCGTGATGAGGAGGAGCCATGGGTTTCCTCGGCTGACTCTGAGTTAGAGTCTGAGCCAGATGATGTTGGCTTCTCTAGCAGTAGCCAGTAGTGACTAGTGATGTTTTGTTGTAGAGGCCATTTAGAGCCTCCTTGGTTATGTGTTTTTGTTCGAATCTCTATATAGTACATGTATTGGACAATGCATTGGGTGCCATTTTTGGTATAATGGATATATTCATGAGCCTAGTTTGATCATATGTTGTATTCTCTCTATATTCTAATGTTGTGTGTTTGGAAACATGAATGAAAATCTTTAAAATTTTGTTCTTTTATAAATACATAAATATTTAATGTATTTTTTACAAAGATCGAGTCATTGAAATCAACTAGGCCGAGTCTATACCGAGTCAGAGTCAGAGTTGGAGTCGGAGTCGGAGTTGACCGTCGGCCGATTCCGAATTCGAGTCAGAGTTTTAAAACATTGGTTGCGACATTTATCATCAGTCTTCTTAATCCTCTAATCATATTTGTCTTCCTTATCCCGCCAACACCACAACATCTTTTGCACTGTTGCTGGGGACCATTTTATTGGACCTTGGTGTTAACGACAATCCTTCATTATTGATCTCTCATCTTTTCATTTAGCCCGTCAATCAACACATTATTTGGCATCGTTACCGTGGACCATTTTATTGGATCTTGGTGTTGACGAAACTCTCATTAATCTTCCTAATCTTCTAATCTTCCATCATTCTTCACCTTTTCATCACTTTATCTTTCGTTCTCTCACTAATCCTTTAATTTTGTTCATCCACACTTTTAACACCTGGACATTTAGGTTGGTTTCCTGTTTGGGTGGCTACTCCACTTATTCAACCTTTCACAAGAGCTTACTATAGAAGGAATCCTAGTAGCTTGGTTAACCCCGCTCTTGATCCTTAAAAGGTTTTAAGAGCCCGGTTAAACAAATTACATTCTAGAGAGCGATTAAATTTTCTCGGACAGGAAGCTCTCCTTGATCTCCATTTGCTTTTCCTTAATCCTATCAATCAAGACTTCATGGGTGACTTTTACAAGCCTTGCAACTTCACCAACATTTAGGGATATCCACATGATCTGTCGAATGAGTCCACTATGAGCAAGCTGCCACACACATTTCCAAGGGAACAATGCCATTGATGCTGAAACACATATAATGAAATTCAAGAGTTTCATCCAAAGATTTGCTCATGCTACTGCTTACAATCACAAAGATGTCTGAATGAAATTGTTTGTTTTTTATTTAGAAGATGATGCTCTCGACTAGTTTCATGATAAAACTGATATTGCCTTTGATTCTTTGAGATCCCTCCTTGATTCATTTAGAGACAAATATGGGGATAAGAGAGAAGGAAAATATTTGGTTAAAGAGTTCAACACTATTAAGAAAAAAGAAAATGAAACAGTGGAAGAATTTAACCAAAGATTTAATAAAGTGTTGAGGGATATGACTTGTAACGACCCATTCCCATGTTGTACCCAAAACGATATTAGCATGTGAACGATATAGGCATTTGATAGCTACACTTGCCTATACCGCCCACATCGCACTAGTACACCCACCTACTAATATCAAAATTTCATAAGTGAGGGATTTAATATTAAGATTTTGGATTAATATTAAATTTTAACTAAGTAAAAATTATGTGAAAAGGACTAATAAAGGAAAATGACATAATAAAGTTAATTCATTAAGTAATGTAAAGACACATACTCCATACATAAGACAACCGTATAAGTCACCTCCATAAATATATTCGTACCCACATTAATGTGGATCACATCACCATAAAAACATGTAATACCAACATTTAGGTGGATAAGACCTCGAGAGGAAAGAGTCGGTAGGGGAAGATTATTTAAATCCACATTAATGAAAAGATCACACCACCATAAATACATATAATATCACCATTAATAGGGGAAAAGACCTCGGAAGTTGGAGGCGGTGGATGGAACTTATTTAAGAGAGGTAATATGGAGGTTTTGGGGAGGAAAAGGAAGGGAATTTTGCTGAAAAACTGTGAGATTGAACTGTTGGGAGTCTCTGTTCTTCTTGGATATCTGGGCACGGGGGCAGAGGAGACATCCTCTGGGTCTGGGATTATTCCCGGATTGGCTGGGAGGACTTGGTTGTTTCGATAAACTGTTTATCCATCTAACAGCTGCATCACGGGAGGAGAGCCATCATCAAAACCATCAAACCATCAACTGTGTACCAGGTATTTCACTTATGTATTTGATTGTTTCTCAATTAAAAATTTCACTGCTGATTTCATTACATACATTACTGCTGTATAAAATTTGCTGCAATTAATTCTCTATGTATGGAACTTTACATTTCATGGAAATACATCACTGTTTCTGAATAATTTGTCTGCGAATTAAAATTCTGTGTTAGGAGCATTACATATGGTATCAGAGGAAGTAGTTCAAACCCTCTTACGACCTTATAGGCCCTGTTAAAAAAAAATAAAAAATTTCTGCTTCACATGAAACAGAGATGATCTCCACAATCTGGACTCGTCTTCTAATGAAAGGTCTTCCCACAACAAAAATATGTCAATTGGAAAGTTGTAATGGAAAATACAACTAAAATCTGTTTCCTTGAAGATTCAGATGTACAATAAGCCCCAGCAATGATCCCTAGTGCCATTCGTCGTACTAAATCTAAAACTGTGTAATAAATTCTGAGGATCCCAAAAAGATTTTGAAGCATAGGTGCAACTGCATCCTCTCCTCCATCATTAGAAGTTAATATGACTTAGATGGTCCTCGCAAATCCTCAAACAACAGACCAAATCTAATTATAATCTCATCTGTGGCCATCGGCATTGCCACTGCTTTGGCTAAAATTGCTGAGAAATTTTTGCCCCTTTAAACTGCAGTTAGGACAGTTTGGGATTTAGCGGGTGATCTAGCTTTCCATGCGACCGAGAGCCGAGGGACCCAGTTTCTTGACGATAGGGCTCATCAAGGACTGAAATCAAAGTTGAAACATAAAGCAAGCATATTAATATGGAACAAATCTGATCATACACTCAATGTGACAGTCTAGTTTTAGCTAGCAAATAAGAATATTATGTGCAATAACTATAAGTTAAAGATAACACAACGAATTTGCTGGCGCTGTCACGAGACTAAATGATGCGATATTGGAGGAATATTAACTTGGAAGGTATTTATGTAAGGATCTTTTAGTATGGATATTCTTAAATTAAATATATATATTTTAATTTTCTCAATCATACCAATGATCTTTCTGAATTTCTTGATCAACTTCCTTGTATTGCAAAACACACCCATAATAATAGCAACTGAAATGAAAACCAATGCTGACAACAGAATAGCTGTGGCGATACCTAGCACCAGAGCACCAGATTTGTGCCTATCTGTTTGCCATATCCACTTACTCAATTGCTGAAGTAGAAGAATCAAGATGTGGACAAGCATCAAGCCACCTCCAATGACAATTAACCAGAATATGTTCCTCTTAAAACTCCTTCCATCCGTCAAAATTGTTTGCCTTCAAGGCAAAGTCTGCCACAGGTTTTATCCCCTGACTTTATACTCCATTGGACGTAGTGGTTGCCCAAACATGGAAGCAATTTATTCCCAGTTTACATTCTATTCTCTGCCTGCCTTCTGAAAACAAGTCTTTGCCGCAGTTGCCTAAAAATCAGTGATTTGTGTCTTGCTGGAGCATAACCTGTAATCTGGTTCATTATATTGTAACGTGATGTAACCAGAATGCTTGAATCTACCAAAAACTTCCAACCCATATCGAACTGATAGCGTGGCAATCCAAAGTTTAATAAATGGACAGCGAATTGGATAGATGGCGGTGGAGCATGTGAATGGCGTGGCACCAACCTGAGGCGGTGGACTTCTTCGTTCGAATGGCGATTATGGAATGGGACGTGTTATGGAATGCCGCGGACAGGATTTGAAATCCAGTCGAGGCTCCACCGGTCGGCGCGAATGGTTTTTAAAAAAAAAAAAAAAGAGTTTAAATGCGAGGTAATTGTATCGCAACAAACTTTGGGATATGTTGTTCTAACCATACGATATATCACACAACCGCCGGATGGAAGGCAAAGGTTTATAAGGTTCAGATTAAATCATATGCCGACGTTGAAAAACCCAAGGTTCACGTATATGGTAAAAACTTGGTGGTAATGGGCGTGGGCTCGAGGTTTGAACACCATACCTCGGCCCTAATAGATGTGTGCCCCACCAATAGGCCGTCGGCAATGTTTTAAAAGGCGTATCAATGTTGCCTACACCGCCGGAATTGTATATATATATATCGCTATATATATTATGCACATAGTTACAACGTGCTAAATATCATAAACGATGGCATTAAATAGTCGAGGGAGCGAATATCAATATAACCAAAGTCCGTTTGATGGTTTTCAAAACATTGCAAAGACACGTATTACAGGTGCAGAATAGCATAACGAAGCGGAAGGTCGGGTGGGGGTATGGTCGAAAGTAATTAATCTGATATATAAATATACCCGCGGACTTTACAGTATTTAATTTGCCTTTGACTGTAATAGTTGAGCCTCCATCGTAATGTATGATCCCTGACCCACCACTCAATTCAAACCATTCGAATTATATTCCACTTATACGCATTCAGAACCATATGTTAATGAGTGGATTTGTAACGGTTAATAAAATTCGAACTTGGATTATAAATATTAAAGTTTGAAATTATATTAATAATATATATCAATATAAATTAATATAATATATGACAGAAAAAATAAAATAAAATATATATATATATATATATATATATATATATATATATAAAAGATTATATATATGGCAACAATCACCATTTCATTTTTTTTTAATTATCGTAACGTGGTTACGGATGAAAATTAGAATATTGATTATATTTTATTTATTATATAAATTTAATTAAATTGTAGGCCATATAATTTTAAATTAAGATTAAACAAAAGTGGGGTGAATTAGAGTTTGAAACAGGTATTTTATAGGCATCTAAACTAAGGTGACAAAATCTTATGATATGATATTAGGTTAAGTTAAGTTAAAAGGGGAGAATCACAAGAGTAGAGAAAATCAATATTCAAATGTTTGTTAATCATAAGTAGCTGAAATCAATAAATCCCTTCTATCACTAGATATAGGAATAAAACATTCTAAACAAGTTTATAAACTAACACTTGATCGATGAAAACCTTGCATTCCACTCTAAATTTAGTAAGCATACATTACCTTGCATAGGACAAGGAGGTCGCGTTGCCACCCTCCTTGACCTCGGTACCAGTAAGACCTGCCTGCAGGTAAAATAGCAAAAGAACTATACCCGTATGCCAGCTCTAATCTTGCGAAAATTATATTTTGTCAGTCTGAAAATTTATCCACTCCTCATGAATTTATTATTATGCATTTCAGGAAAATTACCATGTTGAACACGTACCAAAGGCGGCAACGCCAGCGAAAGGCGGCACCGCCACCTCCACCTTCACCATCGCCCTCACCTCCATCAAGATCGCCGTCAGCACCTGTTGCTCCACCTGATCTTACTACTGTAATGAGCTCGTTAGAAGCCATTATGGAAACCTTGAAAGGGTCGCAGTCGACCAGGAACAAGGAGGAGCGACGTCAGTCAGAGGAGAGACATTCAGAAAGGCCAAAGGATTTTGATAACAAACCTCCCAGAGAAGATATTTCACGGGAACTGCAAAAGATTAAACTCCCTGAATTCTCTGGAGGACGGGCTGGAGAGCAGGCCGAAGCATGGTTGGAAGGGATGATCAGGTGTTTCGCATTAAGAGAATATTCTTCAACTTCTAAAACAAGGATCGCTGTATTCCAACTCAGAGGGAATACTCTGATTTGGTGGGGGAATATGGAAAGACAACTGCATCTCACTTCAGATACCGTTCCTTGGGAATTATTTGTGGACCGATTCCGTGCAAAATACTTGCCACCTTTCTTTCAAGAGCAGCAAGCTGGAGCCTTCCATACTCTAACCCAAGGGGGTAAAACCGTGGAAGAATACGAGACAAAGTTCATGGAACTTGTGAAATATGTTCCTTATCTAGACACGGATGAACGCCAAGCCGAATGTTTCATATTTGGGTTAAATCCTCGGATCAGAGCCATGGTAAGAATGTGAAAGCCACCACCCGTGGCAGAGGCAGTGGAATGTGCTCGTTATGCAGAAGAACATCTGGGGATAAAAAGGGATTTTAGGCCAGCTGAATCAATACCGCAGGCATTTACAGGAAAGACTCCCCGAAATTTCTTCCGAGGAAATAACTCGAGACCACCTCCTTATGGTAACAGATTTACCCAAGAGGAGCAGGGGCAGGAGCTCCCAGGACCATAAACGCAATAGCTTCCGGGTCTTCAAACAACAGTGCGTGGAGGTCTCGAGGAACTGGTAATCGAGGAAGAAATGGGAGAGGAAGCAGCACCAGGGGATAGAGTTCTTGGTCGGGGATTTCTCAGTCAAACGAAAGAGGACCAACCCGAGTGGACTGTTGGGGATGTGGAGGACCCCATCTTCGACGGGATTGTCCGGAGAACTCGTGGCAAGCCGGAAAAGAACCAGAGAACTCGCGGCGGACAGGAAAAGAACCGTCATCAGATGCTCAAAGCAATCACAGAATCCATGCTGTCGTCAACAACAACCAAGCAGCACATCAATCAACGGTAGTGGAATATTCAGGTACAATCAATGGAATAAACCTCAAAATCTTATTTGACACTGGAGCTACTGATAGTTTTATTTCATCTTATGCATTGAACAAATGTGGGTTGGCAACCTGCAAACAAGACGATTTTAGACAGGTAGAAATGGCTTCAGGAGACCTTCAATCGGTAGAATTATGTGTGGAAGATTGGAAAATTGATCTAGGAGTCTGTTTGACCAAACTAAAAGTTTATGTCACAGCCCTAGGTACTTACGACCTGGTGATAGGAATGGATTGGTTAGAATCTCATCGAGCATTGGTAGATTGTTCCGAGAAAACAATACTTTGCGTGAATGATATGGGTGAGACCATCCAAATTCAAGGTATTAAGAGAAAAGTATCCTTGCGTTTCATCTCTGCGATGCAAATGAAACGGTGTTTAAGGAAAGGTTGTCAGGTATATGCAGTTCAAGAGGTAAGCAAAGAAAAAGGGCCGTCCTTAGATCAATATCCGATTCTATCAGAATTTCCGGATGTTTTTCCAAAAGAACTACCTGGACTACCTCCTAGGAGAGAGCTAGACCTCACTATTGAATTGAAACCTGGTACAGAACCTATTTCTAAAACTCCTTACCGAATGACTGCCCCGGAACTTCAAGAGTTGCAAATACAGCTAAAAGAACTGTTAGATGTAGGGCACATTCGACCCAGTGTTTCACCATGGGGTGCTCCTGTAATCTTTGTCAAGAAAAATGATGGTTCATTACGACTGTGTGTGGACTATCGAGATTTGAACCGGACCACGGTAAAGAATAGGTATCCGATGCCTCGCATTGACGACCTTTTTGATCAAATGAAAGGAGCTTCAGTATTTTCAAAGATCGATCTACGATCAGGTTATCATCAACTCAGGATAAGCGAGAGTGATGTTTCTAAGACTGCATTCCGAACTCGTTTCGGGCATTATGAATTCATTGTGGTGCTATTTGGGTTGACCAATGCACCTGCAGTCTTCATGAACCTTATGAATAGCGTTCTCCGCAAATATCTTGACAAATTTGTACAAGTTTTCCTGGACGATATTCTCATTTACTCTAAGAATGAGAAGGAGCATGAAGAGCATCTTCGGATAGTGTTATCTTGTCTCAGAGAGCACAAGTTATATGGAAAATTATCCAAATGCGTTTTTTTTCAGAAGGAAATCCATTACTTAGGTCATATCATATCTGGCGAAGGAATTTCCGTAGATCCTGAAAAGGTAAATACAATCAGGGAGTGGCCGATACCTAAGAATGCACATGAAGTGCATAGTTTTATGGGTTTAGCAGGTTACTACCAAAGGTTTGTGGAGGGATTCTCCAAGATTGCAAAACCCATCACAAACCTTCAGCGCAAGGGTGTTAAGTATGAGTGGACTGAGGAGTGTGATAAAGCTTTTTCTGAACTTAAATGATTATTGACTAGTGCATCGATTTTGCGGGTACCGGATATGGATAAAGATTTTACTGTGTGTACTGACGCGTCCAAACAAGGGTTAGGTGCAGTTTTAATGCAGGAAGGAGGCGTAATAGCATATGCTTCGAGAAAATTAAAAACTCATGAAGAACTTTATGCGACGCATGATTTGGAGCTAGCCACAGTGGTCTTAGCTTTAAAGATGTGGAGCAAAGTAACAAAAATCGCGATCGGGATTAAATCGCCGAGGGGAAAAAATCGGAAAAAATCGTAAAAATCGGGAAAAAATCGTAACATACAAAAATATTCATTTTTTTTCAATTTTTTTAATATCTAAAGCATCTACAGCATAAAATAAATGTATTGACACATAAATATGAAAAAAAAACTAATATATAAGATGTGTAATATGAATATCATGTCTAGTGCTACATCACACATAAAAGTTTAAAACTGAATCCTGTTCTGAATACTAAGTCCTGAGTCTCAAGAGTCAACTCAGCCTCAAAATATCAACAAAAAATATAATAATGTATCTCATATCATGAGTCATAATGTCATATACAAAGGAATGTCAATGCACCATAAAACCTATGGTCCTATACTATTGATTTCCTCTGCCCCTCTTGCGAGAAAATACAACAGCTTTGCCTCTCTCTCTAGATGAAGAAGCTGGCGGGACTGGCAATGGGCTCTGTCGTGCTCTAGAAGAAAAAAATGAAGCACCAGAACCGGAACGGGAACCTGAACCACTAGGAGCTAAAGGAGGCAGACCACGTCCTCTACCGGTAGTAGTGGTAGGTGGTGTCACCTCCTCCTCCTGCTCCTCCTCCTCCTCCTGCTGCTGCTGCTCCTCCTCGTCCTCCCCTCCACTACCTCCTGCTCTATCCAATCAGGGGCTGACTCCATGACAGGCCTCTCAGCCTCAACCCTCCATTCAGCAGTGGTGTCAATCGCATCTAAAGAGATGGCCTCCATATCAGGGGTCCTCTCAAGTTGTCTCACCCACAATCGAAGATTGTAGTAGACGTAAACCATGTCATTGAGCCGCTGACCCTCCAACCTGTACAAGGGTCATAAATTAATAAATTAAATATTTAAAAAAAAATATTTAATGAATTCAAAAAATCAGTTCAAAATTTGAATATGTTAAGTGTTTTACCTGTTGCGCCTTTTGGTGTGTATTTTTTCAAATACACTCCAGTTGCGCTCGCATCCTGAAGCGCTACATGTTTGGCTGAGTATTCTAATGGCAAGTTTTTGGAGTTTTGGTAATCTGCCACCGTAGCTCCTCCACCATGCATCTACAAGTTACAAGTTACAAAAAATAAGATAAACTTATAAAGTTACAAACATAAGAAAATTTTTAAAATAATGAAAATCTTACCTGGCATTTTAGCAGTCCTATCCTGGACAGCCATGTCGAAGCTCAAGGTGCCACCTGCCATTCTGTATACCTCCATCTCTTTGGATATCTCTGAACGTTCTGATGGAGTTGGCACCATCTTCTGAACACAACTGAAAAAGCCATCCATGACCTCAGCATCAAATAGAAAACCACATGAATAAGCAAATGCGGGGTTCAGGAAGAGCCCTGCGGCATGAATGGGACAATGGAGTGTGTTGTTCCATCGATCATCAATCACTTCCCATAAAAGAAGTTGTCTCTGAAACCCATCATCACCCTTATCATCATAATAGCTGCGAACAGCTTCTTTGGCCCTATCCATGGCCTCATACAAGTAGCCCATTGCGGGCTTTTCTCCATCCACCAATCTAAGAACCTTTACCAAAGGTTCACTAATGCTGCACACCTCTTCCACTCCAGCCCAGAAACTTTCCTGATATGACACCAACCTGCAGATGGCCTGTCCCTCTGATTTGCGGCTGATAGTCAAAGCACGCCACTCATCTGAAACAAACATTCTCTTCAATTCCCACTTAGAATTCAAGAGGGATTGAAGAAAGATGAAAGTAGTGACAAATCGTGTAATAGCAGGCCGCACCAACTCCTTATTGTTGGTGAATGTCCTTATCAAATGAAGCACAGATCCATGGTTATATATAAATTTTGTGATTCTCTTTGATGATTCTACAATATCACTGACAAAATCAAGCTTTCCGATGTCCTCCAACATCAAATCAAGGCAATGTGCCGCACAAGGTGTCCAAAATATGCTCGGATAGCTCTCCATAAGCATCTTGCCAGCAGAAACATAGTTTGTAGCGTTGTCCGTTATGATTTGGACAACATTTTGGGGCCCAACCTCCGTAATGAACACATCTAATAAATCACATAATAATCTTGCATCTTTCACATGTGCAGAGGCATCAACAGATTTCATAAACATTGTCCCTTTGGGACAACTGACCAAGAAGTTAATAAGGGTCCTACCCCTTTGATCAGTCCAACCATCTGACATCACAGTGCATCCTGTGATTTCCCATGATGCCCTTAACTCTTCCAATCTTCGTGCCTATTTATTGGCAAGAATGCGCCTTTGTTAGTCATTTCATGTGGCTTATCCTGGGGCCACCACATGTCAAGAAATGAATCGCATCGAAAAAATGGATTGGTCCCAAAAGGTTAATTCGTTAATATTTATCTAAAGAAATAGCTTACCAACAAATTATCATTTTCCTTTCTTTTTGCATAGAGGAGACAGGTTATCGTGCCTCCTTGTGAGGCGGTGGTTCTAGGCCTGGGCAGAAAAGGGCAGCGGATGGCCCAGCTCGTAGAAGAGGTCATGTCAAGAGCTTACTACCACTCTCAGCCAACCATGTCCCCATTTGACTTTTCGTAGCCGTGAAGTTTAGTGGTTTCTATTTCTCCCAATGAGTTCATGGCTCTTTTGATTATTTCTGGATTGGTGTTTTTGCAAGGGCCTACTTCATGCCCAGGAATTTGTGCCAAGTGGTATTTCAACCTGTATACCCCCACTGTCATGTGTTGACCACATAATTTGCAAGACAAGTTTGATCGGTCAAAACCCCCATCAGGTTCACCAAATTCCCATAAAGGATCTAATTTCCTTGGCATGTTGGAAACTTTGAAGTTTGAACTTTGAATGTTGAAATTTGAACTAGGGCACAAGAAAAATTGCCAGTTAAAAAATAAAATAAAAAAATTACAATTTTACATACACCATTTTGATTTTTTTCACAAAAAAAAAACCCTCAACTCAATCCAAAAATAATTGGAAAAAATACATGTTGAAACACAAACAAAAATAATGGGAAGAAGCTAAGAGCACAAGAAGAAATATAAAAAACAAAATTTAACAAACAATTTTTTGCATTTTTGACCAAAATAAACCCTCTCCTCTCAATAAAACAAAAACAAAAAAAAAAACACAACCAAATGCAATCACAAATGATGAAAATACATGGGTAATAGAAACCCATGGAAGAACAAGAAAAAAACAAAAAAAAAAATGGGTCAAATTAATATGCTCATCTGAAAATGTTTATTTTGAAATACTTGTCCAAATTTTGATGCCGCTGATTGTAAGAAATTTCAAGTTGGTCCAATCTAAGCCGAAATTCCTCTTCCTCCTTGGTTTCTTCTTCTCCTTGGTTTCCTATAAATAACTCTTACCAACCAGCCGACAAATAAACCAAAATCGCATTATGTCAGTCAGTCTGGACGCGCAGTACTCCATTTTTACTGTTCAATTTGCCATTTTTTCAAAAATCGCTGGACATCAGGTGATGACCATTTTTTCAAAAATCGTCTAAAAATTCGCCGACAATCGGCCGCCAGTGCTTACTAAAAATCACATAACATCGCTTATTTTTGTTACTTCTCTTTTGATGTATATATTACCAGGAAATTGTGCTTAAAAGGACACCCAAAAGCCATGCGTATTTATTCACCCAGCGAGACTTAAATGCAAGACAAAGACGATGGAAGTGAACTCCTAAGCGAATATGATTTTGCCATTTCATATATCAAAGGGAAGGAGAATGTGGTAGCTGATGCCTTGAGTAGAAGACCCCGAATATTCTCCCTCATACCTATCAAGGTGAACTTGAGAAATCAAGTGCTTGAACATCTTGTAAGAGATAGTTGGTACTTAAAAGTGAGGTCGGGACTCGAAAGCAACCGTTCGACGGAACCTAAGTTCGACGGGTATGATTTAGAAGAGGACGAAATTCTACGATTTCACGGAAGGATGTATATACCAGACAGTGGAGATCTCCGAAACACCATCTTGAAGGAAGCACACCGAGCAGTATATTGTGCACATCCTGGGGTAAAGAAGATGTATGCTGACACCAAGAGACTCTTCTTCTGGTCAGGCATGAAAAACGACATTGTCAAATTTGTCGCTAGGTGCCTGGAATGTCAGCAGGTAAAAGCTGATCATCGTCACCCAGCAGGTCTCTTACAACCTCATGACATCCCTATGACCAAATGGGAGATAATTTCTATGGATTTTATTGTTGGGCTGCCTCTTACGCAACAAAAGCATAATGCCATTCTGGTTGTAGTGGATAGGTTAACAAAAAGCGCCCATTTCATCCCAGTAAGAGATACTTATGAAGTAGCTGATGTAGCTCGGGTATTCATAAATGAAATCATCAGATTTCATGGAGTACCTAAGAAAATCATATCTGATAGAGATCCTCGATTCACATCAAGGATCTGGAATTGTATGCAGTCGGCTTTGGGAACTCAGTTAAATTTGAGTACTGCCTATCATCCTGAGACCGATGGACAGACAGAAAGGGTAAATCAAGTACTCGAGGATATGCTAAGGATGTATGTTATGGACCAACAGTCACGATGGGAAAAGTACTTACCCTTGGTAGAATTCGCTTACAACAATAGCTATCACAGTTCAATCGGGATGCCGCCATTTGAAGCTTTATACGGAAGACCCTGCAGAACGCCGTTGAGTTGGGACAGGTTAGAAGATCGAATAATCGTCGGACCAGACTTGATCCAAGAGATGGAGGATCAGGTAAAGCTGATTAAACAACAGTTAAAAGAGGCTCAGGATAGACAGAAAAGTTATGCAGACACTCACAGGACAGATAGAAGTTATGTGGTAGGAGATCAGGTTTTCGTTTGCATCAGACCAAATAAGAGCACCATCCGGTTTGGGAGGGGGACAAAATTATCCCTCCGGTTTATTGGACCGTTTGAAGTCCTAGAAAACGTTGGACTAGTCGCTTATCGTCTTGCACTGCCACCCCACCTGCACAAAATTCATAATGTATTTCATGTATCTGCCTTACGACATTATATTGCTGATAAATCTCATGACCTTCAATGGAAGGAACTGCAGGTATCGGACGAGGGAACCCTAACGGTCGAACCGTTACGTATTCTAGAACGTAGGGTTCGACAGCTCAGGAACCGCCGGATAGACCAAGTGAAAGTCCAGTGGGACAAGTATAGCCCTGGATCAGCAACTTGGGAGGATGCTGAGACTTTTTGCCAGAATTACCCCAACTTATGCTAAATTTTGAGAACTGAAAACTTTTATGTATATAACTGCTCTATTTTGATACTTGACATTTTGAAACACTATGTAAAGATGCGTTTTTACCTTGCTGGTACATGGATACCCATAAGTCTAGAATGCTACTTCACTCTACTGATACAGGATATATGCTGTTTGTTTAAGATTCACTGGTGCATGGACACCGATATGTGATATGTCATTTAAATTAACATTGCAAGAATGTGAAATCATAGATTAGACATTATAAACGGAAATATCTGTCAATTTATTTCATTGCATTTCAAATATGATTCCAGGAAAGGAAATAAAAGAGTAACTACATTTTGAATATGATAACATATGGGTATACATATTGAAAATGGTAAAGCAATGCATCATAAATAAAACATGAATGAACGAAACAGAAGCAGCGTCGGAAATGAGAAATTTTATTGAACATATGGCTACCTATGTAAACAAATTTTCTTTTTATATATATATAAGTTCTGGGATTGATATCATACATATCAAAGTATTTTGAATACGTAGAGGTTGTTATATGGGTAACAAATGGTTATGAACAATATAGATGCATATACTGTAATATGTGTACGAGTGTTTACATTGCAGATTATGTACCAGTGAGTATCATGCAGAAAACAGTTTATCGAAGCAATCTACGTGATGACAGATTTCCAAGAACAACTGAGACTCCCTGAGATCCTACGATAGGGTGTTGACCCTGGTCTTACTAGGAGGGGTGGAGGTGTTGCCCACCGTTTATCCTCCAATACCTGGAGTCATGGGAGGACTGCGCGAGTCATGCTCCCCTAGACGTGTGATGATGACTGCCGGATGCCTACAAGCAGATCAGGTCGACGTAATCGACTCTGATATCATTAAGGTCTATGAATGGATCAGTAAAACTGATGCCATGGCATATTCCTGTAGAGGATGGATAGGATGGGAGCGGAAGAGATTAGGAAGGATAGGATGATTTTAGAATAGTTTGGAGACTCGGTGAAGATGGGAAGTAACAATTAAATTACCAATACATATTTAAAATGAAAATTCAATCTTAAAATACAGGCATTCTACAATCACCCTAATCTCTAAAAACACAATATTGATCTGAGTATATAAAACCATAAACTTCGGGACGAAGTTTTCTGAAGGGAGGAAGTATGTAACGACCCATTCCCAAGTTGTACCCAAAACGATATTAGCATGTGAATGATATAGGCATTTGATAGCTACACCTGCCTATACTGCCCACATCGCACTAGTACACCCACCTACTAATATCAAAATTTCATAAGTGAGGGATTTAATATTAAGATTTTGGATTAATATTAAATTTTAACTAAGTAAAAATTATGTGAAAAGGACAAATAAAGGAAAATGACATAATAAAGTTAATTCATTAAGTAATGTAAAGACACATACTCCATACATAAGACAACCGTATAAGTCACCTCCATAAATATATTCGTACACACATTAATGTGGATCACATCACCATAAAAACATGTAATACCAACATTTAGGTGGATAAGACCTCGAGAGGAAAGAGGCGGTAGGGGAAGATTATTTAAATCCACATTAATGAAAAGATCACACCACCATAAATACATATAATATCACCATTACACATAGGAAAAGACCTCTAAGTTGGAGTTGTGGATGGAACTTATTTAAGGGAGGTAATATGGAGGTTTTGGGGGAGGAAAAGGAAGGAATTCTCGCCGAAACACCGTGAGATTGAACCGCCGGGAGTCTCTCGTTCTTCTTGGATATCCGTACCCAAGCGCAGGAGACATCCGGGTCCGGGATTATTCTGGATTAGTCGGAAAATTTGAACTTGCTCATAAACTGTTTATCCATCTAACAGCTGCATCACGGGAGGAGAGCCATCATCAAAACCATCAAACCATCAACTGTGTACCAGGTATTTCTCTTATGTATTTGATTGTTTCTCAATTAAAAATTTCACTGCTGATTTCATTACATACATTACTGCTGTATAAAATTTGCTGCAATTAATTCTCTACGTATGGTACTTTACATTTCATGGAAATACATCACTGTTTCTGAATAATTTGTCTGCGAATTAAAATTCTGTGTTAGGAGCATTACATGACTCGAGACTACAAGCCTCCTGACAAAGCAATTTTGGAACAATACCTTGAGCTTACCCTATAGAGACTCAATATGAGATAAGGCATGCTCATCCCAATACTCTAACTGTTGCCCAAAACACAGCTGAAGAATTGGAAAAGGATAAGAAAGACTCAGGAAAATTAGAAATCCCAGTTTTTGAAACAGTCCCAATTAAGCCTAAAGAGAAAGAGATTAAAGAAGAAGAATCAGAATCAGTTAAAGAATTGACCAAGTTGATTAGAGAAATGAAAGTTGAGCATGCTAGACAGATAAGTGAGATGTAAAATCAGTTGATACATATAAGCCCAATGCATAATATGCTGCCCAAGAATAACAATAATAATAGGGGTAACAACAATAATCCATGGCCAAGAAGAAATCCCTCGAATGATCAAAGGCCTCCTACACCAGTTGAGTCTACCAATATGATTGACGGACCTGTTCCTATCTGCAGACCTTGTGAGAATTTTCATGAAGAAAGCACATGTGCCTTTGCTAAAAGAATCTTGGAGGAAAGTGGAAATCAACAGAATAATAATACAAGTCAAGAAAACTCCAAGGAAAGTCGATGCATCGACATGATTTCTTCATCTTTCGCCATCAATACCTTCAATGAAGAAATGGACCCTATTACTCAAGCATATAGTGAGAAGCCATCTTAGGAGCAGATTCTAGAACTTGTAAAAAGTAAGGGTTATACCTATCAGAGGAAAAGTAAAGATCAAAGTCATAATAAACTAGTTCCCTCTGAAAGGTATAAATCTGGATTAAGGGTGGATTGGATAGCATGGATTAACAACATCAAGATGACAGTTCCAGTCTTAGAATTATTGAAGATTCTGTCACAAAGGGCTTCATTCTTCAAGGCTTCAAGTCCTCTAGTTGCAGACATTTCCTCTACTCAACCATGACGCAAGCGCATAGCTCGTCTATCTCAGTGTGCAGCTGCTGCCCCTGCTAGTGCTACTACTTCTACAGTTGTAGTGGGAGATCGTGATGAGGAGGAACCACTGGTTTTCTCGTCTGTGTCTGAGTCAGAGTCTGAGCCAGATGATGTTGGCGTCTCTAGTAGTAGCCAATAGTGACTAGTGATGTTTTGTTTTAGAGGCCATTTAGAGCCTCCTTGGTTATGTGTTTTTGTTATGATCTCTATATATTACATGTATTGGATAGTGCACTGGGTGCCATTTTGATATAATGGATATATTCATGAGCTTACTTTGATGATATGTTGTCTTATCTCTATATTCTAATGCTGTGTGTTTGGAAACATGAATGAAAATCTTTAAAATTATGTTCTTTTATAAAAAAATAAATATTTAATGTATTTTTTACAAAGACCAAGTCATTGAAATCAACTAAGCCGAGTCAATACCGAGTCGGAGTTGGAGTCAGACTCGATCGTCGGCCGATTCCGAATCCGAGTCAGAGTTTTAAAACATTGGTTTCAGTTTGACAGAAATGTGCAGTACAATGATGAGCAGTCACACCGACCGAAGAGGATTAGATTTCAACAAGGGACATCTGAAAAACAACCCATTGATCTACCAGTTAGCAAATAGATGTCCAAGATTGTTCCACATCAATGACACGTGATGCCCCAAGGGCATTGTCTGTATAGTATCTCTAACCCTACCCCTTTTATTCCATGTCATTAGATAATTTTATTTCATGCATTTTTGTTTGTCTTTTATAGTTCAGTTTGTTAGAGTATAAATTTTTCTATTCCGGCAAGATGTACTATGTATAAATGATGCTTTTGATTTTAAATGGATATTTATTTGATGGACTTCTGTTTTCTTGGATGCAGGATTCTAGGGTTGTCATGTTACTTGTGCCCCCATATGGATCCAGATATTGCACTATTTTTGTCAAAGTTCTAAGGAAGCAAATTTGCCAAAGAATTTTCAAAACATCGGGTCATCAATTGACAATTTATTGAGTCGTTTTTTTTTGGTGAAGGTTAAGTGGGATTTATATTAATGGAGTGCAGTAAAATACACAGTGCATAGTGGGAGTCAAGGGGACCTCCCTGTGTCTGCCTTTACAAAACTGCCTGGGCCTGGTCTGAGCACCCAGTGAATGCTTTATGGCTGAGAGCCTAGCGCATACATATAGAAACCACGGAAAAACAAAGACAGTCATGCTCTAGATGTTTGTGGGGCAGGCGGGCATGCAGAGGTGGCCCTGGCGTGCAGAGATGGCCCAGGCGTGCAGAGATGGGCTGGGTGGGCGTGCAGATCTGTGAGATGGGGCGTGTGTGCAAAGATGGCCCGGGCGGACTTGCAAAAACCCCGAGTAACTTGACCCGCAACTTCTGTCATTTCTAGTAACTTGACCTTCCTGTGTCTGCCTTTACAAAACTTTGTGGCTGATCCAACGAATGCTTTGTGGCTGAGAGCCTGGGTTCGAATGATAATTTGCCTAAGCCTGAAGGTTCGAATTGTTGATGGTGTTACACTTAGCTTTGAGTTCCCCATCCTCCATATCTTGCCAACGGATGTGATAATCGTCAAGCTTGGACTGAATGCCAGCATTGGCCAAGGCATCGGCCAACTTGTTTGCTATTCTGCGAACCACTTGAAAGGTGACCCCTTGAGTACTGCTGATGTGGCCTTGTAGATCCCTCAGGATTGCCCAGAGTCTCTAGCTTGGGGTTACCATATCCACTTGTGTGCACATCTGGAGTTTTCACAATAGCCTGATGATGATCTCTGAGTCTCCTTCCACCACCAGAGGTAGAAGTCTGTAGCAATCAGCCAGAGTGATGCCACAGATGAGAGCAATTAGCTCTACAACATTATTGGTGTTCACGTCAAGATTGCCATGATAGATGAGATGGATGGTATTGGTATGATCCCTTACTGCTCCACCGTAACTAGCGTTTCCTGGGTTTTGCTTTGATGCCCCTTCGAAATTGAGCTTGAATGTTTTAAAAGGAGGCAAACCCCATTTATCCTGCGACATAGTAGTTGAAGCTTGGTTTCATCCAGTAGGATTGGTCGTGGCTTTGAGATTTAGGATCTGGATAGTTCTTTTGTCATTCGGAGATGTGCTTCCCTCTGTCTGCAATATGACCATGGTGTTGATCGACTCCGTGATGAGCTGTCGCGTCTTTCTTGTTAACATGTCCACTGCCATTGCTGAATTCTTGAAGATTCGTGCATTTCGCTCTTTCCATAGGATCCATGCTATGGCTCCCGAAATGAGATTCCAAGCGCTGTTGACCAGAGGGTTGGAGGATATGGAGGATCTCCAGTTGCTGAGTGAGTGGTAGATAGAGTTTTTGTTTCTGTCGGATTGTCTGAAGACTAGGGCCATGTCATCCCAAAGAAAGCAGGCAGTGGGGCAAGTGTTGAGAATATGATTGAGATTTTCCGAACCATTCTCACAGAGGACACAGCGGGAAGGGCCTACGAAACCCCGTTTCTGAAGATTGTCCCATGTGAGTGCTCTGTTATGCAAGACCAACTAGGAGAAAAGGGTAATTTTGGGCCATGTTCCTCTGTTCCAAAGAGCATGCCATTTGTGGTCCGGTTGCGAGTCCGGAGAGGCAGCCAAGATCTTGTATGCTTCTTTGAGGTTGAAGGTTCCTTTGGGATTGCTTCCCCACTGAAGGATATCCTCTTTATTAGATTTGAGGATTCTTCGCTTATCCAGGTCTTGTAGAAGATGGTCTATATTCACATGGCAGTCTTGGGTGTGCCATTACTCTTTTGGTAGCCATTTTTGCCATGTAGTTGCCGCGTTCATAGGTTGCTAGTAGTCTGCTACAGTGACCATTCCTACCTCTTGCATAGCCCTTTTAAGAGTAGTCCAATCTGGGTGGTCCAGGGGGGGGAGTTGCTACCAGGCATCCTCCCAGAAGAGGGTTGTGTTGCCTTGGTGCACTTCCTAGAAGCTGTGCTTCTGAATAATATGTCGATTTTCCCATGCTTTGATCCAGATGGGGGATCCTTGAGTGTTGCCAGTGAGCCTGATGAGGTCTTTGTCCCTGACTTGATCAGTGTACTTCGCTTTCCACAGGGTGCCCCAGAGGGAATTAGGATTTTCTACCCATCTCCACCAGATTTTTGCTGCTATAGCCTTGCTTAGGATCTCAGGATCTCTTAGGCCCAACCCTCCCTCCAATTTTGGTTTACAAATGTCTGTCCACTTGGGAAGAGCCCACTTGGATTTCTTAGAAGCCCCATTCCAAAGGAAGGACCGTTGGATGTTTCGAATGGATTTATAAACAGCTTAAGGAGCCGCAAGTCCTGAGAACAGATAAGCTGGCATGGTTTGACGAACTGATTTGACCAATATCAGTCTGCTAGCCATGTTTAAGGCCCTGTGAGTCTAGCTGCTTAACCTGACCCTCATTTTGTTAAGGAGGGCTTCCCAGTTGGCAGATTTGGGGGCATATTCCGAGAGTGGAATGCCAAGGTATTTGGTTGGAAGGGAGTTCTTCTGAATATTAAGAATTCTGCTAAGATTTGTCTGCACAGGAACAGACGTATTGAAGAAAAACAGTTTGGATTTTGTGAGATTGATTTCCATACCTGAGGCCTCTGAGAAGGTCTTTAACACCTTGTCGATGGTTCGAGCTTCCTGCACTATGGGAGAGCCCATGAGCATTGTATCATCTACGAATTGCTGATGCGTTCCTGTGGGGCCTTGAGGTGCATGTTTGATGCCTTTGAGTTGATTCTGCTGTTTTGCTTTGGATAAAGATCTTCCCAGTCCCTCTGCCATAATAACAAAGAGAAAAGGAGACAGGGGATCTCCTTGTCTTATACCTCTGGATGGAAGGAAGGGTTGTAGGGGTCCTCCATTCAGCATGATTGAAAAGAATGCTCCCAAGACCAGTTCCATTATCCAATTTATCCATATCGGACTGAATCCAAAAGCCCGGAGGATTGCTCTTATGTAGAGCCAACTGATTTTATCAAAGGCCTTCGAAAGGTCAAGCTGGATGAGCATACCTGGAATCCTCTTTGTTTTGAGAGAATGCAGAACTTCTTGAGTGAGGATTATGCTATCGGTGATTTGCCTGCCTTCAACATATCCAGTTTGTTTCGGAGATATGATTGAGGAGAGGATGGGTTTAAGTCTGTTAGCCATCAGTTTAGATAGGATTTTATATATGACATTGCAAAGGGCTATGGGTCAGAAATTGTCGGGTGAGTCAGCTTGATCAGATTTTGGAATTAAGGTGAGGAAGGTGGCATTGATGGCAGGCAACACTCTCTTGGTTCTGTGAAAGTTCTTTACAAGGTTGAAAAGGTCGGCCTTGATAATGGGCCAGCAAGCTTTAAAGAATTCAATTGTAAAGCCGTCTGTTTCGGGAGCTTTGTCAGTAGCCATGGTGAAGACGGCTTCTTTAATCTCCTGCTCAGTGCTCTTAAAAGAAGGGAGTTTTGCTCCTCTGTAACTAAGGGGGGGATAGCACCGATGACTTCACTGATGGCTTGGGTTCTATCTTGAATGGGATTGCTGAGAAGAGAATTGAAGTATGAGTTAAGTTCAGTTCCTATTTGCTCCCTAGTATAAACTTTAGCTCCATCAGCTTTTTTGAGGGAGAGAATGTGATTATTGGCTCTGTGTTGAATGGTTGACTTATGAAAGAAGCTTGTATTGCGTTCTCCATGTTTTAACCATTGCACCCTCGATTTTTGCTTCCAAAGCAGCTCTTCTTGTCTTAGCCTTTATTCCCATTGCCTCTGAAGGTTTGATTCTTGAGCCAACCTTTCATCAGTGGGTCCTTCCTTGATCATTGTTTGCTGGAGGTCCGCCATTTTTTCCTCGAGCTCTTTTTTGGCTTTAAAAATGTTTCCAAAGGTGTTCTTGTTCCAGCGTTTGAGGTTGGCTTTGATGATCTTGAGCTTTTGCTAGAAGATGTACATGATATTATCGCTTCTTATGGTGGCTTGAGTCCACTAGCTCTGTATATTTTGCATGAATGATGGGTGATCTGTCCAAAAAGCCTCGAATCTGAATGGTCTGTTGTGAGGCCTGTCCATATTAGTGAAGTGAATCTGCACTGGCCAGTGATTAGATCCCCCAATAGGCAGGATGCTGGCCTCCATATCTATATTTTGTAGCATAATGGATTCCGATATAAGGAACCTATCGAGCCTTGATGCTATTTTCCTATTTCCTCCTTGCTTATTGTTCCAGGTATGCAGACCATTGACTGTGGGGACATCAATGAGTTTAGATGCAGCTATGAAGGTGTTGAATGCTTCTGTGTCTTTATCCAATCTTCTTAAGCCTCCCTTCTTTTACACTAGGGTGGTGATCATGTTAAAGTCACCACCTAAGATCCAGTGATTTGCCCCATGGTGGTGTCAGACTTCGTCCAGGTCTTTCAGCATCTTCAACTTTTCCTGGATCCTTTGAGGTCCATACACATTGGTGATGCATATTGTATGCCTTGAGTCTGGCATGTTAAAGATGACTAATAACGAATGCTTAGTGGACAGAACATTCTGCATAAAGAACTTGCTTTTATTCCAAAACATGAGTAGCCCTTCTGCTTGCCCGATGGCTTCTGTGCTTAAGCAATGGTAACTCTTAGAAAAGAGTTTTTTAATCGTCTCAATGCCGTTGGAAGAGCATTTGGATTCTTGAAGAAGTATAAGGTCTGGGTGTTGCAAGAATAGACAGTTTTTTAGGATCCTTTTTTTGGAGGTGCCGTTTAGCCCCCTGATGTTCTAGGTTGTGATCTTCATTGAGTAACCTTTGGAGCAGATAGGACCAAGGCCTTGATTTTTCCTTCATTGATTAGGCGCCTGCCGAGTTCTTGTATTTGTTGTCTTGTGGATTTTCGTCCCCTCTTTCGTCCCGATCCTTGCGGCTTGGTCTAGATCTAGGTTGGCTTGAATGCCCAATTGGCTGCTGTTTCCCCATTGCCTTTTGGCTGCATTCTGGTTGAGATATTCCAACTGCAGGTATGCCATTTCTATTTTCTCCAAATGTTCCTGGGGAATGGCATCCACTCCCAGTTTGGACCATTGCTCATTGACCTTTTGGAGATCTAGATCGCTTATGATCTCCTCTAGAGGATTAGTAGGAGTGGTTGAGGATGGCTGGTCTAAATGAGTTTCTGTGCATGGAAGGGTTTGCAATGAGGCAGGACTAGTATTGTTCTGGATGGGAGAGGGCTTTGGGTTTTGTTGCTGTGACTGGGCTTGGTGTGAGTCAGGGTTTGAGCTGGAAGTGTTGGATGGGTTTGATAACTGACCAAGCATGGATAGATCTTGAACAGTGGGGGCGGGAGATGCTAGAGGGTGCTCATTTGGATCAAGGTTGCCAAGTGCTTCAAAGCTATTCTGCTGGGTGGGGGTCGTATTAGTGGAGGGTTTCAGAGGATTTTTGCCCTTCTGCCCTTTATTCTTCCTTGATACTGGGGTGAAGCTAGGGGGTGGAGTAGCCACCTTTTCCAGTTGGGGCTGTGGTGGGGGTTGATTAAGGGGGCAGCCATGACTAAGATGTCCATGCTGTCGGCATGTCCGACATCTGAATGGGATGTTTTCATAGTCAATGGATTGCTTCCAATGAACTCCTCTATGGACCAGATCAATATGGCCTGGGAGGGGTCCTGAAACATCCAGGTAAACACAGATTCTAGCGTAAGCTGTGTACTTACCTTGAGATGTGAGATCTGAGGTTTTGACAAAGATGCCCAACTGATTCCCGATGGCTTCCAAGATGCGCTTATTCCAGTAGTCAACAGGCAAAGAGTAGAGTCTGATCCATACTGGAACTTTTTGAAGTCTTCCTGTTTTGGAGTGAAGTTGGGTCTCCAGTATGTTATGTAAAGTCCTGCAGAGTTGTAGAAGTATGGGCCTCCTTCGAAGATGTGATCTCTGTCATCCCTGTGACCGAAAATGACAGTGAAAAAGCTCCTTGATCCCAGCTGAAGTTCATAGTCCCCTTTAGGCTTCCATTTCTGGTTTATCCACCAGCAGAGAACCTTTTCATTGAGTCGAACCCCCATGAATCGGCATAATAGGGCATGTTTACTCATGTGATCTCTGTATTCATCGATCCAAGGATCTTCGATGATTAAAGTGGGTATTTTCTTCGAGAGGGGTTTGCAAAGGGATGGGCCTGTCGCACTGTTTTGACTGGGAATGTTCCCTGCGGACGCAGAACCATTGTTCCTCAGGTTGTGGTTTGCAGCGGAGTCTTTGCTGTTGACCCTGGATCGGGAGCTGGATGGGGTGTTGGAGGGATCAGAGGGAAGACTGCCGAAAACAAAAGGGCCGAAGGCTGGGGGGCCGAACCCCCCCTGAGGTGGTCATGGAGCGATTCAGATGGGGTATTGCTTAGAGTTTGGGAGTGCTTGGAATGGGTCGGGCGGCCGGGCGGGCGAGCAGAGATGGGCCGTGCGGGCGTGCAGATCTGTGAGATGGGCGAGCGTGCAGATCTGTGAGTTGGGGCGGGCGTGCAGAGGTGCAGAGGTGGCCCAGGCGTGCAGAGATGGCCCGGGCGCGCAGAGATGGCCGGGCGGGCTGGCGGGCAGATCTGTGAGATGGGCGGGCCAACATTGGATTCCAATTTATTGAGTCGTTGTAAACCTATTTTGCAAGTTTTGTAATGTAAATGATGCTAGTAAGACCATGAATGTATGTAACAACCTAGGTAAGCCTATTATTTTGGCAAGAGTTTCATCCTAGGAGGATTTTTGTCTCACTGACTCATCTGTGCTTCTAAATATAGATGGTAGGCAGAGTTTTCCCCCCCAACTTCATCCCAAAGCTAGGGTGGAATTCTTCATCAGAGTCGTTGGTGATTCCTAGCGTTTTAGTCCAGTCTTATGTAAAAGTGATTTGGGAATAATTTAAGCTAGTTGGCTAAATTATTTTATTACAAATCACTTGGTTTACTAGATCATATTGTGTCGCAGAATTGAATGTGTAATTTGAGGGTCTAAACCGAACGGGTATTCCTCCTTTGAGAGTGGAATTGTAAAAATATGATGTAAACATTATTTTAGTGCATAGTCCCTCATAGTTAGACACCATGGCTAAAATAATAGAGGGTGGAAAAATATTAAATCCCCTCAAGTGTCAATTTATTAATTTTTCTGGCAAAAATTAAACAAATCCAAAGCCAGAAAATTAATTAATTAAAGTCTAATTTAAATGCCTTAGAGAAATTAAATTCTTTAGGTGGAAAAATTCGTTGGTATTAATTTTTGGAGGTCCTCCACCAAGAGAGTATTGGATATTTCAAGAAAAATTGGACCCTTGGACCTTGGTGGTTAAGTCAAAGTCAAATTTTTGAGGAAATTAGCTCAAAATAATTAGTTTTGGGCTAATAAAAAATGGATTAAATGAGAAATTCGAAAATTTCTCAAAAATAATTATTTCAACGGCTAAGATTAAAAGATCATCAAGTATTTATCAATGACCAAGATTATTTTGACAAAGATCAAGTCAAATAGCCATTATTTTTCCACTTGGAGGATTTATCTATATATAGATAGTCATTTGTGTGTCAAATCCATCTCATGTTTGGCTAAGAAATTGCTACAGAAGAATTGATGTAACACTATTGCCCCGTTGAGAACGCTTATTTGAATCATAATAAAGACTTTGGGGTGCAGTTTAAGGTGTTCAATGTTCATTGATTTGTGGTATGTGCTGGGTACAAGATTTACTATATTGTGCTTATTAATGTTAAAATTTGTTTTTCATTAGATGGGGATAAATCATTCTATTGATAGATTATGAGTTTATTTTAGATGGTTTGATTTGCCATATGTCTAACAAATTTTCTGGAGAAATATATATAGTGTTTGTAGGTTCCCCAGTTCTTGGTCTCCAAGTTCACAAACTGTGGGCATGAACTAACTTTGTTTGGATTCAAGATATTTATATGGTTGATTTAACTTCGCTAATTCTACAGTGTGCATTATTTTTTCCAAAATATTATTAGCCATTTATCAAAGAAAAACTCCTTAAATTTTTTTCTCAAAGTTTCTTTCAAACATTTTATATTTGTAAATAAAATTTCTTTCAAGCATTGTATATTTGTAAATAAATTTATAAAATAATTGTATATTATTTTTGCTAATTGAGGTTTTAAGTATTTGTAAATCTATTTGTGCATGTGAGATCAAGTGAAGAAAGTTGGAATTTGTAAATAAATTTATGAAATAATTTTGTATATTATTTTTGCTAATTGGGGTTTTAAGATTTTTGTATATATTGAGGTTTTAGGTATTTGTAAATCTATTTGTGCATGTGAGATCAAGTGAAGAAAGTGAGAATAGAGCTAGATCTAGGCTCTTGAGGGTGAGAACCAGTCTTTAAAATTTTTTGCAGGGCCACCAGCCATTGAAAAAATTGAGAAGAATTGTGGATTTGAAGAAATTAAAATTTTCCGAAGTTGGGGTTTTTCAGCCTTCCCGGGCTCGGATCCGTCCTCTCCAAAGCCAGCGTTGGACTCTATCCCCCTCGCGTCAGCTTTTTTTCCCTCTACGTTATCCTTATAGGGCTTTTTAGCTAAGTTACCGGAAATTCCTAAAGAATTTGTTGGAAACGCGGATCCCTGTTTCCGATACAGAAATAGATACGATTCTTGTCGGAAACGCTGTAAAAACGTTTTTTTGCAGTTTCAAAAGATTGGAAACTTCAGATTTGGAATTGGATACGTTTCCAAGGGATTTAAATTTTTTTGGATCTGTTTTCGGAAACGGATCCACTAAAATTGTGATCAGAATCCACCCTTAAAATGTTAAAAAGCGTGAAAATTTGTATAGCCATAAATAAATAATAAAAATGACGAAATCAGATTTGCAAATAAACTCATTATAAACACAGTCTCATAACATCTCTTCTAAATCTTTATAAACAGCGACACTCCATATATTTATCAAGGATTCTTATTAAGAAAAAGATAAATGTTAAAAAATGCAAACAAAAGAGTTTGATGAATGTCTTCGTAACGAGATTTATTTGAGCGATTAATTTTCAGTTTGGTTAAGGTTTTGTTAATTGTCATTGATTTTTCTCTTGATTTCATAAATCCCCCAATATAACAAATCTTCTCTAGCCAATCTTTTGCCTGCATATAGTCAAGAGACCAAGCTGACGTTGAGAAGATTAAAATGTTCAAATAAGTCTTGACGGAATATCCCAATGATCCCATGGGCCTTTTAATTGCCATGCAAGGAAGATAGATATCATATGCCATGCATGACACGTTCTTTGAAGGAGTTGGACTCGAAAGCAAAAGGGCTGTAGCATTTCTGATTACATTACTAATGATGCTGATAATATGTTGAACGATACAATAACCACTAATGATGATGACAATGTTTATGTTGAATTGACGATGATGATTTGTTTATGTTGAATTAATGATGATGATTATGTATTTTTGGATATAGATTCTAGATTCTAAAAGATGAATGGTACTATATATATATATATATATATATATATATATATATATATATATGTCGTTTCCTTGCCATATCGTATCCTGATTTTTTGAAAATTTGTCGTATCTGTTTCAAACTCCGTATCCGTATCTGTTCCCGTATCCATTTCAGTGCAACTTAGCTTTTTAGGGCAGGTCGAATCCTTTAGGGCCTCAACCTATCCTTTTAGGCCCTGCATTAGGGGTTTAAGGCCTTCTAAGGCCTAGCCGTGGGCCCTAGGCCACTCGACTCCCCTCCTAAGCCCTAGATGACTGCCTTAAAGGGATAGCCGTGGCCTTTTCAAACCCTAATTTTCCCTCTCCCTCCATTGTCAAAGCCCTTTATGGCTTCCTCTTCCTCCTTTGCCCTTCGCTCTCCTTTCCTTGGCCTTTTTTGACTCCTTTTCAGCCCTCTTTGGTCTATTTCCCCTAGCCGCTAGCCTTTCTTGAGCCTTTAGCCCTCTCCTAGCCCTAATCTGACCCTTTGCCATTTCTGAAATTTTTTGGGACTAAATACTTGGTGGGTTTTGTAGAATTTTGGGCTCAAAAAGTTTGATTTGCAAGTGGAAACTTCATTGCAAAATTTTGGCAAGTTTGGGTAACGTGATCTTCAAGGCCTTTGGCCTCGGGTTTGCTCTCTAAACCCTAATTTCTCATTGTTTTGTTACAGCTGTAAATTGATCTTCATAACAGTGATATAAGTGCTCTAAAAATACATCTAATTGGTCAAAATACTTCGAAATTGAAAAATAAAAATTTCCTAGAATTTTGGCCTCTTGGGCATTAAGGATCTAACTTAGATCTAATAATTTGCTTGCTGGAAATTCTCTGTAAAACCTCTGAGTCAGATCTGAATTTTTCTGAATAACACACCTAAAAGGGCTCAAAAATTCAAATTTTCAGTTTTGGCAATTTTTTCTAAGTTTTGGGCTAGATTTGGCACTTGTTGTAGCACCAATAGCTCACTGATTTTCTGATTTACTTGATGCTGTAACAAATTACTTCAGATCTGATATAATTCTGAACTTTGCATCTTAAGAGACCTAAAAAATCAAAATTTTCAGTTTGGCAAGCTAATTTCACATTTTGGGCATGTTTTGGTACATGTTGTAGCATTAATATATCACTATTCATACATTTTCTTACCGCTGTAATAAGTCATTTCAGATCTGATATGTCACTGAATACTGCATCTTAAAGTGGTCTAAAAATCATAATTTACACTAGTAAGGTGTTGGGAATCTCATTGATAATCTCTGGTTATCATTGGCTTGTCATCCCTTGGATCTAGAGTGATTTTCTTACTGCTGTCATAAGGCTAATAATTGCTGAATTTTCTGAAGTGTTACTGTCGATTTTGGATATTTGGAATCTAACACGTGTCTTAAGCTATAAGATCTATAAAAGTTTGCACTAAGACACACAAATATCTAAGTCTAATCTTGTTGTTGAATAAAGTTAATTTGGGCATTTGAGATCTAACTAGCATTGTGATATTAGCATAAGAAGATCATAAGTGATCTTGTTGTGGAATTACCATTGGCATCTTGATTAATTGTGTTGTAATCATTGGCTAATTGATAAGTGGATAATTTGCTCTAAGTTGTAATTGTTATCAGTTGGTGTTGAACATTGACACTTGTATCTTCAAGCACTTGTCTTGTCTTGAGATTGTTTTCTAATTGTCTTCAAGCTTTTGTCTTGTCTTGAGATTATTTTCTAATTATCTTTAAGTACTTTTGTAATTAAAGGAAAATCACAAACTTAAGTACTTAAAGACTAAATCAATCTTAACTCAAGGGACATATTGATAGCAACATTGCATCTAACTCTATATTGGTGTGGACATGAGTAACCAACCCCCTCTCTAGAGACCTCAAAGACATTGCCAGGTTGGATTTCTTAACAGCAAGCAAACGAAATCACCCAGACATTAATGACGGGTTACTCCCTCTAGACAATAACATATTTGGCAGTCTAAATCTTCCCCCAACTCTTCCTAGGGCACTATTCTATCTTGAATTTTCTTCATTCGGCCTTAGATGCTAGGAGAGATAGATCTAGTTGACCATGATCTCTCTCTCTCTCTCTCTCTCTCCCCTGTTGTCGCTGTTGAGATTTTGGGTAGCATTTGATGTGCTCTAGCTCCGAAACTTTGTGAAGGAGCTAGAACACATGAGATCTCCAAGACCCAAATATCATTTGGAGAAATTCCACTTGGTGTAAAAGTTATTCAAATAATTAAATTTTTTTATTGGGACCCTAAGTCTAATGTAGGGAAATTGAAAAATGAAAGTGAATCAATTTACACATGTGGTGAGAATGTTCTAAGTGACGTGGATCAAGCTTTTTCTAATCTTAGCCATTGATTAGTGATTAGATCACGACTGTTGATTTCTCAACGAGAAAAGTATTAAAGGAAGGCTTGGGGTCAGTTGGAGAACACACACAGAGTAGCAACACTTGAGCTAAGTCGAAATTCTAGGGCGCGGTTTGCTAAGAATTTTGGAGTGAGCTTGCAGTGCTAGTGAGGGGCAGACCGACAAGGGATGTTCTAATCCGAGACTGAGAATACATACATCAGAGAGGCA
The DNA here is from genome assembly GCA_034641835.2 of Pinus albicaulis. Classification (NCBI taxonomy): domain Eukaryota; kingdom Viridiplantae; phylum Streptophyta; class Pinopsida; order Pinales; family Pinaceae; genus Pinus; species Pinus albicaulis. The sequence goes on along the minus strand of CM076574.1, from coordinate 1,277,290,498 downwards.
ATACCGTACCAGGTAGGTCAGAGGCCAGCAGGAGGGATGCAACCCAGCCAAGCTAACGCAGAGCCTTCTGGGTGACGCAGAGGCAGTGCTTAGGTCTTTAGAGTGACGCAGGGGCAACATGTGCTGCACAAAGGCTGCACAAAGGCTAGAGGGGCTGACGCAGTTGCAGGAGGAGCTGCGTTGAGGGTTCTAGTGGGCTAGAAAGGGCTCGTATTCAGTAATACTTGAAGGGTTTGAATCAGCCATATTTCCTGTCTCCGAGTGATAAGGTACTACTGCCGTGAAATTTCTCTATGGGGCAAACCACTACTAGTTCCCTATATGTATTCAGATTCCGCTTAATAATAAAACCCTCAAAGAGTTGCTGTACTGGATTTCCCGCATTGGGTTTTTCCGGGGACATTTGTCCGAAAATAATGTGTGTCCTTTGTCATGTGTGCGTTATGCTTCAGTAAATGATCTGTATATGTGTAGGCTGCTAGTTGTGTTTACTTCGATATTTTTTGAATAATTCTAAAAATAACTAGTATAATTAAATCAAGTAGGAGAAGTAAATCAAGATATTGCAGTAGGGTTTTTGTAATTTTGTATTTAGAAATTTTCACATGGTATCAGAGCGATTGCAGATCAAGCTGAAGCCATAAGTAAGGGGTTGAAGATTTTTGCTATAGGAAGGGTAGCTGAAGCAACACAGATCCAAAAGAAGGCAACGTAGCACCAGGAAAGTGATGCAAAGCCAGTCTGCTCACGCAGAGGCTGCAACATCACCTGAAGAGTGACACAAAGCCAATATTCTTATGCAGAGGCTGACGCAACACAAGGAGGGTGATGCAGTCCAAGAGGGAGTGACGTTGCGCTGATTGTTGTGGCTGGAAGTGCAGTTTCTGATCTTCAAAGTTGTTGGTGGGGCATCGATTCTGTTGGTGCAGAACAATGCCTAACAAAGTTGACAAAGGAAGGTGAAATAGTCCCTTAGTAGATTTTTCTTGCCAAGAAATCTGAGATTCAATCAGGAGGGTGATCGTAGAGGGCTGATTCGACAAGATTGGCATAGGATTTCTCGGAGGGAAATAAGTTGTGAGAGGGAGCAGATTCTAGAGGGTTTCTCACGCCAAGAAACCCAAATCTAGTCTTTTGTTGAGTGCAACAACAAGAGAAGGGCGAAGAGCACCTGTTTCGACTATTGACCAGAGATGGCCTCGTACGGACTGAGAGATCGGGATAGGTTAGACTGTGTGTCTAACTTTGCGATCTGGAAAGCTAAAATCCTGACAGTCCTGGAGGAGTACGGTATCAGAGACCATGCAAAGAACGTCCTGGCTGTGTCGACTGATGTTGCTCTTCTTTAGAAGTTTAATGAAAGTCAGGTGCGGGCTAATCGCTTGATAATAGATGGAGTGAAAGATCATGTGGTCCCGCACATTGCTGAGAAGAAGACGACAAACAAGGTGTGGACAACTTTGACCACATTGTATCAAGGTAGCTCCGTCCAGTGGAGGATGCTTCTGGAGAATCAGATGCGGATGTTCCACATGCACAAGGGAGAGGAGATCGATCCCTTCCTCTTCAGATTGCAGACTATTCGAGATCAGCTGATTGCCATGGGGACAACTCCGGATGATGGTCTCATGGTGAGGACTTCCTTGAATATGGTCATCGATGAGTGGGAGACCTTTGTCCAAAGTATCTTGGGTAGAGCACAACTCCCAAATTGGGGAGACATGTGGGCAATCCTTCAGCAGGAGGAAATCCAGAGGGTGACCAAGAGGAAATTGAGCAGTAGAGGAGTCAAGATAAAGGAGGAGGAGGAAGATGCAGCCCTAGCATCTAAGGGACAACGACAACAAGGGAAGAAGAAAAGGGACCTATCTAAGGTCTGGTGCTTTAGATGTGGCGAACTGGGACACTTTGCCAGCACTTGTCCTAAGAGGAAGGGAAAGGAAGTTTCGGATTCCAAGGCAGCAACAACGAAGGGGGAGCCTTAAGACAGTAGCAAGATCACATACGAGCTACGGGAGCCTTAAGACAGTAGCAGGATGACTGGAGTTAGTAGGTGCAGAAGACCATGGAGAAGCAGCGCGACAGTGCTAGGACGTTGGAGGATAGAGCAGCGTAATGCAATGGCAGCAACAACACAGAGGCTGATGGGACTTCAGCAGCATAGGGAGGCAATGCTTACGCAGTGTAGAGCAACAACAACACAGAGGCTCTAGAGAGACAGTGCAGAGCAACAGCAGAAGATGCTTCAGTGGTGAGATGCAGCCAGAATGAATTGTTTGTCAGTTGTTGCGTGATTTTCCTTCAGTTGCTTACTTCTCAACAACTGAGCTGTAGTGCAACAGTTAGCAGTGGCAATGCTATAGGCAGCATGATGCAACAATTTGAGAGGGAGCTGCAATACAGATGTGGCAGTGTCAGCGACATGGGCAACAGTACAAAGAGCAGCAATGTAGTGGATGGAGGGAGCAGGCCAAGCATCAACAACGCGGAGACTGATGCCAGAGATCAGGGTGATGCTTCAGTGGTGAAGTATTGCTAGAGCACATTCCTCGCTAAGAGGGAGTGTTGAGATTTTGGGTAGCATCGAATGTGCTCTAGCTTCAAAACTTTGTGGAGGGGCTAGAACACATGAGATCTCCAAGACCCAGAAATCGTTTGGAGAAATTCCACCTGGTGTAAAAGTTGTTCAAATAATTAAATTTTTTAATGGGGACCCTAAGTCTAACTTGGGGAAATTGATAAATTGAAGTGAACTAACTTAGACATGTGGTGAGAATGTTCAAAGTGACGTGGATCAAGCTTTCTCTAATCTTAGTTGTTGATTAGTGACTAGATCACGACCGTTGATTTCTCAATGAGAAAAGTCTTAAAGGAAGGCTTGGGGTTAGTTGGAGAACACACACAAAGTAGCAACACTTGAGCTAAGTTGAAATGCTGGGGTGCGGTTTGCTGAGAATTTTCGAGTGAGATTGCAGTGCTAGTGAGGGGCCAATCGACAAGGGATGTTCCAATATGAGGCCGATAATACATACATCAGAGAGGTAGTACCGTACCAGGTAGCGCAGAGGCCAGCAGGAGGGACGCAACCCAGCCAAGCTGACGTAGAGGGTGACGCAGAGGCAGCGCAAAGGCCTTCAGAGTGATGCAGGGGCAGCCTGTGCTGCACAGAGGCTGCGCAAAGTCTAGAGGGGCTGACACAGTTGCAGGAGGAGCTACGCTGAGGGTTCCAGTGGGCCAAAAAGGGCTTGTATTCAGTAATTCCTGAAGGGTTTGAATCAGCCATATTTCCTGTCTCAGAGTGATAAGGTACTACTTCCGTGAAATTTCTCTATGGGGCAAACCACTACTGGTGCCCTAGATGTATTTCGATTCTGCTTAATAATAAAACCCTCAAAGAGTTGCTGCACCGGTTTTCCCGCATTGGGTTTTTCAAGGGACTTTTGTCCGAAAAATCATGTGTGTCCTTTGTCATATGTGTGTTATGCTTCAGTAAATGATCTGTATATGTGTAGGCTACTAGTTGTGTTTACTTCGATATTTTCTGAATAATTCTGAAAATAACTTATATAATTAAATCAAGTAGGAGAAGTATATCAAGATACTACAGTAGGGTTTCTGTAATTTTGTATGTTGAACCTCTAATTAAACTGAGAGGGGGGGGGGGGGTGAATCAGTTTAATACATTCCTGATCTCTTAAACTTTTCATTAAACTTATTTACACCTTCATTTCAAACTCTATTTGATGTGAGAGTAATTTTAGAATGTAATTAATAGAGCAAAGAGACTTAATATGAGAGCAGCAGGTATTAAGCAGATGATACATATCATATCAATACATAAATATCATGCACAGAGACACCAGATATAAGTGGAAACCCATAAAGGGAGAAAACCACATCTTATTATTGTTGTGATGCAAAGGCAAGCTCCAACTCCCTCTCACCACTGTTTTTCTGCAGGCACCAACCTACAGGAGGCTCCTACCTCAATTCTTCAAGCTACAACTTGCAAGGAAGCACCAACTCCCTTCAGTTTTCTGCAGGCACCAACCTACAGGAGGCTCCAACCTCAGTCAGCTACAACTGACGACTATCAAGCTGCAACTTGATAGGAAAGCTCCAACTTCCTCAATTTATCAAACTGAAAGTTTGCTGATTTACCTCAGATATCAGCCCTGTTCTGTAGCTTCTCCTTCTGTTCTGCTTTTCTTAATCTTCTCTGTCTTACTCTTCTATATTCTGCCTTCTCTCGATTTATTCTCTCTTCATTAAAAAAAAACCCCCTCTCCATATCAAGATGATATTATTTATAGATTTCTCTACATGACCGTTTGTATTCGTTTGAATTCGAAATGGAAAGTCATATCTTTTCGTTTTCCGCCTTTCTTACCCCTTTTATCACCATCGAAATCTTAACGTAGTGTCAATTTTTAACATTACAAAGGGGAATTATTTGCTTCTGAGACTTGCCAATGCATCACAAACAATAAAACAATTAAGACATTTACATTCGAATTACTATGTGAACTCCAGCTCACTCATTTTGTCTCTTGGCTTGCTGCGCATTTGTCTTTTCTCTAACTGTCTCTTTGTCCCTTTCTCTTCTCTGTATGCCTTTCTGTTTATGGCTGCTGCGTAACTCCTGAATTTATGAACGGCATTTTTATTTTATTTTTATACCAGCGCTTTATATATAAATGAATCTGCTGACTGTAATTCAATCCTTTACACGCAGCAAGTGTCTTGTTGATGTGGCGAGTTCCGCAGGCCGGAACATACATATATTCCAATTGTATTACATTAATAATCGCCCTCCACCTTAAGCCGAGGCCCGTGGGTCCACAGACCACGCGGCACTTTTCAATACAATCGCAACAACTTTTTATATATATATTTATATATAACAGCGCCTTCACAAATTTCCGTTTGCGATTAGAACTGGAACTCAAACACTTGTTAATCATAGTTAATAAGCCCATCGGGTCCGAGCTTCAATCAAATGCAATCGGGGCGCATAATAGAAAAGTTCCGATTGCGATCAGAACACGGATGCGATTTGCATATATCAACTCCCGCTTATAACTGGATCGGGTCCGCCACTTCAATCGCGTCATTACGGTTGTAAAGTCGGTATGGTCAGACCTTGGACAAATTATTAGCAATTAATCAGAGAGAACACTTGATCAAGTTCACACTTCAATCGTTAGTTGCTTTTACAAAGTCGTATATTGAAATTGATCCGCTTGGTACCAATCAGGTACATAACTTGATCGTCTGCTTACTTCAATTTCAGCTGCTGCATAATGTCGTATGTATTGGAACCTTGGACATTGGCAATTAATCGGTATAACTTGATCGTCCGCTATCAATCGCAATCGCAACTTTATGTTGGTTACATGTTCCGCTGCCCTTGCGATCTCCGATTGCGATTGGGTGAGGGTCCCACTTTATATTACTTCTTTTCCATTGATCATAACACGCTCCACTTAAATATATATCAATGTATATGCCTTGGACCATTGCAGAATATGAAATGCGTGACATTTATATGTATTGTGATGGATATTATATATATATATGTGTCCGCCAGCGGGTTAGGTGATTCCCGGAATAATGTTTATGAATTATGTTAATTTACACCGGGTTGAGGAAAGTATTCCTGAATTTTGTCGGTATTGATATGCGAATTCGCTTGTGGGTATGATTCTTGAATTATCCGTTCAAGTTGTGATTTCCTGAATTATAACAGTTTTCCGCTTCTCGTCACATCTGTCAAGTTGAGAGTGTTTATCATTATTTGCAATCGTCATTGCCTTCGCTTCACACTGGTCATTTCATTCGATAACAGCTTCTTCGTCATGGCTTCTAAGGATCACATTTTACTTTCTTTTCTTGTTGCCTCTATTGCTTTCGGCCAGGTTTCATTTCTTTGCTACCGCTTTTTGCTCGAAAAGGCTTCCTTTGCCATCAATGACAATATTTCCAACATTGTATTCAGAAATTTTCACAGTGGCTGCTTGCACTTGAAGTCAAGGTTTTTCCATGTTTTAGAATAGATCTCATGCTTCACTTCTTAATCTTTATATTGGAGACATGTTGGTATTCCTGCTTTGTATTGACATCATTGTACTCAATAGTCCCATTGACCTACTTTTGTGGTCAGTTGTCGGACATTAATATAATTATCTTATCTAATCTCCTTCGTCCATCTCTATATCCAATCCAAGATCTGCATCTGCTGGCATGGAGAATGACCCTTTAAGAGGATCATCATCATTAAAAGTGATCAGCTCTAGCACTAGTTCATTATGATCCAAGTTGGCTAATGCCAATTGAACATTGCAGTCCAAACCCATATCGTCAAGACAATTATCTTTTCATGCATTGCTGTTTGACACGTCGGGACACAGTAGGGAACATGTCTTATTTTAGGACACCTTTCTTAGTGTATATAGACTGAGAGTTCCTGAGGGACCTGCTATATTACTTAGTAAATGAGGTTCGAGTGCTGTAATTATACACAACTCAAGTAGGGTATCCTCCCAAGAGGGGTTATCTGTTCAGATAAGTAGGGCAGGCTTCCCAAGAGGGTTATTCTGTCTACATAATGAAGTTGACTGGGTCAGCACTACCACCCTTAGTAATACAATAAGAAAATAATGGATTTCCTTACCCATGATTACAAGTACAGTTGTAGTAATGATACATATGAACTGGCTCTGCCCACATGTACTGATCACACCAAGAATTCCAACACACTAATCATGATTGACTTCATGCAATGTACTAGCAAACTAGGTCGCTGAACTGAGACACAACATCATGCAAAAAACTGGAGATGTCTCTGAAAGTAAATAAAGAACTTTATCTCCAAACAACCAGTGATCTCATCACCCTACAATGCACTGGATACTAATTAAGCTGAAGGCTTTTCTATTATGAGATTTATCTTTGTGACACTGTTCAGATTCGTCGTTCCTGACAGAATCTGAATAGTGTCCCCTCCACCCAGTTAAAAATTGGCACGTGAAAAAATAGTGGTCCAAAGCAGTTGGTGTAAACTTTAAAGCCTAGAATAGCTCCATCCCAACCCTGAATGCAATAAAGTATTTGAATAATGAAGCCTAATTGTGTTTGGTTGATTCTTAATTTGGGCAGATCTCTATTACTGCTTTGCACATCGACTCATCATTTTCTATGACGATTTTAATGTATGGTCACAACGTCTTCCCACTGTTGTAGTGGTATATGTGAACCCTACAGCGAGTTGTTCTGAAATGATGGCGAATTCTTCAGCCCTGATATGCCCGCAGAAAACAAATTTATTCAGAAACATCGCCATTTCGCCTGCAACTAAAATTTATGCTTCCATTGCACTGTTTCATGAGGTTTTTAGCTTTAACCTTGATATCCTGTTTTTATGTTAAATTCGATGAAATTATAATGTCACATGCTTTTTTACTTTTGAGATTAAAGACCTATTCTGGGAGAGATTTTAGTGCATATGTATGCAAGTTATCGGTTGATCTTGACCCGGATTTCTATTTTTCATTTGCCTTTAAAGGTTAAAGCTCTGAGCTAGCGAGACAAATTCAGAAGATGAATAAGGTTTGGGCAGCTTTTAGTATATTTACAAGTTTCGGATTTTTATTCCCTTTCACGTTTAAAAGTTAAAGTTCATGTGTTCGAGGAAAATGGGATTTCGCTCTGAAAACCTAAAACAAAATTTCAAGACATTTTTCTTGTGTCACTCTTGTCCCGGATTTGGGTTTTCCGTTTGCATTAAAGCAGAAAGTTCGAAGCCAGCGAGATAAATTGATCTGTTTTCGAAATACTTCAAGTGAAATTTCGGGGAGATTTTGGTCTGTTAATCTTTTGCCCTGGTTCTTGTCCAGTATATCGATTTACCCATCCCTCTTTGAAGCCTGCAATTTGAAGCGAGTGAGACATAGTCGCTTCTGCTTGAGGACTTGAAACAAAAAATTGGAAACAAAACTATTCATGATTTGAAGATGTTATCTATACCGAAGCGTCTCTCTAACATTCAAGTTTCATTTAAGGATGCAGGTTTTCCAATAGAGGTACCAGACTTCCAGCCAGTCCCTGCTAAAGATTTGCCGGATCCCCTTCATGGACAGGGCCGATGAAGCCTTTTACTGGTTCGTGTATCATTTTAGTGCCTGTTGGAAGTACTGGGGATTTTGATAAACACATTCGAGGAGCTGGAGACTGAAGCAATCGAAGTTGCCGTACAAGGAAAGATAATCAATCCCACTCATATTGATCGAATGCCCCTTTTTATGCAATTGGTCTGCTCATATCTCAATCCCACTCATATTGATCGAATGCCCCTTTTTTATCCAATTGGGCCACTCATATCATCGTCGCCACTTGAGTACAACCAGAAAATTGGTTAAGACGGGGGATTGCCTCGAGTGGCTACACAACTAATTGCCTTTGCCATTTGTGTTTGTTTCGTTTGGAAGAGGAGCTGCTCTGCCTAGGGAGCAGGTGAGCGAAGTAGCTGTAGGACTGGAACAAAGCTGGCATTGCTTAATTTGGGTGTTGCACAGTCCATCCAATGACTTTCTCTCCATACTAGAAACAGATATTTCCCAACTGTTACCGGGGGATTCTAGAGTCAAACCAAAGAGCGAGGACTTGTTGTTCATTCATGGGTGCCTCAGATTGTTGTTCTTTCTCACCCATCCACTGGCGGTTTCATCTCAATGCGGTTGCATATCCAAATTACAATGTCAAAGATTAATTTCAAAGATTATGTGGAAAGGTTTTAGGAATCCAGATATTCGAAAATTAAAACATAAGCAAGAAGGTATTCCTGGATCCTAAAAAATTAAAACATAGCCAAGGTAAATCTGCAGAAGAAAAATGTTCATAATGTAAAGTTTAACGCTATATAATGTAAATGGTAAAATGGTGCAGGGAAATTTTTTTTTAATATAGAGTGGTTTTTTTTAAATGTAGAAGGATATTAATGAATTTTTTTCTTTTTTAAATCTGTAGGTTGGTTTATGTATGTGTTTCTTGTCTTTTAATTATGTTTTTTCTATGTTAATTTTATTTTATATATATATTTTTAAGGATATTATGTATAATATAAATATCTTGAATTTTTTTGTATGTATTTTTAAATCACTTTACAAATTTTGAAGTCTTTGAAAATTTGAAAATAGAGTTTTCTCAAATTTTTTCAAAATATTCTCTTATATAATATTTATTTCCTTCAGCGTATTTTTGAACCTTTCGGGACAAATGCTAGTATATTCTTCATGCATATCTTCAACTCTGAGGTGCTGATCTCACACTGCTGTGTTCTTCCAGGACTTAGGCACTCAGACCCAAACGTGCAAAGATTAATAAATAACTGCATTTTTGAGTGAATCTAGTGACAAGGACTTGAACTGGGGTTTCTAAATATGATTTGCACTCAAAGAATATCAGCTAAAGGATGCCTTTTCACATGTTTGAATGACCAACTCTGAGACGAAACCTGCCCAAATCTCAATCTATTATTGAAAAATAGGTGATTTACAGGTTGTCTGCCAAAACAAAGCTCACATAAGGAAATTTATACTCGATTTATCATAAAAAGAATTAAGTCCACTGTATCCCCAGAGACAGACATCATAAACCAGAAAACTATAGGCTGCTTATCACTCCCCTCTTGCATTTCGATATAGCTTTATTTTACCTCTCAGTGCTAATCCATGCTTCGGTATCCATTTTCCAGGTTCAGAGGGTCTAGGATCCATGTCTTCCCTATTCTGGATGTTAACGTACTGTGTATGGTCCCTAATCATGATCTGCTCCTCGTGTTCTGTTCCAGAAGAGATATTTGGCAGAAATCATGTTGATATAGTTCCTCAGAATACTGATCCTCCCTTAGATCCGTGATAATAAACTAGCTTTATTTTACCGCTCAGTGCTATGCCTGCTTCAGTATCCATTTTCCAGGTTCAGAGTGTCTAGGATGTCTCTCCCTTATTCTGGATGCTAACGTGTTGTGTATGGTCCCCAATTATGCTCTGCCCCTCGTGTTCTGTTCTGGAAGGGATATTCAGTGGCAATCGTGTTGATATATTCATCAAAAATCAGTGATGATGTGTGCATGTGGTGAACAATGTGCAGATACCTCCATCTTGCTAGCTCATAAATACTGAAGGCAAATAAAACATGTGATCCTCTATCAGATCTGTGACAACAAACTGTTTCTGTTCAGCCATCAACTTAATGAACTGTCCCTAAGATGCACAAATCTCACGTCTATTGAATTCAACAATTTGATATTGTGACCTTGAAAAGCTATGCTTGATGAATTGAGAGAACCTAAACTTAACACCTGTGTTTGCACAGGGTGAAAATCTGGGAGCTAACACTTATCAGTCATTACACTATCTCTAATATTCTCAGAAGTTTGTCTTCGCTAACAGCATGCACTTCAATGCCCATATTTACCAATTTGTCTGTGATTATATTGACTTTGTCTTTGACATGAATGCATTGGAGTTCCTGGAAAGACTTGTTATTTCTTGGATGTTTCTAATCACCGGTTCCAACTTTCCTGTTAGACTGTAACGAGCTACCTCTAGATTTTATCTCTGGATAAGTTATAAATTTTGAATTGCCTTTAGTATCAACTCTTGAATATTTAAATTAATAGCTATCTTCAGGCCTTTTTTTTTTTTTTCCTACAATTGCTTTTGTCATATTATTCATTGTATCTCCAATATTTGAGCATTTATGAAAATGGGATTGCCTTGACTATTTTGATTAATTCCTCTGATAATTTGTTTCTGGCATTGTCATTTGATGCCCCATCGAGATCAAGTTCCAAATATGGAATGGTTTGTGGGTCCAGCATTCATGTATCCTGAGGTTCCAGATTGATTGGAATCTTGTTAGATTATAGACAGTTTTCCCAAATCAATTCACCAGGATTTAAACTTACTCATGGATCCTATTGTGGGCCACTTTGTGAAAAGAGATATATGCACTTAACATACGCTGCAAGATATCGCAATAGGCTAGAGCCACTAATTTACCAACTGAATCATTTATATGGAAGTGCTGACGTTATGCTCATGCCATGAACTTGCATATTCACATAGACTGGCAAGATATTGTGAAAGCCGGCAATTTACCAACTGGATCATTTATATGCAATAGTGCTGAGATTATGTTCTTGCCATGGACTCCGATATTCTACTATTATTAATTACTATTACTTTGGCGCTTAATTCATTTTATTTGATGGACAAAATAAGAGTTAAATTCGAAAAATTGAACTTGGGTGTTGGCCTCTTCTACTTGCAAATTCCCTAGTTATCACAGTAGCCAGAGGCTTTAAATAGTAGAGTTTGATATTTATTTTGTTCTAACTTCTCTACCTTTGATAGGATACCTGCATCTGTTATATGCTGCTGCCCTGCTTTATGTTTGCTAGATTGTGTTTTAGTTGGTTTTATTTAGTTAATCTTGTAACTAGATAGGTGTACTGAAGAGATATCTTATGTATTAATCTCTATAATGATTCTATTGATATGAGTTTTTGATAATTTTGCTCCACTGTTGACACATACTTTAGAGATAGTTCACGCATTCAACTGTGTTTATTCTATTTGATATGAGTTTTTGATTATTTTTGCTCTACCACTGACATAAATACAATTTTCTTTTCTTGTTTGCTTGCTGTCCTGTCCAGTGTTCAGATTGTCAGAAATACGAGTGTCCTATGAACAAGATTATATGTTTATTTGAAACCCTATGTCACTCAAATTGGTTAAAATATTTTATATCATAGAAATTATTAATTTGCTTTTGTTGTTGATGGAATTTTTAAAACTGTATAGGCAGATTTCATTGAAGAGCTGCTGAATGGAAGATTTGTACAAGAACAGGTTGGCCCAGCAATGTTAACTGCATATCGCTGGCAGGTTTTTCTCGTCTCATGCAAAGACTAATTATGATTTGTTATTTGAATGTAAGAATTTTCATCTGTCCATTTCTTTTATGCAGATCAGTGTATATTGTAACAGGTTAATATTGCAGAGATGAGTCATGAAGAGATTTTTGACATATTTGGAGAAGTTGGAGCACAAGGATTGTCTGGGGCTTCTCTAGCGAAACTTCCTTCACATCTCATCACGAAAGAAAATAAGAAAGATGCTTCCGGAGAGAATATTTGTTGCACTATATGTTTGCAGGTTTGACTTTTTGCAGTTTGTTTTAATTATCTCCTGTATCTGTATCAAGGTTAGTTTTTGGGATGGGATCGATGGATGTGTGCAGCTGGTTTTCTTTCTTTGATTATTGCTGAATATTTGATATGTTTGTGTCTCTCACATCTGTTTTGATTAGGATCTTCAACAAGGAGAAATTGCTAGGAGCTTGCCTCAATGTCATCACATGTTTCACATGTCCTGTGTAGACAAATGGCTCATTAGGCATGGATCTTGCCCTGTCTGCAGGCAAGATATCTAATACCCTGTACACAGTAGAGTTAGAACAAGTACGATCATTAATGCCCCTTTTATTGGTGAAAACTTGTCATTGAATAAAGTTTGTATCTTGTATATATAACTTTGACTTTCCTCCAGGGAGTCTGTTTCCATGACTCTAGCTGCTGTAAAACATAAACGGAAATTTGTATATGGGCACAAGTATAGGTGAATTCAAATTATAGCCAACTTGAGTCAGTCATCCAGGGGTATGTATGGATGCCTTGTGCATTTGCTTTGGTGGAGTTTACCTCCAAGTCTTTGTACATAAGTTACGGAGAAAGGGTGAGCTTTTATGCAATAAATACCATCATTTTTTTATTATGATATATAGATAATCTTTAAAAACAAAAAATCCTGTCAAAGGTTTTAGGCTATTAGTAGAAGTTCAAGTTCAAAATGTGTTCTGAAAATTCTGTTGTCAGGGACAAGAATAGACTAGTCATAAAGATGGCTTCTATTCGTGTTTGGTAAACTAATGCGCAGTAGTACTTAATTCATGTTAAGATTTGTGAATTGGGTTTAGCTCAGGTGGTTGAGAGGAGTGTTATCTTCCCGCAAGTGAGATGTTGAGTTCGTAATGTGTATATTGTTGTAACAGCTTTGTGCCTTGTTTTTGACCTGGCCTTGTGCCCTGAAGAATTTATAATTTACCCCAGGTATCATCTTTAGAATGAAGGAAGTGCTCGGGGTTTTTTTTTGGGATATGTTACCTGGGAAAAATTTGCAATTAATTTGGAAAAATATTCAAATATTGATGAATGTTAATGCATGGGAAAGCCTGCTTAAGTAGATGAGTTACTGTCTTTACAACCATTAGTGTTGTTTGAGCCATTCGAGAAATGTGCGATGTACTTTGTAGAACCTATATATATCTACCTTCAAATCAGAAATAATACACTCTGATTCATGGTAGCTATCTTTCTAAATGGATAGAAGTCAAACCATTTTAGAATTCCCTAAAAGATAAAGTGGTGGAATTCTTATGATGAAATATTCACTAAATTCTATGTTCCATAGGAGATAATAACAAATCAAGGTTCTCAATTCACATCTTTACTTGATTGAAAACTAGAGGAGGCTTGTACAAAATTCATCATAAAAATCGACTCCTATTATCCTTATACCAATGAACAAGTGGAAGTTACAAATACTGAGAACATCTTAACAAAGACAATGTAAACACACATAAAATCTTGGGCTAATACATTCATTGAAGCAGCGTGGGCATATTAAACAGCTTGAAAACAACCGCTTGGTTTACCATATAACCTAGGTTATGGTAAAACTATTATGTTACCTGATGAATTTGCTCCACATAAGCTATGTTATGTAAAACTGTTAAGTTACTTGATGAATTTGAAATCCAAACACTTATGATAGCATGAGAACTAGACTTGAATGTTCTGTACCATATAAAGAGGGGGTTGATTGGCTTATTGCATTAGATGAAACATAAATGAGACAATAAGCACATTTAGATAAGATGAGACTTACAAGGTAATTATCCAACAATAGAGAGTCAAATGAAATGAGAAATTCATTACGACCAATAAGTTTCAAAACGATGATTGGCTTAGTGCATTAGATGAAACATAAATGAGACAATAAGCACATTTAGATCAGATGAGACTTACAAGGTAATTTTCCAACAATAGAGGGTCAAATGAAATGAGAAATTCATTACGACCAATAAGTTTCAAAACGATGATTGGGCATTGTTACCGCAAAATCTAGCAAGCCTAGTGCAAAGCCCCACTAGGCAATATAGACCTTATGGCAACAAGAGATTGGCCACCATTGTCACCTTAGTGGCTTCTCTCCAGCTATTTAGTGGTGAATTAAATCCCACATGGGGGGCTTCCCTACAAAGAACACCTAAAATTTATTCAACAGAGAAGGATTTAAAGTGATGCAAGGTCTAACGATTAGGGGAAAGGTAACGATGGAACCTAGAAAGGTAAGATAAGATTTACCAATGTCCAAGTACACTTTCCTAAGACCCGTTAGTACTGGATTTTGTGTAGCTCAAAAGGTATTTACAAGAGATGAAAACCCACAGAAAAGGAGTTTGTTCGGCGATTTACCCAAAAGTGGCGTTTTGTGCCCAAGCAGTGGGTTTAGGACCAAAAGAGAAATAATTATTTATTCTAAGGGTCAAGAGACTGAAACCCTAGATCTAGAGGTTTGTTAGGTGACCTAAGGAAAAGGATAAATAGAGGAGGTCGAAGGTGAGGGCTCACACATTTCATGCAAGTGAGATGTGAGCTCTGTTGTGTTAAGCATGCTCTAAGAGGGTTGAGTTATGCGCATGGAGGCTGAATACCCTTGATAAAAGACACAACTTGTTGGAAATTTAGCAGCCATGGTCGGTATTTTCATTAATAAAAGAAACTAAAATTTAAAATTTACATTTATGACCCCACTAGTGTCAAGTTGGGCCCCTCCTCGATCAAGTCGGCCTGGCCCTTGGAGGCACCCATGCGACCCCCTTTGAAAGCTATATATATGAGACCTCTCCTCATTTGGGAAATTGAATCATCTCAAGAATCATCTCTATTCTAGCGAAGGAAAGAGTTTGAGGCCGAAAAATAAAAGCTTATACCTTTCTCTTGAAGACAAAAGGAGGACGAGTTCTGTAAGCATTCTTCTATGGATAAAGCGAAGGATCTGTGGCACTGTTTTCTGTTGTTCATACGAAGATCTGAGGCACCATTAATCCAAGTTTTGTGACTGAGGACCATGCTGAATTTCGACCGTCTTAAAGA
This sequence comes from Pinus albicaulis, assembly GCA_034641835.2. Taxonomy (NCBI): domain Eukaryota; kingdom Viridiplantae; phylum Streptophyta; class Pinopsida; order Pinales; family Pinaceae; genus Pinus; species Pinus albicaulis. The sequence continues at coordinate 1,277,275,212 of CM076574.1, read as the reverse complement.
TTTGTGGCATACCTAATTAAAGACTTTGTATTAGACCTTTTTGGAAGGAAGATTGATGATATGATTGTCTCGGCATTTTGAAGGATTGACTTGGAACTTATGGTAGACCATCATGATGGTCAATTTTGTCTATATACCTTGTTGAAGGATCTTGGTTATGGCATGCTATTTTGATTGATGTACAAATTAATGAATTGGACACTCTCATAAGGTCATATTGTTGGGTTTTCCCCTTGTGGGTTTTGCCTTGGCCGCTGACCTAAATTTTGGTGTCTCTTGTCTCTTGTCTCATTGTTTACAATGATCTCTATTTCTCTATTGTAGAAGTGAATGGTTGAAAATTTTCATGTATAAATGCTTGATGATTGGAATGCTCTAAAGAAGTAATATTGTATCTGTTGAGATGTAGCCTTTATTGTCATTAATGGCCCAAACAAAAGGAGTTGTGCTCCATCTCATTACATTAAATAAGGAAACAAATATCTACCTATGAGAAGGATTGTTGTTTGGCTATCTACTGGTAGCCCTAATTTGTCACAATAAAAGGATTGTGAAACATATTTGGCAAACATACTGTCAATCCTTTAGTTAGATTAATTGTGTTTCAAATCTAATGACGATGGTAAGACTTTGACCACAGATATATATATATCTGTGGTCAAAGTCTTACCATCGTCATTAGATTTGAAACACACACACACACACATATATATGTGTGTGTGTGTGTGTGTGTGTATACCTTCAGACCTAGACTTGGTAGCTTTATACCACTTGGATGAATGAAGCGCTTAGGAGTTACAACTAGATAGACCCGACATGGCGTGGATGGCATGAAACAACCCCTTCTTTCCCTTAGACCTTACTTCTCTGTTTACTAACCCCTTGCCCTATACTACTTGGATGAATGAAGAAGCGCTTAGGCAAGTACAGGCTATAGACCCGAGCAGAGTTAATAGCATGGCATAACAGAGCATGATACAATCTACTCCCCCTTATTTATGGGTGTGTTCCCTGTCCATCTTAAGAAACTATATGCCCTATACCAATATTGAATGAGGTGCTTAAGAGGTATTGCTATAAGCTTCTCCGGGCAGGATGGAATGAAATGGCATGGCGACATGCATGCTTCCTATATTATATATATATATATATATATATATATATATATATATATATATAATAACGTTTTATTTATTACGTAAGGTTGTTACAGCCATCACCACATACGAATCTCTACTAAACTACACTTTAGATAACATTCTACCCACCGTCAATGCCAGTCAACAAACCCCGTCTTACACCGATATTGGGCTTGACATTTACAAAGATTCATTGTTGCTGGGAGCATACCAATGATCGCCAACCTCGAAGCTAGGATCAACTTTGAGTTTCACAACATAAAAACCTAGCTCTCTACACTTGTAAAAGAAAAAGAACCTCAGTAGTATCAATTGGTGCAGCCAGAAGGGGATGACTCTTCCAATGGGAGAGGGTATCACGCAGGTAACACTTTTAGGATAATAAACACAATACGTGGCACAAATTTCTTAAAGTAGATCTTAACAAGTTTTATGGTTAAGATCCAATAGTTTGGGTTACCTAAATAGAACACTACTTATCTCTCCAAGTTATTACTGATGACCTAATGAAACTTCGAGTGGGTGTGTTACACTTGCATAGGAAGCATTAGCAATTGTGGCAATGGCATAAGAAGTCCTATTGAATGGGGGGTACATTGCCTGGAGCCAATTTGTGAAGGCCATCTATGCTCGTTTCGAAATAGATACTTAATATTTTGGATGTTTGGTTTGTCATGCACATGCTTGTTGCAAGTTCAAACACCTACCTATACTTTCTTCAAGCTTGTATTAATTCCCCTCAAATAGCTAGAAGGGAGGGTTGGTTATCCTTCATATTGATTCCCCTCAATCCAAACGAAGGTAAGTAAGTTATAATCCTTCACGTAGCTCACTCAAGTAAGTGATATCCAGATCTTCTACAATGCATATATTATATATTTAATTTCGCGTTAGGCTCTCAAACATAATCGTATAATATCATATACAAATATCTCTCATTATATATGTAATGTCACTATCGAATAATAGATCAAATAATTAATCGAAAGTACCAAATTCTCATCAATCGATCAATCAATTAGGACCTTTTCCTTGTACGTGATTCCAGTGATGACTCAATATATGTACTCGATGCATTATGATTTCTTATAAATGCATATATTATATACGTAACTATGCAGTTTTGATAGATCGATAACGTGAGATATCGATTTGATTCAACCAACTTCGAGATTGGACAAATTATATATGTAATTATAGTATTGTTGATTGATCGATTAAATGACAATACGATTTCCTGAATGATCCAATTCGATTTGATTTGATAGGAGGAATGAAACGATGAATTATATATGTTGCGGTGGTCATTTCATTACTTTTCTTTACTGAGAGAGAAGTAGAGAGCCATACTATTACATATGTTGCACCACTCTCACTTTTTGTGAGAATTTCATGTTAATAGGTTACCTAAGAATTTCATGCTTAGGAGATATGAGTGGGAGATATGGGCTCTGCCTTCCTGAATGTTACCTTTGCAGAGATATGAGTAGGAGATACTTGCTCATCCTACAAATATTTCCTTACCTTTGCAGAGATATGAGTAGGAGATACTTGATCGTCCAACAAATATTTCCTTACCTTTATAGAGATATATTTTCTTGCCGAACTGAAAGGACTTAATGGGCTTTGCCTTACTGATCTTCCACACATAAGTTACTTACAATAATCACTCCTTTTCTCATTCTTAAGAGTGATAGGACGGGGGGCTGGTGATTGCTCCCTAGTGATTGGTATCACTCTTTTGCTTGATAGGAGTTCAAAGAGCGGGAGATCAGATCTTTAGGACTCTATGGTGAACTTTGCTGCACCTTACCTTATCTTGCTCGTCTAACCAACCCTTCTTTTTCCTCATTCTTAGGGTGATAATCTCTCCAGTGATTGGTATCACTCTTTTGCCTAATAGGAGTTCAAAGAGCGGGAGATCAGATCTTTAGGACTCTATGGTGAACTTTGCTGCACCTTACCTTACCTTTCTCATCTAACCAACCCTTCTTTTTCCTCATTCTTAGGGTGATAATCTCATTTTCATGCTTGAGAGCGCAATGCTGTCCAATAGGAAACCCAATAGGTGGTGAGCTGCCCATCCATTGTGTAAGGCGAGGGAATCCAACTTGCTTGATGAGGCAAGTGAAAACGAGGTTTGATGTTTCATATCCATCCTATGAGAATGTTTATGCCATAACATTGGTTGATGATTTAGTGGTAAAGTATCTGCAAGCGTGGGTCCTTTGCTAAGGGGAATAAATACGATAAAGTATATCCATAATTAATCTCCTTATGCCAGGGGTTCATTAGACAAGCAAAAAAAGTAGGCTATGTTGATTTTTGAGTAGCTTGGGAGGTACTCCAAGCCCTAGGGTTCAGGGTTTCGAGGGCAAAGCACCACAAGAGTCACTTGTGGGCTTCGAACCCAAGGATGGGGTTTTGCATCAATTGTGTTTTGGGGCATTTCCATGGAGCACTTCAGACATGTGATGACATGAGACGATAGAGGGCGGAAAGGAGAATCCAATGCTTCGAGGATCATCGAATTCTAGGTTGTAGAAGTGGAGATATGAATTTTTGAAGATAATATTGGGGTTGACACCATAAGTGTCAAGGTCAGCCTAAGATGTTTTTAGGCTCATGACAGTTGGCAGCCCCTTAATTATGACGTTTTGGAGCCCTTCCTTTTGGTATAAATAAAAGGTGATATGAGGGTGAAAGAGCATCCAAAAAGTGCAACACATACCTTATTGAGCAACTCATTGGAGGAGAAGAGGTTTGTCTTGATCGCAACAAGGAGAGGCTAGGGAACCGAAGGGTTGGAGGACTGTTTTAAGGGTTGTACAGGGGTCCGAAGGCTGTTGAAGGAGGCCGAGGGTGCTTACTGGTAGGCCGAGGTCTCAAGAGCTGAATGTAGGTCTATTCGAGGGCTAATGTATGGGTTGTAACATTGTTTGAAGGGTGTCGTGAGAAACAACAATGTTGTGTGGTAGGCCACAGACCATACCACCATAACAAGGTTAGCATGGGCAGTATTAAAGGTTGTTTTGTGCCCTTACCTTCATCGTGAAGGAGGAGCATCTTTCCTTGCGTAGGCCGTAGATTTTGGAGGGGTGTTTATGAACTATTGAGTGGGTTGAAGGGCTGTTGCAGCATGGTCAATTGCCTTAACCAGAAAAGTCAAGGAACAACAAGTTGCAAATAGATTTGGAGCAACGTTAGATGTGTGTTGGGTCATAGTTTGTGACCGGATTTGGATTAGTTTACATTGCAGCCTATGGGTGCCATTTGGAGGACTTTCCATGGAGGTGAAAAATCCATCCTAGGAGCAGAATCTACAATGAAGTATTGGGCTTCATTGGTTTGGTGGAGGGAAACGTGTTGATAACCCAAAGTAGCCCTACACGAGGTATCTTGAAGTGACGAAGAGGAGCTGAAGGTTGGGTGAAGATTGGTGCCGAAGTGCAACACCTTGATGGTCAAAGGTGGCTGCTAGCCTGACAGTTTGGAGGTCGGGGATTAGGCCTACCTAAAGAGCAGATTAGATCAGCCCGTGTACATGCTATAGAAGTGATTTGCAGTAGTGTTAGGTGGCAGCCCTCCTGGAGTCTCGATGTGTTGTCCTTTGAAGGAATAAGGGGCGACTAGTGAGCAATACATAAGCGAAGGACCGACAGGACAAGATACAACATAGAAGTTGCAACAAAGTTTGTCATTGTATCCTGTATACCATAGGCTGTTCTATTATTCAGATTTGGTTTAATATAATGAAGATTGGGGTTGTACATTATTGTATAATTTTGTTAAAAACAATGTATATTTGTGCATGTGTGATTTACTGCATTATATTTTCCGCCATGCAAAGTAGTTCTGGTTGAGATTTTTCGTTTGGTAGCATCAGTGATTTTGTGACTCTAACCTAGACCCAAGGTCGTGGAAATTCAACATGGTATCAAAGCTTGTCTCAGCTACTTTGGAAGTCAGTGAATCAGAGTTGTGCACAACAAAGTACAATGTGAGAGAGAGTTGGCCACATTGTAGGTGACAATGTCGAAGTTGCAGGCAAGTCTTTGGTATGAGGACATGTTTGAGGGGTTGTCCAATTGTAGTCCTTGGAAGGAAAGGATCAGGCTGGTCTTACAGGTCAACAAGATTTGGGATTTTGTCGAGAAAGTCATTAAGAAGCCAACTGACCCTAAGGAGCTAGAAATATGGGAAGACTTGGATACAAAGGTGAGATTGATCATCCTAGATGGTGTGAAGGATGCCCTAATACCTCATTTGTCAAGGAAGAACACCACGCATGAGATGTGGACAACTCTTCAAACTTTGTTCCAGAATAAGAACGAGAACGAGAACTAGAACTGGGTTCTGGTATTGGAGGATGAGTTGAAGTCCTCCAAGATGATAAAGGGTGGAGTGACTTTGTATATGACGAGGTTGTCTCAGGTCAAAGATGAACTTGTTGCCGTCAGTGTGAAAATTTCAAATGGAGATATGGTGAGGATTTCCTTGAAAGGTTTCATCGAGGAATGGAAACCCTTCATTAAAGGAATCGTTGCTAGATAGAAATTGCTAGACTTGAATACACTGTGGGACGACTTCATTAAGGAAGAGTTGCGAGACGAGGATCTTCAACCATCGAAGAGAGCAGATGAGGACGTGGCACTTGCAACGCGAATGAAGGGTAAGCGGAAGAAGGACTTGAGTAAATTCAAGTGTTTCAATTGTGGTGAGATGGGTCATTTTTCATTGAGATGTCTGATGAAGAAGGGTGATGATGAGAATAGGAAAGGAAAGCAGGTAATCGATGGTGCTACTTCAGTTGAGATAGATGATCTCTCCAAGAGATTGGAGGAGGAGGACTTTGTTATAATCTTTCATTTCTCACAGGGTACTATCAAGGAGGATGGATGGTACATGGATAGTGGTGCGATGGAGCATATGGCAGGGTCACATGAGGTTTTTGAGACTCTAGATGATTGGGAATTGAAGTTGCACATTGTGTTGAGCGACAAAAATTAGTTGGAGATCCGAGGATCAGGTGTTGTGCCATTTAGGATGGAGACAGGACGAGTGATGCGGGTTCAGGATGTACTATTTGTACCAGGACTCAGATATAGCGCGATTTTTGTCTCGATAATCGAGAAGAAGGGGTTTGAGGTCATGTTCTAGGATGGGAAGGCAAGACTCAAGCCTAGAGGCTCTAGCTCCGTTGGTATCATGCTTGGATTTAGAAAGTATGGTCTATATAGATTGATGGGCAAGCCTATGGATCCGAAGAAGTAGGTGTAGGTGCAGGCTTCAAAGGGGAAGGTACAGGTTCTAATGAAGAAGGTCCATTTTCTAGAGGCTCAGAGGGAGTTGAGTTCCAACGGGAGCTTGGAGGTTCAAATGGGGACTTTGCAGCCTAAGAAGAGCGCATGGTCAATGGGTAGCAAGGGTGCTTCCACATCTACCAAGAAGGAAACTGTTGTGGCCCTATAATTTATAAGATTGGCAAGAATAAACGATAGAGGACAACATCAAATCGCTTTGGAGTCCAGGACCTAGCCTTCCTAGACTCGGAGAGGGCTCTCTCTGTTTTTATGATTTAGCTTGATGGTTATAAATGCTGATATTAGGCTAGATATAGAAATTATGAGGGCTGTTTGTTTTGATTGATTATGTGGTTGGACAGATAGAGCCGTGAAACTTAGTCCATTGGGCTATGGAGTCGTAAAACACTGAATTGTGCATCAACTTTTCAAGGGAATTCACAGGGCAAACTAACTATGCAGACTGAATCTTACTGGCAGTGTGAATATGAGATGAAAGAAAACTAAAGAGTAGTTAAGAATTATTTAACTATACTTCAGAAGAAAACATTAAGATAGTAAACACATACAAAATTAAGGTGCTCTCAGAGCAAATCTTAATCTAAATTTTTTGTTTTACAATCAGATAAATCGATGCACAACATGACAGACAAAGAAAACATTAACATAGAGGAAAAAACATCACCATTAACATAGCTTAAGAATCCTGTGAACGATCTCTTATTATTGTGCCCAACTTAAAAACTATAGTGCTCCAATACAATGATTCTTACAACGCAGAGTCTAATAAGGTCCAACCCTTGATAATGAAAATACATGCAATATTTAACTACAATTATGCCGGTTACCCTAATCTACTTTGACAACCTTCATTAATTACAATTTAACTAAAACTAGACAACTGTGGCCATGCAATGCCCGAACAAAAACTTCTGGCAAAACATCGAATGTAGCATTAACTTTGGCAACTCTTCGCAAATCAAAAGGTAGGCTGAAGGTAGCCTAGAGAGTGAAATTGCCAAAATTAAAATCTCTGTCCCACTCACTGAGTTAGTCACTCAAAATGTATATAAATGTCAAGTTTTGAAAGCTCTAAACATAGAAGAAATTCATGATACTGTTAACTTGAATGATGATACACCAGAGCTTCTGTTTGGTCCTAAAATTGAAGAAAAATTTCAAGAAGGAACTACCCCTCCATTTTACATCAGTCTGAACATCCATGATAATATTTTGCATAATGCCATGCTTGATTCAGGGGCATCACACAATTTCACGCCTAAAGTAATCATAGAAAAACTAGGCCTTGAGGTAACTAGACCTTATAAGGATTTATATTCCTTTGATTCAAGCAGAGTAAGATGCCTAGGCCTGATAAAATATCTCTGTGTTAACTTAGCTCAAATTCCAGCCAAGAGCTTAGTAATGGACATTGTAGTGGCTGATATACCCCCCAAATATGGCATGCTTCTTTCAAGATCATGGGGTGCTAAGTTACAAGGCACTATGCAGATGGATATGACTTATGCCACCATCCATGTCTTCAGTCAACCTAGAAGAATCTATAGGGAAACACATATGAAATACATGGTGAGTAACCAAGAAAGACCAGAAAACTCCTCTCTTTATTCCATACACACTAACCTTGACTCATTTATTCTTTGCAATGATGAGATTCCTAATGAGCAAGAGTTAGTCATTGAAACATCACCCAATATAGTGGTCACTCCACATCCAAACATAGTGGCAGCCATAGATGAAGAGGAAAATAAGGAGGAAACCAAAAGACAGTTTGTTGATTCAGAAAATTACAGCAAACTGATCACAGGTCTTAAGGTCCAAAACAGTGATGTACATAGTGCAGATCATGAAAATCAAAGAATAAAACCTCAAAACATTGAGAATCTTGAGGGACAAAACATAGAGAAACATAGTGCAGACCCTTGTACAGAACATAATGATGAACAAGACTGAGACGACAACAATGAAGTAAATGACAAATTTGAAAACAGTCCTCTTTGGAGCATGAGTTTTGATGGGTCTTGCTCTAAAACTGGTGTAGGAGCAGGCATATGGTTACACAACACTGAAAAAATCATGCTGAGGGGAATTCCTATAGATTAAACTTCCAATGCACAAATAACATCGCAGAGTATGAGGCTCTCCTTTTAGGCCTGCATTTATTGAAGAAATTAGGGGCCAAAAGAATAAAAGTTCATGGGGATTCAGAATTGATAATTAGGCAAGTAAATGGGGAATATACTACTAAACATCTCAGACTCAGAGCCTATAGAGATGATGCCATGGACTTGTTAAAAACATTTGCTAAATTCAAACTTACCTTTGTCCCAAGGAACCAAAACATTATGGCTAATGGATTAGCCTTTGCTGCTAGAACTTGTCTAACACCTTATGAAACCAAAAAATGCACTACTCAAGTCAAATATAGACCAGCTGTCCCAGATAATAAAAGATATTGGCAAGTTTTTGATAGAGATAAACAAATAGAAGACTTCTTACAGTCCAAAAATGAATTTGGAATACCAAACTCAGATTTAGACTATGAACAAGACTGTCCTACTGAAGAAAATCCACTTTTTCAAGAGGAAAAATCTTCTGATATTGCTGAAATAAATCTGTTATCCCATGAACCCAAAATTACAACAGAAAATAGCACAGATGTACAAAATGAAGACTTAGAAATGTTGCAATCTAAAGATCACAGCTTGCTAAGAGGATTGGTCCCATTAGAAGAATTGTTTGACTTGAATGATACTGCCAAAAAGTCAAAACTGGAATCTATTGAAACTGAAGTGGAGGAATGCAACATAGGTAGTGAGGAAAAACCCAAAATGCTCAAACTATCTAAAACATTGCCAGCTCACATTAAACTGAAATACATTGAGCTTTTTAAAGAATTTTTTGATGTGTTTGCATGGAGTTATGAAGATCTGAAATCATATGATACAGAAATAATTCAGCATAAGATACCCCTCAAAGAAAACCAGAAGCTTTTTAAACAAAAATTGCGCAGAATTAACCCTATTCAATTACCTCTGGTAGAGAAAGAAATTAGAAAAATGTATGATGCTGGAATTATAGTACCTGTTAGATACTCAGAGTGGGTGTCTAATCTTGTATCTCTTAGGAAGAAAACATGAGAAATAAGGCTTTGCATTGACTTTAGAAACTTAAACAAAGCCTCATTAAAGGACAATTATCCCTTACCCAAAATGGATCATATCTTACAAAGGGTAGTTGGTTCTAGAAGAATTTATTTGCTAGATAGCTTCTTAGGTTACAATCAAATATTGATACATCCTGATGATCAACTTAAAACAGCCTTTACTACACCTTGGGGTACTTTAATGTATTTGAAAATGCCCTTTGGTTTAATGAATGCTGGTGCCACATTTCAGAGAGCCATGGATATTGCATTTTCAGAAGAAATGAGTTACTTCATAGTGATTTACTTAGATGACATTACTATCTATTCTAAAACACCTGAAGAACATCTTATACACTTGAAAAAAGTCTTTGAAAAATGTAGAAAATTTGGGTTATTCTTAAATCCAAAGAAAACATTGTTTGGTCTCTAAGAAGGAAGGTAAACCTCTTGGACATATCATATCAGAAGAGGAAATAAGGATAGATCCAAAGAGGATTGATGGTATATTACAAATCAACCATCCTAAAACAATCAAGGAACTTTAATATTTCATTGGAAAGATTAATTTCTTGAGAAGGTTCATACCTAATCTAGCTGAACTCCTTAGAAACACGACAAACATGCTTAAAAGAAAAGGAGGAGTTAAATGGACCTTAGAAGCAAATAAATCATTTGAACTGGTAAAACAAGCACTCACCAAAACACCAGCTCTTATCAATTTTGATTTTTCAAATGATTTTTTCATTTGCATCACAACACACAGTAGTTGCTGTCCTATTACAAAAGAACTTGAATGGTCAAGAACAACGCATTGCATTTTTCAGCAAAGCATTAAGCGATGCACCTCTGAAGTACAAAATAATGGAAAAACAAGCTTTTGCCTTAGTCAAAGCCTTAAAAGACTTCAGAGTTTACATTTTACATTCCCACATCATAACATTTGTGCCTCATTCAGTTGTAAAAGACACATTGACACAAGATCCAGATGGCAAGAGAGGAAAGTGGATCGCTGTAATTTTAGAATATGACCTAGAAATCAAACACACTAAGTTCATAAAAGGTCAAGGAATAGCAAGATTTATGGCTGAATCCAACTTTCAAGCTCTTGATATAAACATGTTTAATGCATTAGATGAACATGAGGAGTTGAAAGCTCCAATAATTGAAGATCATTTTCTGAATTCATCTTGGTATGCTGATATTTTGTATGTTTTGCTCAATCTTAATGCCCCTCCTAGTTTGTCTAAAACAAAGGCAAGATTTTTGAAGTTGAAAGCTGTAAATTATTGCATTTTGGATAAATGTTTATATTGGAAAAATGCTAGTGGATTAATGCTTAAATGTTTGCCTGAGAATGATGCAGAAAAGATCAAGCATGAGTTTCATGAAGGAGAATGTGGAGGCCACCTCTATTGGAAGTCAACTGCTAACAAAATCCTTAGAGCTGGTTATTACTGGCCCACTCTTTTTCAAGATGTCCACAAAATGATTACTGCTTGTCACAAATGCCAAATTTTTGAAGGCAAAATAAAACTGCTTCCTTTACCTCTGCAACCAATCACTGTTGAAGCTCATTTTCAGCAGTGGAGTCTAGACTTCATTGGAGAAATCCATCCTGCCTCCTCTGTCCAACATAGATAGATCCTCACAGCAACAGACTATTTTACCAAGTGGATAGAAGCCATCCCATCTAGGAATGCCACAGATTCAGTTATCATCTCATTTCTTGAAAACCATATACTGTCTAGATTTGGTTGCCCTAGGAAGATTATAATTGATAATGCTGCTGCATTTGGGTCTAAAAAGATGGTAGAATTCTGTCATAAATATCAGATTATATTGGGTCATTCTACAGCTTATTACCCTCAAGGTAATGGGTTGGCAGAATCATCAAATAAAAAGTTTGGTAAACATTATCAAGAAGTTGCTGGAAGATAACAAGAAATCATGGCACAATAAGCTAGTACGTGCTTTATGGGCAGGCAGATTGACCGTCAAAAAGTCAATTGGGATGTCTTTTTATCAGTTAGTTTATGGAACTGATGCAATATTTCCAACCAATTTAGGAGTGCTAGTCATGAAGTTGATCCAGGAAGTACAGTCTAAAGATGATGATGTGACAAGAAGAATAAACCAGACTATACATCTACAACAAACTAGAGAAGAAGTATACATCAGAGCACAACAACTACAAGAAAACATCAAGAAGTTGTTTAACAAAAGAACCAAGGCAAGTGATTTTAAGATTGGTGATAAAATTTTGAAATGGGATTCAAGAAGATAAGATAAGGGCAAACATGGAAAATTTGATAACTTATGGCAAAACCCTTATCTTATTCAATATGCTGTTGGAAACAATGCATTCTTTTTACAAGAGTTGGATGGAGCTGAATTGTTTGGAGGTCTTGTCAATGGTAGGATGCTCAAACATTACTTCTGTTAGCTGATATTTTAGTTTCAGAGCTTTTTGTTTCATTATATATAACACTACTTTTTGAATTTGAAAAAAAAAGAGAAATACAAAAACAATAGAAAGAAAAAAAGAGGGCAGAAATAAAACATGAAAGATACAGCACCATACCAAAAAGAAAAGAAAATCTGAAAGTGTGCAAGCTTTAAATGCCACTACCAAAAAGAACACTGCTATTTATTCATACAACTTAATCATGACTATATAGATTTCAATTTACTGCTGATAGGTTAGTGAATCAGATTTTCCAAACTGTGTAATCTTGGCTTATCAGTAGACTAGATTAGGATAAAAAAATGACTCTAATCAGACCAAAATCTGAGCCAAAGAAAAAGAAAAAGAATGGTTCAAACATGCTTAAAATCTGAACCAAGGAAGAATAGGAAAAGAACAGCTCAAAAAAGATCAAAACCAGAGCTAAAAGAAAGAAATGAAGGATGTTTTTTTTTAGATCTTAAGCCTTTACAGTTTTGTTTTAAAAAAATTTCTGCAAATAAAATCTATGTGTAGCTTGTACATACAGCCATAGACACCATGGAAAATCAGACAGTCTAATCCTGATTTGACTGTGTTTAAATTTCTGTTTTAGAGAATAGAGAATAAAATCTGCCAGACAGTTTAATCCTGGCAAGATAGTAGCTTAGGTATAAAATTAATGAGTTCAACTGCTTAATCTGAATTCATGGAAGAAATAATGGTAGATTTAGATTAGTTTTTTGCTTTCAATAAAAGAATAAAATGTTGATGACAAATGTTTGCAAGTCCAAGTGCACGTTATGAAGAAAAAATGTTAGGAAAAGTAGGCTGTGTAGGTAGAATGTTTAGGAGAAATTTGTTTGCTGATATGAAATAATGATCATCTTTCCTAAAGCAGCATGATCAAAGAAGAAAGGTTGTCAATGGATAAAGGCACAGGTCTACATCGTAGAGATCAATTTATGAAGTTCTTGACACCTCCAAGGTGCTGCCATCCCTAAGTGGAGCCACTGTTAGCCATCAGTAAATTTTGTTTCAGCAAATGATGGCTAAAACAAGTCTTTCGTCTTCAAGAAACAAATTTCCTGCAAAATTTGTAACTTCTTGCAGCCTCTTTGTGTCCCTTGTCCAAAAAAGTCCATTTCCTTGATATTTTCACTTCAAAATCTTCAAAAACCCGCTGTTCCTGAAGAAAGAACTGTTTCCTAAAGGTTCCATTTATCATCATTTCATTCCCCCCCCCCATTTCATCTTCATAAAATGCCCCCATACCACTCATTTTCCTTGAAAAAGAAGCCTATTTCACTCATTTTTCCATTTTATTATTCTTCATTATCCTCTGAAAAACTCCTTTTTTGCTTCTTATTTACTCATCATTATCCTAAAAAACCTTCAAAAAATTCCTTTTAAACTCATAAAAATCCTTTTTTTTATGGTTTAAATTACCCATTTTTCCTTATCAGAACCTTTAAAAACACCCTAAAAAGCCTCACTTTAGGCCTTTTTCGCTCATATTAAAGTTTTGGGTTTTTAACCCCTTCCGGCTTAGCCCCTAGCTTTTTCTCCATCATGTGACCAAGCCCCGCAACTGGGCGCTTAAACCTTTCGCTCTCAACCCCTCTTCCTTTAGCCCTGGTTCTTCGTTCTCCCACAGAACTGTGCTTTTTCCTTATCCCAAGCCCTTATCGCATCGGCATTTCCATTTCAAAACTCGCATTTCTTTATAAACTTCCCACCCCGATAATAATACCTTGATGAGATCTACACCGTAGATCCATAGGATCCGACGGCCCTCATTTAACCCGTTGATCGCCCCATCTCCACCCTTTCCTTAGCCCTTTCTGCCCTGCCTTATCACTCCACAAATCCATCCCCACCGTTGATCGTCGAAGATCAACGGTCATCATGCCTCCCCTCCTATCCTATTCTCCCGACTTATTTATATATCGGTTCACCCCTACAATCAATCCCCGCCGTTGATTAATCAAATCCAACGACTCTCCTTTAACCTGACATCAATTGTCGCCAGGGCCTACCTCCCACTGCTCAGTCGCCCATCTAATCATTGCTTGCCACCTGGCTCCCACTAAGATCCTCGCCCGTGCACCTTTCCCATCGCGCTCCTCTCCCCACCGTTGGATATGCCCCTCTTCATCTAACGGTTGATATTGCGTTTTGCGTAAATCTTCCATTCGGGGCTTAACCACTCGAATCCACGCGAGACCGCTGGTTTCGTAAGGGACGCGTGTCACGTAATCATTGAATCGCGTTCGTTTTACAATAAACCGCTTACCACCATTTATGAACGTGAAAACCATTCACGGTTTTCAGAAAACCGCCAAGCTACAATTTCGTGCCAAATGCATTTTTAAACCTGGTTTTCACAGGTTTTCTTTATAAAACCTCCCCAACACGCTATTTCCTCCTCCTCACTGCTCCTTTCGCCCTCCGCTAACCTTCAAAGCAGTTCTCATCCACATAACGCAGGGTTTTATAATAATTTGTGTTTTGTTGGAGGTTTCATGGCGGTTTTATGGCACAAAGCCATCCCATGGTCCAATAAAGGGACATAGGCTGAGGGTGACGATCCTTAGAGCTCGATAAAAAGCAAAAGGGACAAAAAGGGGGCCAAATTTCATGTCTTAATCAATGTTTCATCAAGCATTGGTTCCACAGCTAAAACCCTGCACCGCAGGCCATTTGTGAACAAATAAAATTAATGAAGAATCAGTAAAGAAAATCAGAAATCAAGGATAAAGGATTAAAGCGCAAAGTTGAAGATCATAAGACTTAATCCCATAGTTTAAAGGGATAAAGCAAAGTTTGAAGATAAAGTCAGTTTAAAAGGTTAAAACAGTCAGCAGATAAAGTTTAAAGCTCAAAGATGATTATAAAGGCCCGAAACCAAAATCAAAGGCCTAATTGAAGTTCAAAGTGCCAAATCAGCACAAATCAACGAAGAGAGCCTCCAAATGCCACATCAGTGAGGCAATAAATCCTCAAGAAGACAGAAATGCCACCTGCCAGCTGATTTCACCTAGAAAGAATACAAACTGAATGCATAGTCAGAAATATTTCTAAAGACAGCTAAGAAGTAATTACCAGCCTACCAAAAGCCTCCAAAGTCAACAAAAGTGACTGAAGTAGATGAAAGTTAATGTAAAATTGATTAAAACATAGATAAACATGTGAAATTTTCTCCCTAAGGCCTCCGAAAGGTCGAGAAACACTTACTCTGTATTAATTGAACAAATAGACCTCTTTTTCAGTCCACCTCCTCAAAATACCTATAAATATCATATGAGGAGTTCATTATTGTTGTTGGTTGAATACTCACTGAATGTAAATAGCTTTGAGACTACTGAAGCTCTGTTTTGTAATTGAAGAAAGATACGCTGAGATGAGAAGTTTGAAGCTGTAAAAGACCCACTGGACTTGAAGATTGTAACTGGTTTGAATATCAAATACACAAGCTAATTTATGGGATCCTGGTTTGTGTCAATGGTGAGGTTTTTCTTACTGTAATTGTCATTTTTCTCATGTTTTCCATATTGTCCACTTTCTCTGATAAAGAACAACAAATATAGATTAGGATTTGCTGTCAAGTACCCTAAATATCACTGAAAAATCTTTATCTTTATGTTTTCTGCTAATTGTGTATTTGAGGATAATTCAATAGAGTGTAATCAGTCAAGAAATGTTGGTGAGTCCATGTCTTGCTGAGTAAAACTTGAGATTTTGTCCTTGAATGTTCTTGAAAAGTTTGCTAAGTAAAGTTGAATTAGAGAAGTCTATGGTTAGCCCTGTCCTCTAATTTCTTCTCCAACAATTGCTTTGAAAAGTTCCCTTAAGAGTATGTCAAAAGCAGGCTAGTTTAAAAGTACTTACCTGATTTTAGGCTACTTTTTATGTTTATCATGAATGTTTTTCCTTTAAGAATATGCTGAACGCAGGGTAGATTCAAAGTTCTTACTTGATCTTAAGCTATTCTTTGTTTTTAATGTTTTCCCTTAAAAATTATATCAAAAGCATGCTAGTTTAAAAATACTTACCTGATCTTAGGTTACTTTTGTGTCTTTTCATTAAGTGCATGCCAAAAGCATGCTAGTTTAAAAGTACTTACCTGATCTTAGGCCGTCCTTTGTTTTTCTTAAGTGTTTGTTTCTTTTACAACACTTTTTATGCTTCCATATCACAAATCAATCTAAAGAATCCTTTGACATAGATGACTTGCCCCATGGACCACTTTTGAAACTTGTTGTGCAATTAAATCCTTTTGTGACTCCATAGCCCAATAGATTGACACTGTTTCTTACCTATCTTATTAGCTGAACCATTCTGTCAACCTGCTCACATCTTTACCTTTCAAAAGACTTCCTTCATTTTGATGATATTCATTCCAACCAAAACAAACAAAAACCCTTGTACTTCATAACTAGCCTAATATCATATCATAAGCCTTAAAGAAATATCTTTGAAAAATACTTATATAGAGAGATCCCTCTCTGAATCCAAGAGGGCTAGATCCTAGGATTCCAAAGTGGATTTGATGTTGGCTCTGCAGCGTTTGTTCTTGCCAATCTTGCAAACTACGGAGACCTAACAGAGTGGCGACTCCAATGGGGAGATTATTGAGTAATAGATAACTTCACAACTCAACTAACTCCTATTTCTAAATGAATCAAGTGTCACCAAGACTGGTTATTATTGATTGTTGATGGTGAACAACAACCAAACCTTGAAAACAAGTAAAAATCTTTCACCTGGCGACTCCATTGGTATTTAGTAGGCTTGCTGACCCCACTAGTTTTTCCTAAGACTCCACTGGGAAACCCTTTTTATCCTTTTATCATTCAAACCCAGTTAAGAAGACTTTGAGGATTGAGTTTTCTTTGAAAAAGATTAGTTAGCCTCTTAAAGACTGTAATATTTGGCTAAACTTTTCTCATTATTGGGTCTAAAAACACCACATAGTGGCTTCTAGAAGAGTTTATACTAGAGCCTATCCTGACCCAAATCCTCCTGAGACAATTGATAATCCAGAAAGTATCCTTAAGAAATATCCTAAATCCAAGACTTCAACTGTTGTCAGACCAATTCATAGAGCTAATTCTGTCCCTGAAAACCTCTTAACTGTACAAGATACACAAGTTGACTTAAGAAACCCATCCAGAACTAAGTCACTTACTCATATAGATCATATAGACTTTGAGCCTTCACTCTCACCCCAACATAGTGGTGAAAATACTGATAGTAGAGAAACCACTCCACCTGATCTTCATTTCATTCATAACTTTGGTTTTTCTCATCCTAGATCTGTTCGACACTCTGTAGCTGGTCCAGGTACTTCTGTTATCCATACACCCACTGTTCAAACTACTCCATTCCATCCTCCTCCTCCTTTCATAAACCCTCCACTTGTAAACCCCCCATTTTTTCCACAACCACCTATCATGGAAACATGGTATGCTCCTCTAATCCTTCCTTTACCTTTAGTCAATCTTCCACAGGACTATTAGTCCAAGATTCCATTATATGATGCCAATAGTTCAATTATTGCTTTACAACATGTGGACAAGATGAATGACTATTTTGATAGAAATGAGATAGATGATGAAACTGTTAAACTCAGATTGTTTGCTCAAAGTTTAGGGGAAGAAGCAAGAAAATGGTTCAAAAGCTTAACCCCTAATAGTATTAATGACCTCCAAGCTTTTCATCAGACATTCTTAAACAAATGGGAAATTAGGAAAAACCCTCTCTAAATACTTTCAGATTACAACAACCTCAAGAGAAACACGGGGGAAAGTGTTCAAAATTATTGCACTAGGTTCAATAGTCTTTATAACGCACTACCCCCAGATTTGAAACCTCCACAAGGCTCAACTTTGGCCAAATTTATTGAAGGATTTGATCCTGAAATGGCCTATTAGCTAAGAGAAGAGATCTCTTGACTCTGGAATACATGCAGAAGGGAGCTCTTGCAGTGGAAGTAAATCTGATTGAGAAAAGAGCTAGGATGAGGAATGAAAAGAAAGTATCTTTTAGGAAGGAAACTGCACCTTCCACATCTAGCTCAAAAATGGAAAGAATGACGAAGGAAATGATGAAGAGGATGAGCATATTTGAGAGAGCACAAATTAGGGAAAATCAATCAGCTCCCTAAAATAGAAATCAGTCTCAAAATCAGAATCAGAACTTTAGGAGAAATCAACCTCAGAACAGACAAAGAGAGGATGATCAATAGATCATACCCTCTTTCTAAGAAAATTATGTTAATGAGGATGAAGAAACAAATGAACAAATACAGGATGAGCATATAAATATGTTGGGAGTAAGCAATGAGGATTTTGATTTCATTTATGAAAGAAAACAATATCTATATACACCCTATGATGATAGAAGAACAGAAACTGAATACTATGAACCAGATTTTGAAAATGCCATCATAGGATCACCTAGACAATATGACCTAAGAAGTAAAAAGAATCAAGAAACTTCCAAGAAGAAAACCTCTGAAAATTCTACCAAAAACAGCCCTGAAAATGCTTCTAAAAAGACAATAGAAAATCATCAAATAGTGGCTGAAAGTTCTGATCCAAAAAAGGGAAAAAACACCCAAATCAATAAAAAACATAGTGGTGACTCTAGCAGCACTAGCATTTCAGCTAATGCTCCTGAAAAAACCATTTTAACTGCTGTAAATAGTAGAAATCAGCGAGCTGATTTTGCTGATGAATCAGTGACTAAGAAGGCTGAATCAAATCTTTTGAAAAATCAGATTCCCTTTAGCCTAGAGAGTGAAATTGCCAAAATTAAAATCTCTGTCCCACTCACTGAGTTAGTCACTCAAAATGTATATAGATGTCAAGTTTTGAAAGCTCTAAACATAGAAGAAATTCATGATACTGTTAACTTGAATGATGATACACCAGAGCTTCTGTTTGGTCCTAAAATTGAAGGAAAATTTCAAGAAGGAACTACCCCTCCATTTTACATCAGTCCGAACATCCATGATAATATTTTGCACAATGCCATGCCTGATTCAGGGGCATCACACAATCTCATGCCTAAAATAATCATGGAAAAACTAGGCTTTGAGGTAACTAGACCTTATAAGGATTTATATTCCTTTGATTTAAGCAGAGTAAGATGCCTAGGCCTGATAAAATATCTCTGTGTTAACTTAGCTCAAATTCCAGCCAAACGCTTAGTAATGGACATTGTAGTGGCTGATATACCCCCCAAATATGGCATGCTTCTTTCAAGATCATGGGGTGCTAAGTTACAAAGCACTATGCAGATGGATATGACTTATGCCACCATCTCTGTCTTCAGTCAACCTAGAAGACTCTATAGGGAAACACATATGAAATACATGGTGAGTAACCAAGAAAGACCAGAAAACTCCCCTCTTTATTCCATACACGCTAACCTTGACTCATTTATTCTTTGCAATGATGAGATTCCTAATGAGCAAGAGTTAGGCATTGAATCACACAATATAGTGGTCACTCCACATCCAAACATAGTGGCAGCCATAGATGAAGAGGAAAATAAGGAGGAAACCAAAAGACAGTTTGCTGATTCAGAAAATTACAGCAAACTGATCACAGGTCTTAAGGTCCAAAACAGTCATGTACATAGTGCAGATCATGGAAATCAAAGAATAAAACCTCAAAACATTGAGAATCTTGAGGGACAAAACATAGAGAAACATAGTGCAGTCCCTTGTACGGAACATAATGATGAACAAGACCGAGAGGACAATAATGAAGTAAATGACAAATCTGAAAACAATCCTATTTGGAGCATGAGTTTTGATGGGTCTTGCTCTAAAACTGGTGCAGGAGCAGGCATATGGTTACACAACAATGAAAAAAATCATGCTGAGGGGCATTCCTATAGATTAAAATTCCAATGCACAAATAACATCGCAAAGTATGAGGCTTTCCTTTTAGGCCTGCATTTATTGAAGAAATTAGAGGCCAAAAGAATAAAAGTTCATGGGGATTCAGAATTGATAATTAGGCAAGTAAATGGGGAATATATTGCTAAACATCCCAGACTTAGAGCCTATAGAGATGATGCCATGGACTTGTTAAAAACATTTGCTGAATTCAAACTTACATTTGTCCCAAGGAACCAAAACATTATGGCTAATGGATTAGCCTTTGCTTCTAGAACTTGTCTAACACCTTATGAAACCAAGCAATGCACTACCCAAGTCAAATATAGACCAGCTGTCCCGGATAATGAAAGATACAGGCAAGTTTTTTATGGAGATAAACAAATAGAAGACTTCCTACAGTCCAAAAATGAATTTGGAATATCAAACTCAGATTCAGACTATGAACAAGACTGTCCTATTGAAGAAAATCCACTTTTTCAAGAGGAAAATCTCCTGATATTGCTGAAATAAATCTATTAACCCATGAACCCAAACTTACAACAGAAAATAGCACAGATGTACAAAATGAATATCTAGAAATGCTGCAATCTAAATATCACAACTTGCCAAGAGGATTGGTCCCATTAGAAGAATTGTTTGACTTGAATGATGCTGCCAAAAAGCCAAAACTGGAACCTATTGAAACTGAAGTGGAGGAATGCAACATAGGCAGTGAGGAAAAGCCCAAAATGATCAAACTATCTAGAACACTGCCAACTCACATTAAACTGAAATATATTGAGTTTTTTAAAGAATTTTCTGATGTGTTTGCATGGAGCTATGAAGATCTGAAATCATATGATACAGAAATAATTCAGCATAAGATACCCCTCAAAGAAAACCAGGGCCTTTTAAACAAAAATTGCGCAGAATTAACCATGTTCAATTACCTCTGGTAGAGAGAAATTAGAAAAATGTATGATGCTGGAATTATAGTACCTGTTAGATACTCAGAGTGGGTGTCTAATCTTGTATCTATTAGGAAGAAAACAAGAGAAATAAGGCTTTGCATTGACTTTAGAAACTTAAACAAAGCCTCATTAAAGGACAATTATCTCCTACGCAAAATGGATCATATCTTACAAAGGGTAGTTGGCTCTAGAAGAATTTATTTGCTAGACGACTTCTCAGGTTACAATCAAATATTGGTACATCTTGATGATCAACTTAAAACAGCCTTTACTACACCTTGGGGTACATTTATGTATTTGAAAATGCCCTTTGGTTTAATGAATGCTGGTGCCACATTTCAGAGAGCCATGGATATTGCATTTTCAGAAGAAATAGGTTATTTCATAGTGATTTACTTAGATGACATTACTGTCTATTCTAAAACAGATGAAGAACACCTTATACACTTGAAAAAAGTCTTTGAAAAATGTAGAAAATTTGGGTTATCCTTAAATCCAAAGAAAACATTGTTTGGTCTCCAAGAAGTTAAACTTCTTGGACATATCATATTAGAAGAGGGAATAAGGATAGATCCAAAGAGGATTGATGGTATATTGCAAATCAACTATCCTAGAAACATCAAGGAACTTCAATCTTTCATTGGAAAGATTAATTTCTTGAGAAGGTTCATATCCAATCTAACTGAACTCCTTATAAACATGACAAACATGCTTAAAAGAGAAGAAGTTAAATGGACCTTAGAAACAAAGAAATCATTTGAACTAGTAAAACAAGCACTCACCAAAACACCAATTCTTATCAGTCTTGATTTT
The DNA here is from genome assembly GCA_034641835.2 of Pinus albicaulis. NCBI lineage: Eukaryota > Viridiplantae > Streptophyta > Pinopsida > Pinales > Pinaceae > Pinus > Pinus albicaulis. Next base: position 1,277,253,480 of record CM076574.1, on the reverse strand, counting down.
TCAAAGGATTTCTTCATTTTTTCATTTGCATCAGAACACATAGTAGCTGCTGTCCTATTACAAAAGAAAATGGACAAGAGCAGCGTATTGCATTTTTCAGCAAGGCATTAAGCGATGCACCTCTGAAGTACAACATAATGGAAAAACAAGCTTTTGTTTTAGTCAAATTCTTAAAATAATTCAGAGTTTACATTTTACATTTCCACATCATAGCATTTGTGCCTCATTCAGTTGTAAAAGTCATATTGACACAAGATCCAGATGGCAAGAGAGGAAAGTGGATTGCTGTAATTTTAGAATATGACATAGAAATCAAACCCACTAAGCTCATAAAAGGTCAAGGACTAGCAAGACTTATGGCTGAATCCAACTTTCAAGCTCTTGATATAAACATGTTTAATGCATTAGATGAACATGAGGAGTTGAAAGCTCCAATAATTGAAGATCATTTTCTGAATTCATCTTGGTATGTTGATATTTTGTATGTTTTGATCAATATTAATGCCCCTCTTGGTTTGTCTAAAACAAAGGCAAGGTTTTTGAAGTTGAAAGCTGTAAATTACTGCATTTTGGATAAATGTTTATATTGGAAAAATGCTAGTGGATTATTGCTTAAATATTTGCCTGAGAATGATGCAGAAAAGATCAAGCATGAGTTTCATGAAGGAGAATGCGGAGGCCACCTCTATTGGAAGTCAACTGCTAACAAAATCCTTAGAGCTGGTTACTACTGGTCCACTCTCTTTCAAGATGTCCACAAAATGATTACTACTTGTCACAAATGCCAAATTTTTGAAGGCAAAAGAAAACTGCTTCGTTTATCTCTGCAACCAATCACTGTTAAAGCTCCTTTTCAGTAGTGGGGTCTAGACTTCATTGGGGAAATCTATCCTGCCTCATCTACCCAACATAGATGGATCCTCACAACAACAGACTATTTTACCAAGTGGATAGAAGCTATCCCATCTAGGAATGCCACAGATTCAGTCATCTTTTCATTTCTTGAAAACCATATACTATCTAGATTTAGCTGCCCTAGGAAGATTATAACTGATAATGCTGCTGCATTTGAGTCTAAAAAGATGGTAGAATTCTGTCATAAATATCAGATATATTGGGTCATTCTACAGCTTATTACCCTCAAGGTAATGGGTTGGCAGAATTATCAAATAAAAGTTTGGTAAACATTATCAAAAAGTTGCTGGAAGATAACAAGAAATCATGGCACAATAAGCTAGTACATGCTTTATGGACAGATAGATTGATAGTCAAAATGTCAATTGGGATGTCTCCTTACCAACTAGTTTATGGAATTGATGCAATATTTCCAACCAGTTTAGGAGTGCCAGTCATGAAGCTGATCCAGGAAGTTTAGTCTGAAGATGATGATGTGACATGAAGAATAAACCAGACTATACATCTACAACAAACCAGAGAGGAAGTATACATCAGAACACAACAATTACAAGAAAACATCAAGAAGCTGTTTGACAAAAGAACCAAGGCAAGTGATTTTAAGATTGGTGATAAAGTCTTGAAATGGGATTCAAGAAGATAAGATAATGGCAAACATGAAAAAATTGATAATTTATGGCAAGGCCCTTATCTTATTCAATCTGTTGTTGGAAACAATGCATTTTTTTTACAAGAGTTGGATGGAACTGAATTGTTTGGAGGTCCTGTCAATGGCAGGATGCTCAAACATTACTTCTGTTAGCTGATATTTTAGTTTTAGAGCTTTTTGTTTCATTATATATAACAGTGCTTTTTGAATTTGAAAGAAAAAAAGAAATACAAAAACAATAGAAAAGAAAAAGAGAGGGCAGAAATAAAACAAGAAAGGTACAACCCCATACCAAAAAGAAAAGAAAATATGAAAGTGTGCAAGCTTTAAATGCCACTACCAAAAAGAAAAATGCTATTTAGTCATACAACTTAATCATGACTATATAGATTTCATTTTACTGCTGATAGGTTAGTGAATCAGATTTGCCAAACTGTGTAATCTTGGCTTATCAGTAGACTAGATTAGGATAAAAAAATGACTCTAATCAGACCAAAATCTGAGCCAAATAAAAATAAAAAGAATGGTTCAAACATGCTTAAAATTTGAACCAAGGAAGAATAGGAAAAGAACAGCTCAAAAAAGATCAAAACCAGAGCTGAAAGAAAGAAATGAAGGATGTTTTTTTTTAGATCTTAAGCTTTCACAGTTTTGTTTTAAAAAATTTTCTGCAAATAAAATCTATGTGCAGCTTGTACATACAGCCATAGACACCATGGCAAATCAGATAGTCTAATCCTAATTTGACTGTGTTTAAATTTCTGTTTTAGAGAATAGAGAATAAAATCTGCCAGACAGTTTAATCCTGGCAAGATAGTAGCTTAGGTAGAGAATTAATGAGTTCAATTGCTTAATCTGAATTCATGGAAGAAATAAGGGTAGATTTAGATTAGTTTTCTGCTTTCAATAAAAGAATAAAATGTTGATGACAAAGGTTTGCAAGTCCAAGTGCACGTTATGAAGAAAAAATGTTAGGAAAAGTAGGCTGTGTAGGTAGAATGTTTGGGAGAAATTTGTTTGTTGATATGAAATAATGATCATCTTTCCTAAAGCAGCATGATCAAAGAAGAAAGGTTGTCAATAGATAAAGGCACATGTCTACATCCTATAGATCAATTTCTGAAGTTCTTGACACCTCTAAGGAGTTGCCATCTCCAAGTGGAGCCACTGTTAGCCATCAGTAAATTTTGTTTCAACAAATGATGGCTAAAACAAGTCTTTGGTCTTCAAGAAACAAATTTCCTGCAAAATTTGTGACTTCTTGCAGCCTCCTTGTGTCCCTTGTCCAAAAAATTCTATTTCCTTGATATTTTCACTTCAAAACCTTCAAAAACCTGTTGTTCCTGAAGAAAGAAATCTTTCCTTAAGGTTTCATTTATCATCATTTCATTCCCCCCCCAATTTCATCTTCATAAAATGCCCCCATATCACTCATTTTCCTTGCAAAAGAAGCCTATTTCACTCATTTTTCCATTCTATTATCCTTCATTATCCTCTGAAAATCTCCTTTTTTCCTTCTTATTTACCCATCATTATCCTAAAAAACCTTCAAAAAATTCCTTTTAAACTCATAAAAATCCTTTTTTTTAATTTTTAATTTTTATGGTTTAAATTACCCATTTTTCCTTATCAGAACCTTTAAAAACACCCCAAAAAGCCTCATTTTAGGCCTTTTTTTCTCATATTAAAGTTTTGGGTTTTTAGCACCTTCCGGCTTGGCCCCCAGCTTTTTCTCCATCATGTGACTAAGCCCCACAACCGGGCGCTTAAACCTTTCGCTCTCAACCCCTCTTCCTTTAGCCCCGGTTCTTTGTTCTCCCATAGAACCGCTCTTTTTCCTTATCCCAAGACCTCATTGCATTGACATTTCCATTCCAAAATCCACATTTTCTTTATAAACTTCCCACCCCGATAATAATACCCTGATGAGATCTACACCGTAGATCCATAGGATCCGACGGGCCTCATTTAACCTGTCGATCGCCCCATCTCCACCATTTCGTTAGCCATTTCTCCCCCACCTTATCACTCCACAAATCCATCCCCAAGATCAACGGTCACCATGCCTCCCCTCCCATCCTATTCTCCTGACTTATTTATATATCAGTTCACCCCTACAATCAATCCCCGCCATTGATTAATCAAATCCAACGGCTCTCCTTTAACCTGACATCAAATCCCGCCGGGGCCTACCTCCCACTGCCCAGCTGCCCATCCAATCATTGCTTGCCACCTGGCTCCCACTAAGACCCTCGCCCGTGCACCTTTCCCATCGCGCTCCTCTCCCCACCGTTGGATATGCCCCTCCTCATCCAACGGTTGATATCGCGTTTCGCGTAAATCTTCCATCCGGGGTTTAACCACCCAAATCCACATGAGACCGCTGGTTTCATAAGGGACGCGTGTCGCACAATGATTGAGTCGCGTTCGTTTTACAATAAACCGCTTACCACCATTTATGAATGCGAAAACCATTCGCGGTTTTCACAAAACCACCAAGCTACAATTTCGCGCCAAATGCATTTTTAAACCTAGTTTTCATAGGTTTTCTCATAAAACCTCCCCCACACGCTATTTCCTCCTCCTCACTGCTCCTTTCGGCCTCCGCCAGCCTTAAAAGCAGTTCTCATCCACATAACGCAGGGTTTTATAATAATTTGTGTTTTGTTGCAGGTTTCATGGCGGTTTTATGGCAAAAAGCCGTCCCACGGTCCAATAAAGGGGCAGAGGCTGAGGGTGACGATTCTCAGGGCTCGATCAAAAGCAAAAGGGACAAAAAGGGAGCTGAATTTCATGTCTTAATCAATGTTTCATCAAGCATTGGTTCCGCAGCTAAAACCCTCCAGCGCAGGCCATCTGTGAACAAATAAAATTAATGAAGAATCAGTAAAGAAAATCAGAAATCAAGGATAAAGGATTAAAGCGGAAAGTTGAAGATCAGAAGACTTAATCCCACAGTTTAAAGGGATAAAGCACAGTTTGAAGATAAAGCCAGTTTAAAAGGTTAAAATAGTCAACAGATAAAGTTTAAAGCTCAAAGATGATTACAAAGGCCCGAAAGAAAAATCAAAGGCCTAATTGAAGTTCAAAGTGCCAAATTAGCACAAATCAACCAAGAGAGCCTCCAAATGCCACATCAGTGAGGCAATAAATCCTCAAGAAGACAGAAATGCCACCTGCCAGCTGATTTCACCTAGAAAGAATACAAATTGAATGCACAATCAGAGATATTTCTAAAGATAGCTAAGAAGTAATTACCAGCCTACCAAAAGCCTCCAAAGTCAACAAAAGTGACTGAAGTAGATGAAAGTTAATGTAAAATTGATTAAAACAGAGATAAACATCTGAAATTTTCTCCCTAAGGTCTCCCAAAGGTCGAGAAACACTTACTCTGTATTAATTGAACAAATAGACCTCTTTTTCAGTCCACCTCCTCAAAATACCTATAAATATCATATGAGGAGTTCATTATTGTTGTTGGTTGAATACTCACTGAATGTAAATAGCTTTTAGGATGTTGAAGCTCTGTTTTGTAATTGAAGAAACATAGGCTGAGATGAGAAGTTTGAAGTTGTAAAAGACCCACTGGACTTGAATATTGTAACTGGTTTGAACATCAAATACACAAGATGATTTATGGGATCCTGGTTTATGTCAATGGTGATGTTTTTCTTACTGTAATTGTCATTTTTCTCATGTTTTCCATATTGTCCACTTTCTCTGATAAAGAACAACAAATATAGATTATGATTTACTGTCAAGTACCCTAAATCTCACTGATAAATCTTTATCTTTATGTTTTCTGCTAATTGTGTATTTGAGGATAATTCAATAGAGTGTAATCAGTCAAGGAATGTTGGTGAGTCCATGTCTTGCTGAGTAAAACTTGAGATTCTGTCCTTGAATGTTCTTGAAAAGTTTGCTAAGTAAAGTTGAATTAGAGAAGTCTATGGTTAGCCTTGTCCTCTAATTTCTTCTCCAACAGTTGCTTTGAAAATTTCCCTTAAGAGTATGTTAAAAGCAGGCTAGTTTAAAAGTACTTACCTGATCTTAGGCTACTTTTTATGTTTATCATGAATGTTTTTCCTTTAAGAATATGCTGAAAGTAGGTTAGATTCAAAGTTCTTACTTGATCTTAAGCTATTCTTTGTTTTTAATGTTTTCCCTTAAAAAGTATATCAAAAGCAGGCTAGTTTAAAAGTACTTACCTGATATTAGGTTACTTTTGTGTCTTTTCATTAAGTGCATGCCAAAAGCAGGTTAGTTTAAAAGTACTTACCTGATTTTAGGCTGGCCTTTGTTTTTCTTGTGTGTTTGTTTCTTTCACAACACTTTTTATGTTTCCATATCACAAATCAATCTAAAGAATCCTTTGACATAGATGAATTGCCCCATGGACCACTTTTGAAACTTGTTGTGCAATTAAATCTTTTTGTGACTCCATAGCCCAATGGATTGACACTGTTTCTTACCTATCTTATCAGCTGAACCATTCTATCAACTTGCTCACATCTTTACCTTTCAAAAGACTTCCTTCATTTTGATGATATTCATTCCAACCAAAACAAACAAAAACTCTTGTACTTCATAATTAACCTAATATCATATCATAAGCCTTAAAGAAATATCTTTGAAAAACACTTATATAGAGAGATCCCTCTCTGAATCCAGGAGGGCTAGATCCTAGGATTCCAAAGTGGTTTTGATGTTGGCTTTACAGAGTTTGTTCTTGCCAATCTTGCAAACTATGGAGACCTAACAGGTGAGAAAAGCATGCTTCACCTCATGTTGAATGAAGATATCATTGCTCAAGAGATCCAAGACAACCTTCCCAGTCACGTTCCCTTTAATGTTGGAAAATTTGGTGGTATCCTTAGCTGCTTCCCTGAGGTTGGTCATATAATCTCCCTTTTGGACCAACTTCTTGTTAATTACATACAGTGAGGGCAGTCCCTTTGCCCTCAGGGGCTCAATCTTGTTTAAGAATCTACCGATGGCCATGTCCAATTCATGACGCTTCTCCTCCAGTTGCCTCACTAAATTCCTCTTAGTGAGGACCTTTCTCACCTCTAGTATGGTTGTTGTTCTGTCCTGTATATCCAGCTCTTCTAGCTCAAAACTGGTTTTGGAATTCAAGAATTTTATGATCTTTGGGGCTGTTATTGGCATATCTCCCAACTCCTGAGTTGCTTTCTCGATAGCCACTTTGCATCTGTCAATTAGATCCTTCTGTTAAAAAATAATGTGGATGTAATGCCAGATTCCATCCACTGACTCTATGATACTGCCCCAAATTATCAGCTTCATTTGGCCCAAAACGTTGTTGGCAGAAAATTCCTTTTCTGCCTTTTCCAACCTCTCAATATGTTTCTTGGCTATGTCATGGGCAGTTTCTGATCTTGCCTTTTGATCCCTCAAGATGCCAATTTGTGCCTCGAACTTCTTGATCTCTTGTGATTGCAGGGTCATGCTTTCCATAGCTTTGGACAACTGATCTGTCCCACTGGATGCTCCAGCAATTACTAGAACAGTTGATGGAATGGATGAAATGGGGACAATTTCTAATGGGATGAGTGTCCCTCGAGCTGCTTCTTCTTTTTCCTTCAGTAGCTTCTCCATCTCGGTCTCCATTTGTTTGATTTGGGCAGATTGTTCAATAACTAACTTCATTAATTCTGCCTTTTGTGACTCATATTCCTCAATTTCCTTAGCTGAGGGGTATTCTGTTACTAACATCTTGAGCTGTTTCTTGAGGGCTGCTATATCAACATTCTTTTTCTTCAAAAGCTCCTCCACAGCTTGAACATTGTTTGGGTCATGCTCAAGCTTCACTATTAAATATTTTAAAGTCTTGATCCTTGAGTCGCTAGCCATGGCAGATACCCTCTCCATCTTGAGCTGTGATTGGGCACTGTATAAAGACACCTGCAATTTTGACAAGCTCATAGCAGAACTTGTCAAAGTTGAGGCTACCATATCCCCGATCTGCTTGTGTAATTCCATCTGGTCAATAGGATGGATGTCTTTGGAGATGAACTTGAATGATGTTTTCTTATAATCTCCTGCTCCTTGAGGCTGTGGGACCAAGGCTTCTAGAAATTCCATCTGCATCATCCCTTTTTCAGTGTCAAAGGCAAACAATAGGCTGCTTTGTGAACTTGAGGTCTGCTTCCAGAATTGATTGTATGTGTTAGTCTTCAACACCTCATTCCTCAACTTTATTTCTTTGAATATCTCAAAGACAAACTTCTCTTGGCCTTCTATGGAAGGTCTGGAAGCAGATGCTTGTAGACCTTGTTACTGAACAGACACTGTGGCTGATGATGTAGGTGAGGCCATTGTCTGTCCACTTGCTAATGATGACTTAGGGGTGTCCATGATGTGAATCACTGTCTGCTGCTTTGATTCACCTCCTTGATCGATCTCCATGTGAATTCAGGCTTTTTTCCTATATTTTAGCTTGAATTGTTTGCTAGAGGTATCAGTGATCGAAGGTCACCGATCCTCTGTTGGCCTCTTGCTCCCTATCTCTTTCTTTGGTTCTTTCCCCTTGTCCTCTTTTTCTTCTACACTCCCGCTTTCTTGTGGTGTTGGGGGTTGAATGCCTGAAGTGGAGATCATCTGTTTTTCATCTTCTTGGAGGGTGTTGGTCACCCATTCTGTTTGATTGACATACTGCTCAATTGCAGGTCTGTGTGTGTGAGCATAGGGTGTGGATCTGTTTTCCACCATTTTCTTGGAGATAATCCCTGCAGGGTCATAAGACCAAGTGAAACAGTGACCGAAACCCATCCCCTTTAGTATTTTATCTGCCTCCTCCCCTACTGCTCCGCTGTTGTAGATGAAAGGCCCAACTTGTGTCTTAATCTTGAACTGAGCCTTCTTCTTTGCAGAAACAAAATGGAGTTCATCTGCATATATCATTTACTTTATGTACTCCAATGCAAAGACTCTCATGGAGAGGAACTTTGGCAATTTGTAATGGGCTAGCTCACTTCCATAGAATCGAATCTCTGTGTAATTTTGGTACAAGTACCAATCTGCTGTCTTCACTTGCTCTGTTAGCTGCATGGGTTTCCTGATTTCTTCAGTTATCCTGAGCTCTGCTGCACTGCTGAGTGTGCTAATGGCTGGATGCACAACAAATCCACAAAATCCTTATATGTGTAGTTCTTTTGTTCCTTAAATAGCAGGGTGGTCCAGAAGATGATAGATTGAGGCTCAACATCTTCATTTACCTTGGTCATATGAAATTGAAACCTGTTGGATTGGAAATAAACAAACTTATACACCAACAAAGAGGTGTATTTGAAAACCTCCTATGTGTGAAACTTTAAAAACTGTTCATGAATGGCATCTGCCAGAAACTAGGCATAATTAAACATGATTGTGGGCTTAGCTTTTGAGGAGAGAATGGACAAAAATCCTATCACAACTTTCATCGACCCATTGATCAAAGTGATAACCTAATAAATAAGATAGAACAATGATAATTTGCTTGGTCCTTTTGGGAAAAATAGATGAAGGGTACGGTGGATTTTTGATAGGCATTGGTGCATTAGTTGCCATGAAAAGTTGCAGAGTTTTGGCTTTGCTAGAAAAATGAATTCTCTGATAAAGTTCCCTAAGGGCTTCATAAGAGAAGGGGACTATCTGTTCAGAAGTGGGGGCCTGCATCATTTGCTGAATGGATTGGGCATTAATGGTGAACATGATTTCTCATGTAGGGGTGACTATGGTCCTTTGATTAATGTCATAGCAAGCCTGGATTTTTTTTATGAATTCGGGGCAACTATGGGTTTTGGGAAAGATGTACAGAGGTGGCTCGGTTTCCCACAGGCTAATGTCATCGGCTTCATCGAGAAATTTGTCCTCGAGCCAACAATAGACATCGAACAAGTCGAAGTCTGACTCTGTCTCGTGAATTTTGTAATCTCGGTCTGCTAGGGTTGTATGATATAAATCCATTTGAGGGTAAACCATGGGGTTGAAAGGCTCTTGGTCCTTCTCAGGAGGCATGATTTGTCTTCTGTAACTTATTTTCAATCTGTAATGGAGAATGGGATGTAAGAAAATGGAGAAGAGAAGGGAAAGTGATATCGATTGGTGTTGGGGAAGGGAGAAAATAGAAGGGACCAAGACCAAAACGAAACAATTTGAAGGGGAGACTGTAATCTGATTTGCCGAGAGCTATCGATTCTTTTGATGAATCACAAGTCTTCTGCAACAGCTGTTTAGCCTGCGATTTTCTTTGTAATTCTTTGTAAGTCCGATACCTGCAATCTCTAATCAAAATACGCACAGTAAACTGTGTATTGGGCATGAGTTTGGCTATTAATTTGTGATTGGTGGGACGTTGGGGTGGCGCGGGTCCATTGGACAATGACTCGACCATTTACGGTGCAACGACCTATTGGCGGGAGTGAATGCAATTGGACGGGAGGGACAAGGAAGTGAGGACTTGGCACCGTGGGAGCGGGCAATGGGTAGTCCAATAGTCGGCAGGTGTAATGGTTTTAGTTGGTGGGGAAAACCGCTTTCGGAGGGGGGTGGTGGCGGTCTGTGGTATCGGCGAGGGGGGGTGCAAACAACTATGGGCGTGACACGTAGCGAGTTAGGTGGTATTGGGTATCGCCGATTTCAGAGCCCCCTTTGTTGTTAATGTTCGGAGGGTGAGGGGGGGCCAGAACGTAACGTAGGCTGTCGGATGTGTGGCAGTGAGCAGGGATGATGAGGAGATGTGAGGCGGTTAGCGGCAGTGGGGACGAGTGATGTGAGGTGTGACGAGACATGCGATGGGATGGTGGGGTTGGGATATGAAAGCCGAGGGGTAATGTGAAACTTTAGGATAAAGAAAATATGCATGGGGTGGGGGATAGCTAGAGATGAATGTGGCCGGGACTTAGGATTAAAAACATACCGTAAGGTTCCTAACCTTAATAAAATCATCCCTTTTGCGGACCTTTAGAGCATAATTCTTCCCTTCACTTTGATTTCTCTTCTGTTATCATAGGAAAACAACAAGAATTTTTTTAAGCTGCTTATTTATAAAATAAAATTTACATTTTTCTCCCTTTCTCTTTTCCAACAAATCTACCTACCCAAGCTACAAATCTAACCTTTTTCTTCCTTTTAGGGTGCATTTAGACTTGCAGACCCTAAAATCATTTCTCTTTTGAATTTCTAACCTACCACCTATCCCTTATTTCTCCTATTGGTTCAGATTAAACTGTTGAACCAATGTCATTTTCTACCTATCTACTGATAAGCCAAGATTAAATGGTTTGAAAAATCTTCATTTTCTAACCTATCAACAAAAATAATTCAAAATTGTACAATCACGCTTACATTGTATGATTGAACAAAATTTTCTAAATAGCAGTGGCATTTTGATTTGCAACGCTTTAAGAAATATTCATTTTTTGTGTGGGGCTTTCTTTTTCCTTTTTTAACACCCTCTTTTCTTCTTCTTTTTGTTTCTTTTTATTTTCTTTGGAAATGCTTTTAAATATTGAGATATATGTACAATATGAAAATTTGCAAGTAAGAAATATACAGTCACCTTGTGATACTGTAAATTACATGACTCTAACAGAAACATGGAGAGATTGGAAAGTGATACAGGAAAAGAAGAAGAAGCATGATGCTTCCAACAATGACAGTGACACTTTCGAGAGAGGCATAGTTCACAGAATATGGATTGCTGCGATGGTGAGCGCTAAGAGTTGGACGAGAGTTGCGCGTAGTGATGATGATGATGAGTTACTTCCTAGTCTTGGAAATACCTCCCTCGCTAAGAGGGAGTCTTGATTTTTGAGTATCTTGGGAGGTACTCCAAGCCCTAGGGTTCGGGGTTTGGAGGGAAAAGCACCACAAGAGTCACTTGCGGGCTTGGAACCCAAGCATGGGGTTTTGCACCAATCATGTTTTGGGGCATTTCCATGGAGCACTTTGGACATGTGATGACATGAGATGATAGAGGGCGAAAAAGATTATCCAACACTTCGAGAATCGTCAAATGTCGAGTTGTAGAAGTGGCGATATAAATTTTTGAAGATAATTTTGGGGTTGACACTATAAATGTCAAGGTCATCTTAAGATGTTTTTAGGCTCATGGCAGTTGGAAACCCCTAAATTATGATGTTTTGGATCCCTTCCTTTTGGTATAAATAGGTGATATTTGGGTGAAAGAGCATCCAAAAAGTGCAATGCATACCTTATTGAGCAACTCCTTGGAGGAGAAGAGGTCTGTCTTGACAGCAACAAGGAGAGGCTAGGGTAGCAAAGGGTTGGAGGAATGTTTGAAGGGTTGAATAGGGGTCCGATGGCTGCTGAAGGAGGTTTCGGGTGCTTACTGGTAGATCGAGGCCTTAAGAGCCGAACGTAGGTTTGTTTGAGGGCTAATGTATGGGCTATAACATTGTTTGAAGGGTGCTGTGTGGTAGGCCACATGCCACAGGCCATACCACCAAAACAAGGTTAGTGTGGGTAGTATTAAGGGTTGTTTTTGTTGGAAATTGGATAAACCAAGTCTCCCCGTGTTTTTCATGACATGGAATAATCGCCTCTCATGGATCCTTATCTTTGGCGATGCAATCGTTGACTAACACCTGCGGGTTTTGGTCTAACGACAATTGTGATTCCCAACAAGTGGTATCAGAGCGTAGGTTAGAAGTGCGATACACACCTGACTCACGTTGGTGGGGAGATTGTTGGACATTGGATAAACCAAGGCCCCCCGTGTGTTTCGTGACATGGAATAACCATCTCTTGTGGGTCCTTATCTCTGGCAATGTGATCGTTGACTAACACCTGTGGGTTTTGGTCTAACAACAATCATGATTCCCAATAGTTTTGTGCCCTTAACTTCAACGTGAAGAAGGAGCATCTCTCCTTGCCTACGCTGCAGATTTTGGAGGGCTGTTTATGGACTGTTGAGTGGGTTGAAGGGTTGTTGTACCATGGTCAATTTCCTTAACTAGAACAGTCAAGGAACAACAAGTTGCAAACAAATTTGGAGCAACGTTAGATGTGTGTTGGGTCATAGTTTGTGATCGGATTTGGATCAGTTTACATTGTAGGCTGTGGGTTCCATTTGGAGGACTTTCCATGGAGGTGAAAAGTTCATCATAGGAGTAGAATCTACAGTTGCAGTATTGGGCATCATTGGTATGGTGGAGGGTAGCGTGTTGATAGCCCAAAGTAGCCTTAGGCAAGTTGTCTTGAAGTGATGAAGATGAGATGAAGGTTGGGTGAAGATTGGTGCCGAAGTGCAGCACATTGATGGACAAAGGTGACTGCTAGCCTGACAGTTTGGAGCTCGAGAATTAGGCCTACCCAAAGAGAAGATTGGATCAACCTGTGTACATGCTACACAAGTAATTTGTAGGAGTGTTAGGTGGCAGCCCTCCTGGAGTCTCGATGTGTTGTCCTTTGAAGGACTAAGGGGCGACTAGTGAGCAACACGAAAGCAAAGGACCGACATGACAAGATATGACATAGAAGCTGCAACGAAGTTTGTCATTTTATCTTGTATAACATATACTGTTGTATTATTCAGATTTGGTTTTATATAACAAAGATTGGGGTTGTACATTATTGTACAATTTTGTTAAAAAGTGTGTATATTCATGCATGTGTGATTTACTGCTTTATATTTTTCGCTGTGCAAAGTAGTTCTGGTTGAGATTCTTGGCTTGGCAGCGTCAGTGATTTTAAGACTCAAACCTAGACCCAAGGTCGTGGAAATTCAACAAGCTAGGGGAATAAAGACGATCCCTTTTCTGGGTGGAAAGGGGGTCCCCCCTGGCTCATGAGGCAAGCGAACTCCGACCCACAAGGTAATAAAGTCTCTCAAGAGTGGGTCCCTTCCTTAATAATGAATATACACCTTAAATAATATCAATAGAAGCACGTATGTTTGCCGAAGGTCTTGAATCATCCCTTGCTTCTTCTCCATCCTTGAATCGTACCTTGCTTCATGGAGCGGTATCGAGTAAAGAGACCTAGCCAGGGGTTAATGTTGAAAGAGACCTAATGATACCCTGATGAGTCTATTAGGTTCAATGTCTATGTCTTGTTTTTTAAGTGAATGGGTAAAGAGCATGTCCATGACTATGTCTCGTGAGTATTTGCTCAGTTGCTGAGGTTTCAACGCAAGTTGATGAGGGAAGAGTAGCTGGGCACTTGTCCCTGGGCATGTAATTGCTATCATTAATATCCCTCTCCCAATGAAATTGATAGAAAGACGAAGCCCATATGAGATAACTCTGTACTAGAATACTATACTAGAGGATAAATAGAATATCCAAATAGTCCAGGCCTCTAGCTCTACCCTGGCTAAGGAGAGTATCGAATCTATAGGGTTCCTCTGAGAATGTGTTTTATTGGTGCTTCTTCTCTTGCTGGTTGGTTCATTTCTTCGATATATCTTCTCCATGTCTTCTCCCAATGGTTGGTTAATTTCTGATGCTTCCACGATGATCTTGAGTTTGTGAGTTGGGTTGCTTGTGCACCCAAATGTAGAATTTCAAGGGCGATCTGTAGTTCATGAAGACTACCAGCTTACCCGCGCCTTAGGTTGGGTTAGCTCATCTTTAGGCATCCGTAACATAGTAAGCACCATAGTCCTGTTAGCCATGAATGAGTTACCGAAAGGAATAGAGGAGAATGCTTAGCGGATAAGGTATCGATCATCGATCTGCAGATAGGGTACCGATCAAGGTTATGCTACATCCACTCTAAAGCTACCTTAAGGCTTAAGGGTGGATATATAGGAGATTAAGTAAATCCCCACGTTAGGGGCCTTATAGTTATTTCCCTTAGGGATTGCTGAGATTCTTTAGGTATTCCGCTTTCTATCACATCGTCTAGGCGAATAGAGGAGAATTCTTATCTTTTTCTAATGCTTATTTTTAGATTAGGTCCAGTTGCACCCTCAGCGACTTGATGGATACACGACCCCGGGCCACTGATCTTTATGGGTAGGATCATGTGGGGCCTTAATGTCACACTTTAGGTAGCCTTCTTACTACTTAAGGCACATTAACCCGTTATTTCGCTGTCCTAGATACTTTGACTTAATGTCTTTCCTTGTCCCATAGATTGAACTTATATTTATGTAGTGATGATAGCATTGCTAATCCGAAGCCTATAGTGGGTTCATCACTAGCCTATAATAGATATAGTAATAGATATGAGAGTCTATTTGCTTGATTTTTTATTTGAGAGTGATATGTGTTTTATAGTTGAAGTAATGATGAGTGAACATGAGAGTCCTTAGTGTCCGTAGTTGGGGAGGTTTGTACCTCACTTGTAGCTTCATAGAGTTATAAAGTCTAAGTTATGTTTTCCTGGTGTAAAATATAATAAAGCTAGTTATAGTGGAGTCTAAGACAAGTATAAAGAGTTGAGAATGTAATAAAATTAATCTATCTATATATCTAGAATATAATAATAATTCGTAAAGTATAAGTCGAGTCTAAGAGTTATAATCTTGCTATCTATTCTTGATACTAATTTTGTTCATAGAGTATCAAAATAAGACTATACTAAGGATCTTTCCTTCTAAAGGATTAAGGAGTTGAATCTATGTGATACCTAAAGTATAAGAGAACCCATGGGATATCTAAAGTATAAGATAAACTATATGAAGCTTAAGAAGAAGATGAAATCATTAGAGGTAAAGAAGATATATCCAGAAGACGCTCACCCAACAACGAAGGGTGAGGAAGACGAACTCTAGAAGGGGAGGCTAGGAAAAGGTTGATAATTTTGGCTAACAAATCCATAAGATATTGGGGATAGTTTTAAGATAAGTTTCTAAAGGGATGGGGCTAAAGAAAGAGAATCTATTGTCTCTTATAGAGTTCAATGGTTTGAATATAAACAACGATGAGACAATCTTAGAATTAATAAGTAGGTTCTATAAACTCTACCAATGTATTCCTTGTATCATTAATCCATCTAACCCTCCTAATACTTGAAAAGCTGAGATTTCCATACATTTCAGGGAAAGGAAGTCAACAAACTGTGGAGTCCAATTATGTCAAAGACCCAGAGAGTAACATGAGGGCCTCATAAATACAAATTAAGACTAGATATGACCCTGCTGAGAAAAGGTAATACTGTTGATTTGGGTAGCATCAGATGTACTCAAAGTCTCAAAATTGGCAGGGAGGCTTAGGCGCATGTATTCTAGAGAACCCAAAAAACGTTTGTGAAAATTCCACTCAGAATATGTTTTATTAAAATAATTAATTATTTTTAAAGGGACCTTAAGTCTAAACTTCGGAAAATAAAATAATTAAAGGGTATTAATAAAATATAGTGTGAATGTTCTAGAAAATGCAGAGATCAAGTCAAAAGTTAATCTTAGTTGTTGATTAGAGATTTAATCTCGGTTGTTGAAGTTTCAACGAGAAGATTATAAGGAGTTGAAGGGTCATTTGGAAAATACACAGAGAGAGACATAGGATCAAGAAATCGAATTTTTGAAGTGAGCAATGCTCATAGGAAAGATCAATTGAGATATTCTTTGTAGAGAGGGGTAGTAATTCTAGTTGGAAGAATTCCCGATCCGGAGATTGCATAGCAGAGGAGGCAATAGAAGCCACAGAGGCAGCGCAGAGCCAACGACGCAAAGGCTACACAGGCACTGCACAGAGCCTGAGAGGGATTCCATTTTCTGTTGAGGAGACAACATTGGGTCAGTGCCAGTTCCTGGAGAGAGTTTCTGGAGGCCAAAAGATAGACTAGCATAGAGACAAATAGTAGCTACAATTGTGACACAGAGACTCCATAGGGTAACACAGTCACTACGCAGAGGCAACATAGAGCAACTCGTTTTGGGGGCAGGCCAGTGCCGGGTTCCCGTGGAGAAGTGAGGTTTGTCTCACAAGATTTTACTTGTCATTTTCTCTGCATGATTGGACAGATTATTCAATCATATATTTGTACTAAGAATTTACTGCATAATATATAAAATCTTAGCTGTTGCACCGGTTTTCCTGCATTGGGTTTTTCCGGGGACATTAGTCCAAAAACAACGGTGTCATATGTGTCTATGATTTTCTATTGCTCAGATCTTGTTTCCACACTTGTTTTCTTCCGCAGTTTTATTTGTGAAGGCTGTAGTGTAAGGATTTCGATATTTTCTCGTAGAACACAGTAAATAATTTGTTAAGTAAATAACAAATAGAATATTTTCCATCAGTTGCTGCAGAAGGATTCTGGGTAGTATGAATTTTCACATGGTTTTAGAGGTTGTGTAGCTTAGTGCAGGAGGAGAAAGAGAGCAGATCCAACCGATCCAACATTGTAGCAGAAGCCGGGGATCAAAGAGTTGCGTAGGCAATAGATCGATTCCCTAGCTAGTGCACAGTCCAAGTCAGGAGAGCTAAAACCAACAAGGAAAATATCTCTCTGAGTGAGTCGACAAAGAGGAAAGATTTTTCCAGATTGCGGTCTAGGAGAGGCAGAGGGAGCAACGCAGTAAATCAATGCAGATCAATAGCTAGAGGGACGCAATTTTCTGTGTAGCAGTGATTTCTGGTGCAGAAAGCATAAGAAGAGAGATATAGAGACACCTTGAGGGAATTTTCTTCCTCAGGGAATTACTAGCCGGGGAATTCTATTTTTCGAGAACTGAGCTGTCAGATCATTAGTACCGAGATGCATCATGCCGATCACTTGTTCAATTTTGGCTGTTTTTCTATTGTAGTAAGCAACAACGTTGCAGTGCAGTAGCAAGTCTAGCGACAACACATATACACAATTTGAGAAAGAGTTGTAGTACAAATGCAATGTTGACAGTGGCAGGGTCATCAACATTACAAATGCAAAATTTGCACAGAGTTGGTGGGCAACAGTGTCATACATCAAAAACACAGATGGAGATGTTGCAGAATCAGAGCAGTACTCAACAAGGTGTATTGTTAGAGCACATTGCTCGCTAAGAGGGAGTGTTGATTTGGGTAGCATCGAATGTGCTCTAAGTCTCAAAATTAGTAGGGAGGCTTAGGCACTTGTATTCTAGAGAACCCATAAATCGTTTGTGAAAATTCCACTCAGAATATGTTTTATTAAAATAATTAATTATTTTTAAAGGGACCCTATGTGTAAACTTAGGAAAATAAAATAATTAAAGGGTATTAATAAAATAGAGTGTGAATGTTCTAAAAAAGGCGGAGATAAAGTCAAAAGTTAATCTTAGCCGTTGATTAGAGATTAAATAATCTCAACTATTTAATTTTCAATGAGAATATTATAAGGACTTAAATGGTCATTTAGAAAATACACTGAGAGAGCCAGAGGAACAAGATCAAGAAATCGAATTTCTGAAATGTGAGCAGTGCTAAGAGGAAAGATCGATTGAGAGATTCTTTGCAGAGAGGGGCAATAATTCCGGTTGGAAGAATTCTTGATCCAGAGAGTGCATAACAGAGAAGGCATTAGAAGCCACAGAGGCAACGTAGAGACAATGACATAGAGGCTACATAGGCACTGTGCAAAGCTTGAGAGGGATTCTGTTTTTTGTTGAGGAGACAATGTTGGGTTAGTGTCGGTTCCCGGAGAGAGTTTGCAGAGGTCAAGAGGCCCCAGTTCCTAGCCTTCAGAGAAACCAACGTAGAGACAGAGAACAACTACAGTTGTGACACAGAGACTGCGTAGGGTGACACAATCACTACACAGAGGCAACGCAGAGCAACTCGTTTTGGGTGCAGGCTAGTGCGGGTTCCCGTGGAGGGGTGAGCTTTGTCTCACAAGATTTTACATGTCAGTTTCTCTGCATGATTTGACATATTCGTTAATCATAGAATTGTATTCAGAATTTACTGGATAATATATAAGCCCTCAACTGTTGCACCGATTTTCCCACATTGGTTTTTTCTGTGGACATTAGTCCAAAAACAATGGTGTCATATGTGTATATGAATTTCTGTTTCTCAGATCTTGTTTTCACACTTGTTTTTCTTCCGTAGTTTTATTTGTGAAGGTTGTAGTGTATGGATTTCGATATTTTCTTATATAACACAGTAAATAATTTGTTAAGTCAATAAAAAATAGAATATTTTCCATCAGTTGTTGCAGTAGGATTCCGGGTAGTACGAACAAATAACTGCAAGATCTATAGAGAATTAAGAAAATATGTATCTAATCTACATGTTCCAAACTCTAATGAAGAGTACTGAAATTCCACAGCTCTGTTTGTTGTGAGTTCAAGCATGCCTTATAAGGGTGATGTTCATAATGCTATTGACCTTGAAATCCATGGAATTGTTAAAGACAATATGGAAAAGTAAAAAGTATATATCTCAACCTATATTATCATTAATGCTGGACCACATAAATGATATGGAGTTTTATTACCTACGCAACTTACTCTAGTTCACCCCTAAAACAATTAAAAAAAAATTGTTAATGCACATGTCAACTTTTTATGATCATGACATTTAAAAAGGTTAGGTAGACTCCAGTATCAGATTATCCCTTCTCCCAAAAGACGTGTCCATTCGAGCATGGACGAATCACTATAAATTGGCGTAAAGACTCCTTATTTTTGCCATCCATCTGAGCAAGGAAGTCAAGAAGAAGTTTAGACCTGAGGCAAAGTGAAGAGGAGCAGGTCATTTTGGATAATATCTCTGGTTTGGTAAAGAATTAGGTGAAGAAGAAACCACAAGGCAAAAGAAAACAAATTCGACCACAAGAAGAAATCATATATGTAATCTAGAGCGAATTTTTTGTGACATCTCTATTGAGGAGGAGCAAAAGTCTGTGGTATATCTCTATTGAAGAGCAGCGGAAGTTTGTGGCATATTGCTATTGAAGAGGGAAAAATGTTTGAGGTATATCTCTATGCCAAAGGAGTGAATCCGAGGCACATTTATGTGATAATTTCCTGTGGCATAACTCTGTTTAATGAAAAAGAAAACTTGGGCCTCCTGTGGAAGTTTTAGGCCTAGAGAAATACTTGGCCTTCATTTGCATCGAGACTCTCAAGTGTAGAATTCTTGGTCTTAAGTTTGTGATGTCAGCCTACCTCTGTGGCAAGAATAACTCCCAAACCTTATGGACAAAACCTTAAGGAGAAAAATTAACTATGTTTTGAGATTGTTTATGAAATTCAACCTAAAGAAGTTTTGGAGATTTTGGAACAGAATTGAACACATTTTGTGTTTTTGAAGACCCTTTTAGAAGAAGTCTTAAAAAGTCCTTTTGGAGCAGACAATGAAGCAATATTTTGGAGCATTCCTAAAGTCAATTGAAACAAAACTAGGCGTAGACCTATTCTTGTAGTCTTTAAGATCTATGAGGCCCTTCTTTAAGCAGTCTTGAGGCATAATTGAAGCAGGTTTTGGAGTACCTCTTAAAGAAGTTTTTGTACATTTAGGATAAGTTCTTTTAGTAAGACCTTAATCTAATTTGGAAGCATATTTTAAGCCAATTCTTGACAAGACCTAGAGAGGCTTTTGGGACAGTCACCTTGAGAAGAATATTGAAGGCTTTTGGAGCAAAATCAAAGGCACTCTTGAAGCTGATTTGGAGAACTTCTTGAAGACCCCTTGAGACATCCTTGAAGCATTGCATTGTTGAAGACATATTTCAAGACTTGTTGAAATTTTTGGAAGTCTCGAAGCAGTATTGAAGCCACCTTAAAGGATTGAAGGAAGTAGAGAAGGTTGGAACCCTAGAGGATTGGAGTCCTTATACAAGGTTGGAGCCTTATAAGAAACCAAGTTGGAGCCTGGATTGATTTTTGATGATTGGAGTCCTCATAACAGGTTGTAGCCTCGTTTAAACCAATGTTGAGTATGTTGTCATTGATGTCAAAATAAGTGCAACATAACAACATAAGGTGTAAGATATCGTCATTGATGTCCTTGACATGTTGGCATATTTGGATGAGATGATGCAGTAATGAATTTTCTGGACAAAGAATATACCCCACACTTGTTGGAGGTTTTTTGAAGTAGCAAATCATCGAGTTTTCCTTGGAGACCCTTGCCAGTGGATTCTCCTCGTCATGTTGATTCCAATGATATGTGGAGTGTCTCGAGTGACCTCACGGTTTTAGAGATATCCTTGTTTGAAGTTGAAGACCCCAACTTGTGGGAAAAAACCCCATAACAGTGATGTTGTGGCATCAGATCATTGGTTATATGATGTGGCAATTTAATATTGAGAGAAGTGATAAAAATAAGTTTAATTATAATGCCAAAAAATTATCATGGTCCAAAAGTTAATTTAGATGACCAAAATCAGAGGAAATAATTTGAATTTAATTTTAAATTCCCTCCAACCCTAGGTCGATTGACCCTTTCTAGATAACCATCAAAACCTATATAAAAGTTTCAAATGGAGTATCGAATGGTAAGAAGTGGAGCTCAAATTTGGTCTTTGTAATTCAATCTTGATCTGTTCCGTCTTCGCTGAAGGAGTTATTATATTTGGGAAAGGGTTTTGTTTGAAGTTTATGGCTTGCACCTCACGGCTAGAGAAACCATTGGGATTCATTGCATTTTTGTTTGTGTTTTTGCAGACCTGTGCAACTTGAACACTCATCTTCTTCGCGACCATTTATCTCTCTCTACCGTCTAATAAGTATGGTATAGTGTTAGGGTCCTATAATAACAGGATTCATAATTTTGAATCGACTTTGATTAGTCTTGTAATATGTACCTACTTTGCTTTCTGCAAATTGTTTTCCCATATTAAAAAAATAAAAAATGTAAAGAGGGTAAAAGTCCTAAAAGAAAAATCAAAGGACTTGAAAGAAAAAATATCAAAAAGAATATAAAAGTGAACAAAAAAAAAATACAAATAAAACATGAAAGTGATGAAAATCCAAATGCCACTGCTATTTACTTTTACTGCAAAATAAAGATCATGTGCAACTTGTTAAAATGCTACAATCCATGAAGGTCAAACTACTTAATATTGACCTCTCATGCTTTAAATTTCATGTTGTTAGATAGAGAATAAAGATCTAGCCAAATAGTCTAATCTTGGCAGATCAATAGTTAGGTAGAGAATAATAAGGAGCTCAACAGTTCAATCTGAGCCCTTGGAAGAAATAATGATAGAATTAGTTAGTTTGTTGTTTTAAAAGAAAAATGAATAAGGGTTTGCAAGCTCAAATGCACCCATGTAAATGAAGAAAAAATGTTAGGCTAGTAGATGGGTAGGCAGAAGCAGTTTTCACAAGCACGGATAACAGATAATTGATTATTTCATTTACTAATTCCTATTAAAAAATCATCCCCTTGTAAAAATACCCCATCCCATCCATTTTTATTCTTTTCCCTTATTTCACTCTTTTCCCCCTTGCAAAAATCTCCTTTTCCTAAGTTAAAAACACATCTTACTTAAGAAAAGTGAAACCCTTTAACTAATTCCCCTTTTATTCAAAAATACCCAAAAACCCAAAAAATACTTTTATCCTAAGTATAAATGCTAAAATGTTATATCGGGACCCACTATGAAGAAATATACCCCCGATATAATGTTTTACACTATTCTTAGTGTATTTGACATCCCACATCACATTTCATTATTAACACATTAACCTAATATATTAATTCCCGTATAAACCTTTTAACCCTGTATTAAATTAATTCCTTTATGTATATTCCCAATCTAGGTTTTATTTATAACCTATAGTTCTATTTTCCCCACATGTTAATTATCTTGGACCCACTACATATTATCCCCCCCTGTTATAAATATTCCTTGCTTTATACCCCATTGGTTATATTATAAACCTTGACTATATCACATATTAACCAATCGCATAGTCTAAACCCTGGGCCCCACGCCATCTGATCCCGTGACTCCATCACATCATCTCAACCTTCAGATCTTCACTCACCAGATCCATTGACGGTTATTAAACTCTATTGCGTGTTTCATTTCTCGAAAGACAATACACCCCAAACCTTGCGAAAAGCACGGTTTGCGGAGTCTCGCCCATCACTATGTGGTTGATTCTTATTGGATCGCATCATTCAAAATAATATAGCCAACCACCTCTAGAGCCTGCGAAAACCACTCAGCGGTTCCCCCCCCCTGGCGCCCAAACCACCTGCCCGTTTGAAACCACTGCCCATTAATGAAAACATTATTTGGTTTAAAAAATGTATATAACCGCCCATTTGCACTCTTTTATCCTTTATGTTACATTTTACACTGAAGAAGCACTGCCAACCAGTTTTTACGCAACCAGATCACATTGCCGACCATATTTCAAGCTTTTTCACCTGAATTCAAGACCTCTACTCCTACAAGAAAATTTCATAACCGAATTGAAGCTTATAAAGACCAACAGGAGCTTCAGAAAGCTTTCTTCCACCTCAGAAACCCTCCTGCATAGAAAATCTTAATTTTCCAAGTATTCTTCAAAAGAACAGACCTATTGAAGTAATACTGCTAATTGAATCATTTAGAACCTTTTGTCGAACCTAAAGAAAGCCCTTTTCCTTCCTAAAAAGCTCTTTTCTATGAACCCTAGACTTATTTACACAGATTCTGAAGCCTTGGACTATTAAAAATCACAGATTGAGTAAAATGAAAAACTTTAAAGCCTCTGTATACCTGAAAAATATTTATGTGCCTTTCAATCCATTTTCTACAGACTCTAGGTGTCTTTTTACTAAATTCTAAGGTCTTGAGACTACTTTTTGTCATAAAAATTGCACTATAGGCCCTTGATATCTTTTGCAGAAACTCTAAGGGCTTGAGATTGCCTTTTATTACAAAGATTATAGTTTAAGTTAATTGAGAAAATTTATACCTTTGCAAACAAAAGATAAGCCCCTGTTATATCCTAATCCTTCTGCAAACTGTTATAACTTCCAGAGGTGCTCCTACAGGCCTAAATCAATGTGTCTAAAGTCAAAAGAGTAAAAATTGATAAATCAAGCAAAGCAATGGCTTCTAAAAATATTGTACCTATCAGTTCTCTACAACCCATTATTGTAGATGTAGAGCACATTCCATTAGTTGATACAGACTTCAAGATTACTGATACAGTTACAGAATTCAACCTTATTGAGCTCCACTATTGGAGCCAAGAAAAATCCATAGATCAGGCTGATGAAGTTTTCACTTGGGAGTCTAATTTACCAAAATATGTTGTCCCTTAGACCTTTCAGTGCCCATAAGTGATCAGACTCTGTCAATCCTGTTAGTTTCCTAATCAGAGAGCAATAATAAACCCTGAAAAAGAAATCCTATTTACCATTACTGCTGAATCAATTAATCAGATGCTGTAGATACAACGTAGGCCTAATGAATTCCCTTTATCCATTAAGGCCCTCACTTAGCTATACCTGAATCTGGACTTCCCCAAGAGGTTCCATATATTTCAAACCTTCATGCCTTCTTCTGTAGAAATTCCCAAGATAAATCCTCCATACCCTTCTGCAAAATTCTTTGAAAGGACCAGACATATCATATCCATGTTGTCTTTTATTCTTGGATATTTTATAGATGAACATGCTGATGTAACAGTGCTAGGTTTTTTGTCCATTTTCACACCTGGTCAACCTCCTGCTATCATTTTTAATTTTGCCCAATATCTCGCTGACAATATCCATGAGAAATTGGTCAAAATGCCTTCTGAAGGTGTTTTCATGTATTCATCATTCCTATTCCACATGTTCTTATACTTTCAGTTTGAGAAGTTTAATATAAACCTTCAGAAGCTTGACGTGGAAGGAAATCCTCAATCAGTCATTTTTTGGACTTCTTTGATAAGGAAAGACTCCAATGAGTTCACTTATATAGATTTTACTGATTCCTTCATTCATCCCATGGTTAATTTGGTGAACAGCAGCATGCAGCCCAAAATTAGTGAAGAGAATAAGAAGGTCCTACAATGGTCTGAGCATAATACGATAGGTGATTGGCACTTGTACCAAAATCACACTGAAATAAGAGTATATGGATCAAGTCTGGTTCCATATAAACTGCCTAAATACCTCCCTATGAGGTTATTTTCTCTTGAATACATAAGGCATATTCTTAATTCAGATGCAATTAATTTCTTAGCAACAAAGAAGAAGACACAGTTCAAATTGAAAAATCAAGCTGGCCCTTTTATTTATAACAATAGAGATGCAGGTCCTGAGGCAGAAAAATGTTTACAGGAGTTGAAATTCAACAAAAGTTTCCTATGGTATTATGATCCCCTTGGAGTAATAAGTAAAATGAGAGTTAAGTGCAAACTCACTCCATATGTACATGAAAAGAAACCAGAGATAGAGAAATTCTCCAATCAATCTGAATGGTTGGAGAATATATTGGTAGAGGCAGAGAAGAAAAGTGATACTAGTCAAACTTTGCAAACTCCAGCCCAAGAAGACTGGAATGCAAAAAGAAACAGAGAGGAAGGATCCTATACTGCAGAGACTACAACAGAGACCAAATTCAAATTGAGATATAGTAAAAAGCCAAAGTTAAATCCTGCTAATAAAGAAGTGGAAGCAATAGATACAGAAATAGCGGCAAAAGACAATGCACCTCCTACAATAATTGAAGAAGAACAACAACCTACTACTTCAAATACTCAGCTCGTTCAAAAACAACACAGTATTGAAGTTTCTTCATCTAAAAAACCAGTAGAAAATGATATGGATATCAAAGAAAGATACAAAGAAATCAAAGCCAGAAATGAAGAAATTAAAACTGAAATATATTCTCAATATCTGAAACAAACTCCTGGCATCCAGAATAGGCTACTTTCAGCCTTTGACTATAAGAATAAAAGATGCATATGACATTTCTTCAACCTATAGTTCAAACTCCTAAGTCATCCTCTGATTACAAAAAGACTGATTTTGAAGTCTTGGCCCAGGATATTCATCCTCTGGACCAAATTGAGTTTTATAAGTAGACAGGGGAGATGATCTATTCTACAATGACCACCAAGGCCATGAGTGTACAAAAGCTGCAAAACAGTGTTGAAAATATCAGAGATCAACTCAAATTGGAAAAAGCTTCTTCACAGGCAAAAGACACTAGAATTAAATCTTTGGAATAGTTATTAATTGAAGTAGGATATGATCCTAAAAATGTTAAAGTTGCAGAGGAATTGATCAAGAAGAAAAATGCAGACATTGTTTCATTAAAGAAGCAACTAAAGTTGCCCCCTATAGAACATCCTCAAGCCAAGGAAGTCTTACAAGATAAAAATCAGAAAGATGAGATGATGAATCTAATTTTACAGTTGACTGCTCAGATAAAGGAAATGGAGAATGAAATGGACAAGTTGGTCCAAGAGAAAAAGGATAAAGAAGAATAAATTGCAGTCAGAGTGATTCTTGTAGTGTACCTTCCACATTACCTGAATCACTGGCACCTACAGTCCCCATGGCTACAACATTATTACCTGTCACTTCATCAACCACTTCAGCCACATAATTTTCAACAACAACAACACAACATTAAGATGAAACAAGCAAGTTGGTGAAAGCTATGCAGGACATGTCTATTCAGACTAATGAGATAAAAAAACTTAAAGAACAACTTAAAAGTCTTAAAGATGAAAATAAACTTGCCAAGATAATGCATAAGAATGAAAAACAAAGAGCAAACAGATTAAATGATCAGTTGAAGAAGTTAGAAAAAGATCTAACATTGAAAGAACCCATGGCTCAAATCAGACAACAACTATGGGCCAATATCATTGAAGCAGTCAATGATATTTTGCCATCAATCCAAGTTATATATGAGCAGAAAGATTTAGTTAAATCAACAAAAGAAGAAATCCAGAAGATCAAAGAAGAGCTTGGTAAGAAACCTGAAGAAGCCCTTGAAATCATCAAGTTTCTAAATTCTAAAAACATGCAAGAGTTAGAAGAAATTGGTATTAATGATAGAACATAGACCATCTTAGAAGTTAGGAAGGTAACTTCTAAAAAGAATTTTATGATACAGTTAGAGGTGTAATGCCAAAACATGGAGGTTGCCATTACTAGGTTTATGATGAAATTTGATGTCCTAAGGCAGAAAGGCCTTCCAAATCCATTAGTTATTCATGAAAAATTAATGAAGCAGGATGACTATGACAAGAAAATGAGAGAAGTTTCCAAAGATCAGGTTAATCTGCCTACCTCACATGGTATTCCAACAGGGAAGGTAATCTATAAGAATTTGGAGAATTTGTTTTACCTACAACATGAGGTGAAACAAATATTTGTCAACAAGCCCACATTCTCAAAGTATACTGAATCTGATGAGATTTTTAGAAGGATGATGAAGATAAAACTGCCAGAGGCTGAACTTTGGGAAAAATTGACTGATTTACTGTTAAATCAGATTGCAGTAAGTATCAAACAGTAAAACAAAGCTTGCTTTTTTTACATTTATAGTTACAGAGTATCAGTGAAAGAGTATCATGATAAAGAGTCAAAGTTTTAAATCAAAATTACAATGCAGAGATAAAGCCGCCAGCATGAAAGACACCTCACTGTCCAACTGTAGCCTTCATTGAACATCAAAGAGAGAAAGCAGTAACAAAATCAAGACAACAAACAAGTAATTTCAATTAAAAAGGGACAACTAGCATTAGTTAGAAAGCTGTCACTATCTTCTTGCATGAAGATATTCCCTTTCCATAAATAATTCCTAAGTTTGTTTTAGGATATTTTGTTAAGAATTTTTGTATAAATATGTGGATGAATCGCTGAACATTTCTATAGTTGTACTATTTTGAACTTAAGGGTGATTGTAAAAATTTCAAGTTAGTAGATTGAATTAAAGCAATAAAGCATCATATTATAGGATTCATGTGTTGGGCCACTACAGTGAAGTATTTTCACTTGTTTCCTTGTTAATTTATTATGTTTTTCATCAATACTTGAATGTGTTCTAAATCTAAATGATAAATCAGGAATTGTTATTTCAGAATATGTTAAAAGCACTATGTCTTGAACTATTTATCATTTACATGTTTTCTACTGATATCTAGACTAAGGAACCCTTAATTTCTCCCTAGTTTCGATTGACCCCTATCTTTTCACTCATTATCCGGATTTGAGATCCCTTAATTTCTCTCTTACCTCGATTGAAACCATTTTCACCATCAACCTTGAAGATATGAAGTAACTCAACTATCTTGCCCTGTAAACATTTCCCTCTAGAGCTTGATCCTGATATGAATGCTTGACACATTGACTCCATTAGCCCAATGGAATACAGACCTACATCTATCCATCTAAGTAAGTGATTTCACCACCAAATCAAATCAAAATACAAAACCAATTTACCCTACATAACTAGCTTAAAATCAATTAAATCCAACAAAGATAAATCATATAGAGAGAGTCCTCTCTAAGCATTAGGAAGGCTAGATCCTAAGGCTTAAAAGTCGGTTTTTGGTAACCTCTAATATTCTTTAAACTAAAAATAAAAAATCTTGCAACTCTTGAGAATTATTGTAGTGATAACAATATAGCACGACATAAAACTACTCCATACAAACCTCAGCAAAACAGAGTTGCAGAAATAATGAACATGGCGTTGATGGAAAAGGAAAAAAGCATGCTCAGTGATACCGGGTTAGGATGAGAATTTTGGGCAGAGGCAGTGGAGATTGCATGTTACCTGGTTAACAAATCACCTTCATTAGGAGGATAAGACTCCACATGAGGTATGAACTGGTAAGAAAACCTCTCTTTCACATCTGAGGGTATTTGGATGTGATGCATATGGAAATTTTCCAACAGGGAAAAGGACCAAGTTGGATAATAAATATGAAAGTTGCATCTTTATTGGGTATAAGGATGGTTTAAAAGGTTGTAAGATTTGGAATCCATAAATAAGGAAGGTTTTGTACAAACGAGATGTGGTGTTTAGAGAGGTGAAATATGTTGTTAAGCGTGACGTCATACCAAAGGAACTTGAGAAGATGAGTTCGAGCTAAAGGAGGAAGAATCTGACTCTACAACATAACAAGATTCAGAAGAGGAAGAGCCACAAACTCCAGCTGTGAGAAGATCCGTTCGAGAAAGAAGGAAACTAGAAAGGTATAGTCCATCTGCTTTTTGTTCAAATTTTGATTTATTTATCACCGATGATGATCCCAGAACCGTCAGGGAGGTAGTGGATTCAGAGGATGGAAAACTATGGAAAGAGGCCATGATTGATGAAATGCATCCTTGCAAAAAAATGAGGCATGGTATCTGGTAGAGTTGTTGGCTGGAAGGAAACCCATTGGAAGCAAATGGGTGTTTAAGAAGAAGATAAATGCAGAGGCAAGGTGGAGAAATACAAAGCTCGGTTGGTAGCACAAGGTTATTCCCAGGTGGCGGGACTTGATTTTGGTGATATTTTTTCTCTTGTTTCCAAGTTAACTTCTATTAGATTACTTTTATTTGTTGTTGCTGCATTTGATTTTGAGGTAGAACAAACGGATGGAAAGACAACATTTCTTCTCGAGGATCTAGAAGAGGAGATGTATATGAAGCAACTTGAAGGCTTTCCGGTGAAGGGTAAGAAAGAACTGGTTTGCAGGTTAAAAAAGTCTCTGTATGGGTTAAAACAATCACAAAGGATGTGGTATCAACAATTTGATACATATATACGGGGACTTGGCTTCACCAGAAGCAAAGAGGATCACTGTGTGTATTCTAAATTAATTGGTGACTGTGTTATTTATTTGGTCTTGTATGTGAATGATATGTTGTTGGTTGGAAATGAAAAAGAAATTATCCAAGATTTGAAGACCCAATTGTTCTCCAAATTCGACATGAACGATCTTGGTGCTGCAAACTATATTGTGGGCATGGAAATTAAATGCGATTAGGAAAAGAGGAAGCTCTGGTTAAACCAAAGGAAGTATGCTGAGACAATAATGCAGAGGTTTAATATGTAGGATAGTAAACCAGTGAATGTTCCTATTCTTGTAGGTGTAAATTTATCTGTTGAACAGTGTCTCAAGACACAAAAAGAAGAAGAGGACATATCCCATGTTCCATATGCAAGTGCAATGGGTAGCCTGATGTATGCAGTGGTCTGTACTAGACCAGACAATGCACATGCAGTGGGAGTATTGAGCAGGTTTATGTCAAAACTGGGGAAGGAGCATTGGACAATAATAAAGCGGGTTTTCAGGTATTTGCGTGGTACTAGTGATTATGGTTTCTGCTACCAGGGAAGACCAGGAATGGAAAAAGTTTTGGATATCCCTGGCTTTGTTGATGCAGACTGGGTTGGGGATTTGGATCAAAGAAGATCTATAAGTGGGTATGTTTTTAGCCTGTTTGGAGGTGCAGTTAGTTGGATGAGTAAAAGACAGTATGTATTAGCTCTTTCAATTACAGAGGCAAAATACATGGAAGCCACTCATGCAAGAAATGAAGCAGTTTGGTTGCAGAGATTGAAGTATGGGGTTGGTGCAGCGAGCTATAAGGGTAGAATGTGATAGACAAAGTGCAATTTTATTGGCTAATAACCCTGCTTATCATTCAAAGACAAAGCACATTGATGTTCAATATCACTTTGTGAGATATATGGTTGAGGACAAAAAGGTGTTGCTGGTAAAGGTGGACACTTTGAAGAATGTTGCAGATGCATTGACGAAGTCTGTGAGCACTGAGAAGTTCTCTTGGTGTAGAGAAACAATGAACGTTGCAGGGCTGAACCAATGACTAAGCCCTCCTGTGGCCCCATATGGAAAGAAAACAACAAGTGGGAGAATGTTGGGTGTGTGTTATATTATTTCCACGACTAGGTGGGTGGACCTGCCTATGGTTTTGTGCATGAGTTTGCACATGGTTTTGGGCATGATGGTTTTCTTCACATGGTATTTTGTAGATTTGGTCAAGGGAACTACGGTTATGTTCTAATCCAGGGTTAATGGATTGAGGTTTATGAATGCTCTGACATGTATATATATGCACTGTAACATTAAAATGAATATAATGAAAAATCAAGTCGGTAGTCCTAGTTTTGGGATCAAGGGGAAAATCTGTGTATATTTGTTTTATGTTTTATGTTCTCGCTATTGTTTTATTTTTTGTTTTAAAAGTTCATTTGCAGAAAATTTCTGTACATGGTCAAAACCTATAATCACCTTCTTGAGCTCACTTCTATCTGGCACATATATCCTATCTCTAAACTTGACCAAGGCATCTGCTATGAGACAATAGTCCAAATCATGCACACGTGTACCTGTACCTATACCACCACTCGTACTTGTACCTGTGCCAACACCTGTACTTTTACCTGTGCCACTACCTATACCTGTACTCTGCTGCAACCTATGCACAATCTCCATATATCTGTGATCCTGTTGACCTACCCTCAAGATCATATCCTGTAAGTCTATCCTAGAAGAGCTCATAGCTGCTATGTGGTTTACCTGTACCTGCCTGCTAAGAGCATCTGCAACTCGATTCTCCTTTCCCTTGATGTATCTGATCTCAAAGTAAAATTCATTGATCATGGGCAACCATCTAGGTTGCATGTCGTTCAAATTTGGCTGGTCAAACAAGTACCTTAACCTAATGTGGTCACTCATCAATACAAACCGCCTGCCAAGAAGATAATGCCTCCACATCTTCAATGCATGTATGATCGCTACTAGCTCAAAATAATGTGTCTGATAGTTCTGCTCATGCTCGTTTAGTTTTCGTGACTCATAACATACCACCTGCCCATCCTGCATAAGGACCCCACCAAGTCCTCTCTTGCAAGCATCTGTACGCACTAAAAACTCCTTGTTTGGATCTGAAATATTTAACACCAAAGCATGTGTCAACAACTTCTTAAGCTGCTCAAAACTAGCCTCACACTCCTCTGTCCAATCAAACTTCTTACCTTTCCTCTGCAATGATGTAATAGGATAAGCAATTTGTGAGAAGTTCCTAATGAAACTCCGATAATACCCTGTCAATCCCATGAAGGATCTCACCTTATCTACATTCTTAGGAGCTACCCACTCCATGATGGCCCTTATCTTTTCTGGATCTACTGCAATGCCCTCCTTGGAGACAACATGTCCCAAGTAATGTACCTCAGTCTGGAAGAAACTGCATTTGCTGAGCTTAGCATACAACTGATGCTCTCTTAACAACCTCAACACTACTTCCAAATGCTCGACATGCTCTTCCTCATTTTTAGAATATACCAATATGTCATCAATGAACACAATAAAAAAATTGTCCAAATAAGGATGCAGCACATTGTTCATCAAACACATAAATGTAGGTGGGGCATTAGTCAAACTGAATGGAACTACAACAAAATCATAATGCCCATACATGGTCTTGAATGCGGTCTTGTAGATGTCCTCTTCTTTGATGTGCACCTAGTGATATCTCGATCTCAAGTCGATCTTAGAGAACACTGCTACTCCCTTCAATTGATCAAACAAATCATCAATCCTCGTTAATGGGTGCCTGTTCTTGATGGTCATTTTGTTCATCTTCCTATAGTCAATGCACAATTTGAGAGTGGCATCCTTCTTTTTCATGAACAACACTGGTGCACCCCATGGCGATACACTTGGCCTAATGTATCACTTATCAAATATCTCTTTCAGTTGCAACTTTAATTCTACCAACTCAAGTGTGCTCATCCTGTAAGGTGCTTTTGATGCTGGAGCTGCCCCTGGTGCCAACTCAATAAAAAAGTCTACTTCCCTGTGAGGTGGCAACTCTAAAATATCTGCTGGAAACACATCTTGAAACTGTTGCAAAACTGGATACCTTCTCAAAACATCTGCATCCTCCACTTCCTTACCTTTATCACTAGAGATATGAACTGCAAATAGCACACAACATTTCCTGCGACCGGTCTTGGCACACACCATTTCCTGCGACCGGTCTTGGCCTGCATAACTGTTATTAGGGGAATTTGGAGGTTTAAAATGAGCCTCTTAAGTAAAATGTACAATCAAAATTCACTTTATGAGAACAAATCACATTTTAGTGGATGACATCATCCCTAATGGTTGATGTGGCATTGCTTGGGTTAAAGGTACTTACTTGTCACATTCTCAATGGTAGATAAAACTCATGGTTAACCATGGTAGTGCTCTAAGTACTTTTAAAGTCATAAAGTAAAGTACTTTTAATAAATGCCATTTCACACTTTTTGAATAAAATATTATTATTATCATCTCATATTTTTTGAAAGAAACAATGCATATCCCTACACAATCTTCATGTATTTACACACTTTTTAATAAATATTATATTTGTATATTTTCAAATATTTATTTTTAAATTATATATTCATCTTATTTTATTTAATATTATATTATATTATATTATTTTTATATAATACATTAATTACATGTTATTATATAATTTAAATAATAGAATTTATGAATTTATATTTATATTTTATTTTAAGTTATTTAAGTACAAAGGACAAATGCATTAGTTGTGCAATGATAATGAATTTTTCTTGAAAAACTCATTGTTATGTATAGTCACATCAATACAATTTTTTTATTAATTTTATTTTGGTACAACTTTTTAATTGAATTTAACCATGGTTACATGGATTTTGGTGCAAAAAGTGAATTGCAAATTCATGAATATTATTTTATTGGTTTAACTATTATTTTATTATTTCCTTAGGAGGCCCATTTTAGACCTCAAAATTCCCCTAATACACCATCCTAACTGATGTGGCTTTCTTCTTTCCCTGTAAGACTCTTGGCTCCCAATTGTCATCCAAACACTCAATAGCTTTGTCATAGAAATCTACCTTTGTCCTGTGAAGGTATAACCAATCCATACCCAATAACATACTGTAGGAACCCAATGGAAATATGTTTAAGTGTGCTGCTGTAGGCATGCCATTTAACTCAAATGCACACGCTCTTACCCAATGGTGAACTCTTTTCTTCGTACATGTAGCCAATGGCACTAACCAAGATTCTGCATGCATTTATTCACTCAAGCTACACTTATCCACCAAGTCAGGACTAACATAAATATAATTAGATCCAGGGTCAATCAAAATAGAAATTACTTGATCACAAATTTTGTTGTCCATCTCAATGATAGATGCCTTGTGCTCTGCTTGCCTATTTTCCACAACTGCATAAATACGAGAAATGCTCTGCCCAACATCCCCAAAAGTCTATGCCTTCTTTGCACTATATATCTTAGGCCTACCACCCTGATTCTGCGAACAATCTCTCCTAAGGTGCATCTCACCGCATGTCCAACACTCTAACTGTTTAGTACCATTACCTCCATGCTACTGTTGCTGTCTACCTGCATTAAAATTATTTTGCGGTGCCACATTTTCTTTCTCTTCCACATTATGAGCCTTGCTCTCTTAGGATTCGATTTACCTTTACCTTTGTCCTTCCCTTTCCATCCTTGCTAAGACTCATTCTTGCGCTTTGAATTTTCATAGAAATGTTTCAACTTTCCAATGACTTCCTCAAGTGTCTGAGGCTCGTCATACTCAATTTGATCCCTGAATGTTAATGGCAAACCACTGACAAATCACATTTTCCTTTTCATCCTCAAGATATGGTACATACCTAAATAGCTCCAAGAACTTTGCTGTGTACTCCTCATTTTTCATTCATTCCATCTTTAGCTCATAAAATTCTTTGGCCTTGCTGTCGTAGTACCTCTCCGACAAGTATTTCTTCCTGAAAATTATTTTGAACTCATTCCAACTTAGGTCTTCTATCCTGATGTGTCTAACCCGCTTCACATCTTCCCATTAGATGGATGATTTACCTCTCAAACTGAAGATAACAATTTTGGCCTTTATGTTATTTGAGTACTCATGCAACCCAAAGAACTTTTTCATCCCTAATATCCAGGCTTCTGCCTCTTCTGGTTTCTTCAAGTCCCCATAAAAAATAGGTGGCTTTGCTTTCTTAAATTCATCTGGAAATTATCCCCTACCATTCCTCTTGTAAGGATGATACAGATGGCGATCATGATGTCTATCTGAACTAGAACTAGAATGGTACCTGTACTCATCACCCCTCCTATCCGGAGTGTCCAACAACCTGCCATCCCTCACTGTATCAGCTCTATTCGACCCATGTCTTTTAGGAGACCTACTGCCATATTCCCCATTAGTTCTGTCCTCCTGTCCCTAGATTATCCAAAGTAGCCCTTGCCGCTACAACTTTGACAAGCTTTGAAGGAGTATTGCATTTACCTCTGATTGTTTCTCTTGTGCCTGTATGATCCTGTCATTGTCTGCCTTACAACTCCTTATTTCTTCATTTAGGTTTCTCAATGTGTCTGAAAAATCAGAAGAGTGCCCACCATGTTGCTCATATGACTCATATGGTGATTCCTTGTAGTCTACCATCTTTCTATCCATTCTGATCTTTCTCCTGCAAGGCATAATATGTCAGGTAAACCAAATAACTATAAACCAACATACCTTAGTGTAATTTTGGGAGGATACATCCTGCAAGATCAACCAATCAGCGTAGTACATGTATATACATAATCATAACAACATATAAACTTGTAACACATGGTATTTTAGCGCATAACATCATTCTAGTTGAAGTCCAGTCATCAATGCATGACCATACCAAATACACACCATGACCTAATGCATGACAACCTCAACCATACAAATGCAACTTGACCACACATAATCACAAGCACAAACAATACACAAGCATAAGCAACATGTAACCAAACATGAACGACCAATACAAGCTCAACATATGGCATTATGTAAGCAAGCATACACAGACAATACACAAGCATGGCTAATATGTAACCTAGCATAACCAAGCAATGCATATACAACATGTAGCAACATGTAAGAAAGTGTGCACGCACATTACACAAGCATGAAAAACACATATTCAGTGATATACTCATGGCAACCTGTTGACAACAACACCATCAATCCTTCCATGGCGACACCATTGCCACCGTGGCCCACAACACGGATGCGACAAGCACATACACCATAGGTATGAGAAACACATATGAAACCAATAGAAAAGTGTGACCAACACACCGCCCCATCTAGTCCAAGGGTTGAACCATGCTCCGATACCACTATGTAACACCCCCTTCCCACATCTACCCAAGCAACCGGCCAACTGGGCTAAATATGTGATGAGAGGCTACTATGGTGAGATTCAACCTCCTAGGTGACCTTAAGTAAGTGGAATTGACAAAAGCTCTTCACACAGACCTTGTACATCAACAATAACACCCCCAAGATCTATAACCCACCCATTCAGGAAACCTACACCTAGGTCCCACTGACCTAATTTGCTTCTGGGCCTCTGGACACATGCACAAGACTGCAAGCTAGCGTTTATAGGTCTCTAGACGCATGCAAAAACCCACAAGCCAACATCCAGGGACTAAATTCCTCAGTGCTGTGCCAATGTCCCTGGGATTTGAGGCATTTTTTCAGGCCTAGAACCCAGTGCTTTGCCCAAAACTTCAAGACAAGTTTAGAGATGAATTAAAATGACCAAAAAATGATGTATTTACAAGAGTATCCAAAAGGACTAAACTGGACCCCCACTAGCCATGACATAAATTTCGTCAAACACGTCACAAGCATGAAAGCTACAAGTATAAACAAAAAAATTGAGCATAGGGCTCTCATAATTATCTGAGAATTGCTAAGAAGCATTGCTCCCCTACATCATTAACTGCAATACAATCTATTTGACCATAGATACATTGTGCTTTCATTTAAAAGTAAAAACACGGGGAGAGCCATATATCATAACTGTCAACATACATGCTTATAACCAACATAATAACAACATAAATACACTGGATACAAAAGCAATAGAGTCCACATAACCAATACATTTATACATCAAATACCAAAGGAATGAACTTCTCATTTATGAATGTAAAATCCAACTAGAGATGCGGCTTCCACGTTTCACCCGACCATAGATTGGCTGAGCCAAATATCTCTTCAGCCAATCACCCCCGTGCCATATTCCAAGCATGAATGTGGGACTCATAACCAACCAGAAAGAACCAAACAAGCATGAATGCTACTAGAGTTCTCTGCCTACACTGTGAGGAATTTTCCTGTCTCCTAGTCTCTTAGGCTTTACCACAATCCACAATCCGAATTAGGGATCACTAGGCCCTAAACCAGGATATACTCTCTAGGCTTTATCGTACATCCCATCTCAGGACTACTAGGCCCAACAGAGAGCACCCACCTCTCAGGATTTACCACAATCCAACCCGGATCACTAGGCTCTAAATCGAGGCAAACCACCTCTAGTATTACCATATATCCCACCATTCATAGGTCGAGGATTCCTTGGTCCACCGAGGCAACACACTATTCGAATTTACCTCAACCCACAGTCCAGTTAAGGGGTTACTAGGCCATGTGTTGTATGAATTCGGAGATCCACTCCACTAAGCTTCGAATCCATCTGGAAATTCAACTAAACCAAAACATGAGAACTACACAACACCGTGGCTATCTGGAAATGGCAAGGCTAGGATAAAAACACTGTCACACCTGGAAAAACCCATGCCAAGACAAAAAAAAACCACATGCAATACCATACATGCCAGATCTATCAAGGAAATCACATAAGAAAATCAACACCTGCCAAAAATCCTGTTGTAGCTGCTTGATTCCTACTCTTCCTTGCTTGCTTCCTCCTTCTTCTTGTTTTCTTTCCTTTCTTGGTCCAATGCCAAAATGCTCCAAGAAAATCTAAGTGTCCAAGAGTGAGAGAGAGAAATGTGCCAAAAATGCCATTTTCCTTTCCAAAGCCTTTTCCTTTTCCAATTTCCTTAGCCATATTAACCAAAATGAACACCCACTAGGATGTTTTGCCCAAAATCCAGCTTGGAATAAGTGTCCCATCAACCGTGGTTATTATTTTTTAACTTTATTACATGGAAGTTTCGCCAGGGTTGTTACAATATATATATATATATATATATATATATATATACTGAAACTATTTGCAGTAGATTTATATGGAGCCATATGTTAGCACACATTTCCAAGATGTGGTTATTATTTTTAACTTTTATTACATGGTCAAGTGTCCCATCAACCGTGGTTATTATTTTTTAACTTTTATTACATGGAGTTTTCGCCAGGGTTGTTACAATATATATATATATTGAAACTATTTGCAGTAGATCTATATAGAGCCGTATGTTAGCACACATTTCCAAGATGACTTAGAACTAATTCTTCTCTCCCTACAAATTTGATCAAATTTGAAGTAGCTGCTAATTAAAGGTTTCATTTGAAGTAGTAGATATTGTCCCAAGGTTTGATCTATGAATTCTTTAATTATGCAAGGACTTTCTCTGTTGTCATAAATTTCTAAGCACAAAAAGGGATTTGTTGGTTTGCAATCTGGCTACAAGAGTTTTATTTGCAATTATTTGTAGGTGGAAGACCGAAGGGTCTATGGATATCTCTCTGAGATTCAATCCTCATTAGGGCATCAAATTCTGTGAACCAACGAAGAAATTCTAGAGTCTCCGTGACTTGTTGAACATTAAAAGGTAGGCTATCTGAAGCTGTTAGTGACAATTTTCCATTTGAAGGGGAGCTGGTTTTCTTGTCGTCCCTGGTCTATATGAATTGTTGGATGATCTATGACCATTGAATTGTTGAAAAATGTGTAACTAGGTTTGGTCTTCATAAATATGAAATGTACTTTTGATTCTTATATATTGTAAAATGAAAGAAAAATTACTACTGTTGTTTTTGTAGCATGGGTTTCATGCTCAATGTATTTTATTTTAGAGGTAAAGAACCCATTGAGTGTTTTAGGGCTGTCCTAGGGTCAAGAAGTCAAGAGTCATTGTCATATGAAGAATACCCCACCAGGCACATTGTAACTTGTACAAAGAATTATTTTTGTATTTAAAAGTGTCAAAATACCCTCCAAGACCAAGTCAGCTTGACAACTAAGAAGGGTATTCTTAGCACTTATAGGCACATTTGAAGATGAGAATATTTGTGTATTCGACAGTGGAGAATCAAGACACATGATATGTGAGTACAAGCAACTAAATACCTTATGAAGACGAAAATATTCCTACTCCATTGAACTTGGTGACAAGAAGAGCTATCTTATAAGAGGAATTGGATCAACCTTGCTGGAGCTAGAAAATGGAGGAAATATTTCATCTCAACAACATCTTGTTTATTCCGGGTTTGCAAAAGAATCTATTTTCTATTTCATGTTTATAAGATAAAGGATATAGAGTCGCTTTTATAGATGGAAAGGTTGTAGTATGGGATAAAAGCTCTACCATTGAAATTGAAAAGATCATTGGGATTCGAGAAGGAAGACTCTACAGACTGTTGACTCCTCTCCATCAAGATTTGGTTCACATTGGAGTAAGTCCATGTGAACTTTGGCATAAAAGGTTTGGTCACTTTCACTTCAAAATCTTACCAACTCTAAATTCAACGGTGAATGGCATCCCTGAACTCAAGGAGGATCAAGAAGTATGCAAGGGATGTGCATTAGGTAAAAATGTCAAGAGACCATTTGGAAGTAGTACTTCAAGGTCAAAAGAAGTCCTAGATCTCATTAATTATAATGTCTGTGGTCCTATGTCTACAAAGTCTCTTGGAGGTCATGTATATTATGTAATATTCGTTGATGACCACTCAAGGAAAACTTGGATCTATTTGCTGAAGTCCAAGGATGAAGTATTCAACAAATTTCAAGAATTCAAAATTGAAGTAGAGAATATTACAAAAATGAGGATAAAGATACTAATATCCGACAATGGAGGAGAATACACCTCAAAGGAACTCGTAACTTCTGTAAGGAGGCTGGGACTAAGAGGAAGTTGACAGTCCCGTATAATCTTGAACAAAATGGAGTTGCTGAACGAAAGAATCAATCAATTGAAGAAAGTGTTAGAGCCATGTTACATTATCAAGACTTGCCAAAGTTTCCCTAGGGTGAAGCAACAAAGGTTATTGTGTATATTCAAAATAAAATCCCTCACAGATCACTAGACAACATGAATCCCAAGGAAGCATTCACTAGGAAGAAACCAAGCGTGGACCATCTCTGAATATTTGGCTTTCTTGTCTATATCCACATTCCGAAGGATAAGAGAAAGAAGTTGGATCCTACAAGCATGAAAGTAATATTTGTTGGCTATTGTAATACTTCAAAGAAATATAGGATCTAAATAAAGGAAGGACACCGAGTAGAAGTAAGCCGAGATGTGATCTTTGATGAAAGTATCACATTCAAGAAATCAAAGTATCTTCTGATTGACTCTGATGATGAAGAACTTCCAATATTTGAAGAAGAGTGCAAAAGGGAGGAAGACGATTCAAATCATGAAGAGATAGGTCCCAATGAACATGTGAAACAAGTGATTTTCCCCGAAAGTAGAAAGAGACCTACTTGGTTAAAGAATACTCTCCTAGATGCTGAGGGACATAGAGCTGCCAAAGGCACATTCAGGGAAAGTAAGAAGTCCATAAGATATTCATGATATGCAATCTATATGAAGAAGTTAATTGGAGCAAAACCATCCTCCTTTGAAGAGGTTGTCAAACATCAAGAATGAAAATATGCCATGAACGAAGAGTATCAATTAATTATGAAAAATGGAGTTTGGGAGATTGTACCTAGGCTCGAAAACAAATATGTGGTAACTTTTAAATGGATCTATAATACTAAACATGCAACATATGGAAGTATTGATAAATATAAGGAAATATTTGTGGCTAGGGGCTTCTCTCAACATGAAGGCATCAATTATGAAGAGACATTTGAACCTACAACAAGGTATACAACTATATGTTGGTTGGTCTCTTTGGCAGCATCAATGGGATGGAAAATCCATCAAATGGATGTCAAGTCAATGTTCCTGAATAGAACTATTGATAAAGAATTCTATATATAACAACCCTTGGGATTCGAAGTAAAAGATAGAGAGACTTATGCCTGCAGGTAGAAGAAGGAACTATATGGCCTCAAACAAGCACCAAGGGCATGGAATGCAAGGATGGATGCATACCTACAAAGATTGGGCTTTTCGAAAAGTTCTTCTGATCCGAATCTCTACATCAAGGTTGTGGAGGATGAGCCCGTAATTATTCTTTTATATGTGGATGATCTTCTCATGATAGGTGTGGAAGGTCGTATTGAAGATTGCAAGAAGCAACTGGAAACAAAATTTGATATGAAGGATCTAGGGCTGATGCACTAATTTTTGGGGTTGGAAGTCTGGCAAGGACCTGATGAGATTTATCTAGGTCAAGGAAAGTATGTGATCGAGATGTTGAAGAGGCTTGACATGATGGATTGCAAACCTATGACAACCTCGATGATCACAAACTTGAAAAGGCTAAGAAGTTCTGAATCAAGCTCAGTGGATCCAACAAGGTATAGAAAATTTATTGGCTTACTGATGTATTTGGTAAATACTCCACAAAACATTTGTTTTTCAATGAACGTTCTGAGTCAGTTCCAGGTAGAGCCCAAACATGATCATTGGATAACATCCCCAAGCGTATACTGAGATATCTGCAAGGAATAATCCATTACTTGCTGAAATATGATAAGAGTAATGATGCCCACTTGATTGGATATACAGATTCCGACTGGGGAGGAAGTGAGATGGATGAGAGAAGTAATACTGGAGGATTTTTTAGTTTGGGATCTTCCATGATATCTTAGATGAGTAGAAATAAGAAATCAATTGCTTTGAGTAGTGCTGAGGCTGAATATATTTCAACCTGTGAAGTAAGCAGAGAAGCTGTCTGGTTGAGGAAGCTGTTTGGTTGAGGAAGATATTGTCTGACTTGTTTGAAGGACCGATGGACCCTACGATGATACATTGTGACAACACCAACTGTATAAGTTTTTCTGAAGACCCAATGTTTCATGGAAAGAAAAAGCAT
Organism: Pinus albicaulis; assembly: GCA_034641835.2. Lineage (NCBI taxonomy): Eukaryota > Viridiplantae > Streptophyta > Pinopsida > Pinales > Pinaceae > Pinus > Pinus albicaulis. The sequence goes on along the minus strand of CM076574.1, from coordinate 1,277,212,046 downwards.
GTAAATAACAAGTATCTGACTCTTCTTATGAGATCTCTTCATTTTGAGAATGTCCATTTACCATTTATGAATACCTCTATAGTTAAAAGGGAGTGTCGAAAAATGTCTAACTAGGTTCAGTCTTCATAAATATGAAATGTACTTTTGATTGTTGTATATTGTAAAATGAAAGAAAATTTATTATTTTTGCTTTTGTAGCATGGGTTTCATGCTCAAGGTATTTTATTTTAGAGGTCAAGCACCCATTGAGTACTTCTAGGGTTTGTCATAGGGTCAAGAAGTCGAAAGAGTGATTGTCATATGAAGAAGACCCCATCGGTCACAATGTAACTTGTAAAAATAATTATTTTTGTATTTAAAAGTGTCAAAATACCCTCCAAGTCCAAGTCAGTCTGACAACTAAGAAGTCGACTTCAACTAGGGCATTTTGTCCACCTTGGAAGCCTATATAGGAGGGAACTCGACTTACTATGGACATCATTTCATCTTCTCATAATTCAAGCGAAGGTGAAGAAGAAGAAATCCAACGAAGAAGGAATACAGATGAAGGACACATGTTTGGGTTATTTCTCTCTCTTCACACGTGCGAAGGAAGGAGCCTAGGGTTTTGCTGCTGCAAGATTGAACTTGGAGAAATTGCAGAAAGAAGGTTGAAGGAAGGTCTATTAGGTCATGCTCAAGTCCTAGAAGAAGGGGAAACTCAAGCGAAGGTCAAAGGAAGCCTTGAAAGACCTAGATTTGCTCGCACGTGTCGATAGGGGCCAAAAATTTCAAAACTGCAGTAGAGGCTGCACTTTTGTAGTTGGGGGTCGAAATTGTGCTTCTGGAAGAGATTTGACTGAGTTTGACTTGGACAAAGGAAACACATCATCAAGGGGGTTAGACTTGGGCTTGAAAGGGTATTTTTCTTGGTCTAGAGGTCTTGGAATTCATCATTTGAAGAATCTATAAGAAGAGAAGAGATTTGTGGGTTTTCCTCTAAAGTGGAGAGGTTTTGGCCCTGGCTTGTAGCCTGTGTCATGTGTTCCTGTGTACTGTGGATCTTCTTGTTTTTTTTGTAGCTATTTAATAATAAGAATACCATAATAATAAGATAATAAGATAATAAGTAAGAAAAGTAAAAAGACATCACAAACATTTATTAAGTTTAAGAGACCTCATCCTAACTCTAGCCCTATAGATTTCTCAACATGAATAACATATATAAATAACCTAGTCACGTGTCATAGTCTAGCATGATTTAACGAAAGTTAAAGTCGATGGTATATCACACCTTTGGACATGTGAGCTTAGTAGTGTCTGTTATATTTTTGTTGTCTAGTCACATGCATGTCAATTGTTCCACGAGGAGATTGCTAAGTGTAAGCAACATATGGAAATAATAAAGCTCTATGTTGAGTCTCACAAAACAACGTGTTGTAATTAAAATTTCAAGCCATAAGTTCAATTGGATATGGTTATTGTATTAATTTTTTTGTCATTGTTAATATTTCTGATGGTTAATAGTTCCCAACGACCATTGCCAGAATTTGGTGATCTTTTGTAGAGCCAGTGCCAAATTTCTATCAAATTGTAGAATGTGCCCAAAAACTATGAATTTGTCAAACAATTAATTTTATACAGGGATTTATATAGTTTTATGAGTGGTTAAAGCTAATATTGATCCCAATCAAAACTGAAGCAAAACCAGAACTTTGAGACGAATCTTGTTATAGTTAGTTAGTTTGGAATGTTAGGAAAGTGTTTCTTAGGTGAAAGATGTACAACCTAGGGTTTGATCACCTAATTTTTTGTTATTCAAACATGACTGTTCAGGACAATATGTGTGACAATCTCTCATTGACAATGATAATGACAATGACATTAATGTTGACAGTAATATTTGACAATGAAACTTGCTCTCATCCATGATTATTATATGATTTACATATGTTGACATAATGAGACAATGATCTGATGATATAATATTGTGATACAATCATTGTCAAAGATACCTCGTAGTAACAAATAATGTAATAAAATTGGTCTTGCAAATTTGATTTTGGGATAATTGATAGTTTTATCGCTTACAATGTCATGATATCTTGTTGAACCGACACTTACAAAAGTTGTCAATTCAAGAACATCTGAATGCAATTGTGAGGATTGGATTGTTGAGGTAGACATTGACTCTGGACATTGAGAATTCCAGTGGCAACATGATCAACAACAGTGACAAACTTAGTTACCCAATTTTGAAAAGTGGTGATGCAAAATCACCATTTTTTTTAAAGCATATTTTTGGCACTTTAAAATATTATTATTATTATTATTATTTAATGTCATGATTTTCTTGTTGATTCTGAAAAGTGGTGGTGAATAATCACCCACCTATTTTTAGAGGGTTGATTTTGACACTAAATTTTCTAATTTCTTCTTCTTCCCTGAGATGTTTATATTTAAGTGCATTTATGTACTTGTTTTATTTTTTATTTTTTATTTTTTAAATTTTTTATTTTTTTTTTGTAATGAAATGTTCGTTTTTTCACATAGTTAAAAAATAAAAATAAAGGTCAATATTTTAAAGTTTGGATTTTCTATATGTTTATGTATTGTTAATTGCAAATCAAATAATTGTCACTAGAAAGCCAATATTTTTAACCATATGACAAAAAAATACACATTTTCAATATAAATACAATGAAAAAAATACACATTTTGAGACTTTTAGTTAAAAAACATGATAAATAAACTAAATTTTTGGGAAAATATTAACAAAAGAACTCAAGAAAATAGCATTTTTTATGAATTTTATGTCAAAAATTAATAGTAATCACAAGTTTTTTTGCAAAAAATAAGGATTCTTCTCATAAAATGTCAAAGTCTAAACATTACAAGTAAAACTGATTAATAACTCTCAAAATTGAGCTTTATTTGCAAGCATATCTTAAAGCTAATAAATAATATCAACTAATCCATGTTCAACGTCTTCTAGAACAACATTAATGTCTTCTTCCGCAACATTTTCTACTTCATTTTGGTCATTGTCATTTTCTAATGGATCTTTCATGTCTGCAAATCTTCCAAAGTTTCCTTTTTGAATCATTCCATATAATGGTGTTTGAGGTTCCTTTGCCCTTTTTTCCACACATGATTCATTAAAATCCCCTTTCCTTAAACCAACTTCTGGCATTGCATCTGGAAGAAATTGAAGAGCATTAATTCTTTGTTGAATAAATTTGCATTGCATTGGGTCTTTCTCAATGGCAATGCAATTTCTTAATTTTTTTAGGCAACATGTTAATGTTGTACCTAATCATCAAGCACAAAAGAAATAATTAAGAAAATTAGTATAAACACATAAAAACTAAAAAATTAAATATCTAAATTCAATTTTATATAATAAAACTTACCGAACCTGAGAATAAATCCAAAACCCAATCTCCTTCATTTGAACATAGATCTATAAGATAGTTAATCATTGCTTGTGGTTTTTGATAAATGTTAACTCTATCTCCTTTTGCATCTTTATCCTTATATGTTAGTTTTGTTACAACAACATCATGAACCAGTGTTTGACTATGACTCTTCCCATCTACTCGATTCAGAATAATAAATTTATAGCTATCCTTTTTTGTCCAACATTCAACATGGACTGACTCACAATCATTTATAATAGGCTGATCTTCAGAAGAAATAAGATTTGACTTCTACCTGTAACATAACATAGTAAAAGTTTAATTAAATTGTACATATACATATTTTTTTAACATTAATTGAACATACAATTTCAATGTCTTACCATGTAAGTTGCATCCTTGCGTTTGTTTTTCCCTTGAAGATTGTTAATAACATTGTAAATTGTATGTTTGAATGAAATATCACAAATCTCCAAAATGGTGATGTTGTGGATTATTGAAATCTCGTAACCACTTTACTAAAAGATTGATAAGTATATGGTTCACTATCATATTCAATGTTTCGGAAATTGAAAGCACGAGGAATATTTGCAATAACTAGGACATATTCCCGTTTAGGTATGAGTTTTGCAATGAATTCACAATCACCTGGTATTATTTGATATTGGATATTGTTGAGCCCATTCCAAATGAAATGATTAAGAGTAGGATCAAGTTCAACATTCATAAGGTGCTGCTTTCTCATCTTTTCCAACTTATTTTTTTCAATAAAGCTTTTGAAATTATCTGGTACTCCATTTCCATCCTTCTTCGACATCTTTAATGACATGAAAAATATATATGTACAAGTAATAAAATAAAAATAGTTGACATATGAATAAAATGAATGTATAAATCAACATACCTTATTGAATGTAATATAAAAATCTTTAAGTGTTGCTATAGAACTTGATTCTAGGTAGTGGCGCACAACATCATCTCAACTGTTTTCATTCAACATTTTAACTGTATGTTCTTGTATTTTCATCTAAATATTCTGACTGAATAAATAAAGTTAAAACTGTTAATATAGTGATACGTATAACAAATTCTACCAACAACATTATGTTTTATTTAAAAAAAAATTATAATCAAAGGAAAAGTAGAAATAATTCAACAAACTTACTTTTGAAATTCCACGCACACTTCATCCATTGATAATTCACCTGACTTCACACGGGATAGTATTGATTTGACTAGTTTCTCATCCTTCACTCCTTGCATTGTTATCCAAGGTGTGATAGTCATATCCTCTGGAAGTTGCTTCATTTCAAGACCTGTCTTACTGTTGGTACATATTATTGGTTTACTCTTTTAAATCTTCCGATTTTTATGGAAATATTCTCCCACCGCTCAAAAATATCATCAATCAATTCCCATATCTCTCCAGTTCTAAATGCCAACGGGAAAATGTTATCCATGCTTATGAATATATTTGAATGCATTTTTCCATCTTTTGATTTGATTTTTTCATCAATTTGATTATCTGTTTCCATTAAACATTCATTCTGAAAGGTTAGACTGACTTTTTCCTTATCCCCACCACATTTCCCTATGAATTCATTATGAATAATTTTGACCCTTTGGATGAAATTCATTTTTATTATGTACTCATTACCTCCATTATGACCTCATCCCACTTTGATTCTGTTTCTCTTAGACCAACGTAAATGATACATTTCACTGTTTGAAAAATATAGTTATTGGGATATTCCTCAATCAATTGTTTTTTAGTCTCTATCGAATGGTTCCCTCTAATTACATAATATTTATAATCAAAACATTGTGTCTTGTCAAATTCTTGTTTGTTGGGAACCTGACGTGGATCAACAAGAACCAAATAATCCACCAAATGCACATATGGATTGAACCTGATCAATGTTTTCATATTATGTACATGTAGGTGATGTGTCTTTCTAATTTGATATTGAGGTTATCCTTCATCTGGGCTATATAATTGGCTGACATTAAGCTCAAATGTTTGATCACCACAAATTAATTATTCTTCCTCAACTCAGATCAAATGACATTTTGTTTTGTTTTAATAATGTCATCCTCTAACTCAAAACTTGGTGTTATGATTTCTCTGCTTCCTTTAGAGCTTTTAGTTTGTTCTTCACTGTTGCTCATGACTTTTATAGGTTGACCAAAATTTGATTTCTTCTTCTTACCGGTTAACATATCCCTTTTTTGATAAACAAACTCTTTATCATCAGGTAGAAGAGAGACATGTTTGGCCATTTTTCTTTTTGGTGTTTGATTTGTTTTCTCCTTTTGCACAACAGTTGTAATCTCCTCCTCACTAATTCTATCATAATTTTCAGCTTCATCTTCCACATCTTTAAAAGAAACATGTTTAGGTTTACTATATTGACCCACCTTAGTGAGTTTTGGTTGATCCCCTCTTTGTACTATTGCAATGTCACGAGCTATTGATATTTGCTTCATTTTCGTTTCTTCTTCTATGTATGTGTGGAAACTATTGATCACAATCATAACATTTGATTCCATATAATAAATACCCTCAAACATGTTTGAAAGAGGCTCAAAAAAATCCTATGAAACAAAATAAAATATGTCAATGATCAATAATTATAAAAATTTGAATTATCCTTACAATAATGCATAGCACAAATATAAATAAGCATACTTACAATGTTATTTGCAATGTTGTTTACGATTTCTGCACACAAATTTGTAGATTTTTCATCTTTGTCATACTTGACCTTTGATAGACGATATCTAACATTTTCACGTTTATTAGTCATTCTTGCAAGAACATAAATAATGTTTGTATTTGGCACCAAACATATGTTTCGCATTCTGCCCATCACCTTATATGATTCACCTAAGTGAATCATACCACAAAACATATATATATGTATATCATCATCTGTTTCATTGTCTTCAAGATACCATGAAAAATCTGTTTTATTAATTTCCTCTGCGTTCTTCCATTTAGAAAAAAGCTTTAATGAACTTGATGGGCCACTTTCTTGACTTTTATTACTTTTTTCAATTTTTGTGTGTTCAATAATATTCATAGTGTGTTCATCAATATCCTTATTGCGTCCAACAATATCCATAGTACGTCCAATTGTAACTTTAGATTTGGCAGTTGCTGCCCTTGGTCCAGAAACATTCACAGAAATATTTTTTGATGTTATCTCCCTGATAAAAAGAAATATATATATATATATATATACATATATATATATATATATATATATATATATATATATATATATATATATATATATATATATATTAGTTAATGAGAAAACACATATCTTAATTAATCATTTTTTTTTGAAGTTTTCCAATATAAATTTAAAATTAATTGAAAATTAATGTCTAAAAAAAAAAGTAATGTAAAACTATATAAATTTAAATTAAAAGATAAAATTAACTATATAAATTTTCGAAATATATCTATATATTTTTAAAATTATAAACACACACACACACACGTATTTTCATTAAAAACAAGAATTTTTAATATATATATATTCATTAATATATAACAATTTTTTTAATACATTTAAAAAAAAAAAATTTAATTTTTTTTTAATATAAGGTTTTTTTTTTTTAAAACAATTTAAAAAAATGTCCAGCATTTACAAGAGATTTGCTATTTTCTCTAACAATGTACCCAATCCCATTATTGAACAGATGATATTTGTGCTCATGGCGATGAAACCGACTCTTCTGTCATATAGATATGGGCTTCCCAAAACAATACCACATATATCAAGCAGAACTACATCAAGTTCAACCTCATCAAGAAAGTTTGCAGTGATTGCAAAATCAAAGTATGCACTTCCTTTTCACCTGCAATTTTGCATTCTCACATACCCAACCTAAATTATAAGGTTTAGGATGAGGAATGGTCTCTAAATTCAACTTCTTGACAATGTCTTCAACAATGAGATTTGCTTGTGAACCACTATCAAACAATGTGTCTATCTTGATATGTTTTGAAACAAATCTAATGTGGAAAATCTCTATTTTTTTTTTCATATTGAGTTTCATTGAGACAACTTGAAGAAATAATACTTGCAATGTCCATACCTTTCAATCCCATGGATGTGATCTTTGTTTCATCCCCGAAATTAGAACCTAAATCATGTTGTATAATTGAGCCAACTTTTTCTTTCTCCTTGTTTTTAAACTTTTTGGGTATCATCTCTGGATGAAGTTTCCAACAGTGATCTTCATCATGGTCAAGTAAAAATCCGCTCCAAAAAATAGAAGAAAAGAGATATCAACGCCTTATAAATGAGCCAATTCAAGGGGGCAACCTCCAATACATTACATGAATGAACAATTCTTGGATGATACAAATGACCAAAACCTCCTTCTATATATAGGGGTCCATGGGGCCTCAATATAATCGTAGTGGGGCCACAATGTAATCCTAGCCGACCTAAAAATAATAATGTAAGGGCACAATAATAACAATATGGGGGTTACAGAGGTACAACAATAACAATAACAGGGGCTACACTAACATAATAAGGGACTACACTATTAATATAGGGACTTAACATGCTCCTTTCCTTCAAACAATAGTTTTACTCAACGCTTGATTATTTCTTAATGCTTCTGTATAAAATTCTCATCCTCCCATGTGGAATCTTCTACAGGAAATTTATTCCACTTGTTGAGATACTCTGAAATTGATCGTACTTGTTGATTTCTTGTTTCTGTGACTGGTTCAGAACTTATTTCGATGTGATGTTTATCTTCCTGTCTACACCAAAGTTAGGTTATCCTTTGAGAGTTGGAGAACTTGTTCTTGATGATCGATGTGATATTCCAATAAGTTATCATCAATATTAGCTATTATTTGATCCTTAAGACCATCCAACTTAGCCTCCATTTCGCTTTTAAACCATCTATTTCATCTTCAATTGCTCTTCGTAAGATTGAAACTTGTTGCACTTGGTACCGTAATTTTGATATCTCATACTGCAACTCTTCCTCTTCATGCGTCACAGTATAGATTTTTGAGGGATTAATGGGTATGGAATTATTTTTTGGAGGCATTATAGAACCCAATACTGATAAAAATTCTAAAATATTCACTTGGAATCACTTCAATTGCTTTTCAAACAAACGTTATGCAATTTTAAAAACCAAATGCACACCTTTCTCTTGCTTTTGAGGAGTTAGATATTGAAATTAAATTATCTCTATAATTGCAGCACTTCAATATCTGAATTTCGGTACCGATGTAGCCCTCTGAATTATATTTCAAATGCCATAGGTCTGACCTGATTTGGATTCTCCAAGACAAAGTTGTGTCCAATCTCCCACAATGACCTAATTATGGACTAGTTCAGTAGAGTGAACTTGTACGACTTTCCACGTATCACTGTTTCGTCCTTTGTCTTTGAAATTGATAGCAAAGAAACTACAGTCTGTGTACTTGCGACCACTTTTTATGGCACTTCAATCCAATGCCCAAAGAGATAGTTATTGAACTTTTCCCACGATCACCCCTTTGAGATGCAATTCAGGAGCTTGAAAAAGAACTACCTTCCACAGATCATATCTCCAAAAATATTGCGAACCAAGCTCTGAAATTTTTTGACGAATTTCCTCAGGATTTTAGCTTCGCACCATACGAATTTCAGATTCTGAACCTTCGTATAAAAAACGTTATAGCGCAAATGCCACGATGACCTGTTTAGGAGCCTGAAAAAATACCTAACTTCCACAGATCATATCTTGGAAAATATTACGAACCAAGCTCTGAAATTTTTAGAAAATCTTTCTCAGGATTTTAGCTTTGCACCCTAAAAATTTCAGCTTCTGAAACTTCGTAGAAAAAAAGTTATAGTGAAAATGCCACGATGACCTGTTTAGAGCAGCGAAACCCTAAAATCCAAACCTCTGATACCAAATGTTGTGTAACCAGCTCCAAAAATAGAAGAAAAGAGCTATCAACGCCTTAGAAATAAGACACTTCGAGGGGGAAACCTTCAATACATTACATAAATGAACAATTCTTGGATCATACAAATGAACAAAACCTCCTTCTATATATAGGAGTCCATGGGGCCACAATATAATCCTAGTGGGGCCACAATGTAATCCTAGCCGACCTAACAATAATAATGTAAGGGCACAGTAATAACAACATGGGGGTTACAGGGGTACAATAATAACAATAAGGGGGGCTACACTAACATAATAAGGGGCTACACTATTAATATAGGGACTTAACAATGGCCCTCTTTGGAACAATGTTTTCATGTGATTTTTTATTTCTCCATCTTGATGGAAACATTCTTCTTCCCTTTTACTTTGAACTCACCCTTTCCTTTTTCTCCAGACTCAAAGGAGTTCTCACTTGTTTCATCAGAAAAATTTTTCCTTCTTGATTCTATATGTGTGTATTGTACACAAACTTCATCTAAATTTGCAGGGTTAAACATGAGAATAGTGTGTCTCAAGTAACTATGTAAACCTCCAATGTATTCGAGTAAAGTGTCTTGAGAGGATAAATCTACACCCAAAAATAATGCTCTCCTTCTAAACTCTTGGTTATAACTTTGCACACTTTGACCCTTTAATTTCCTAAAGTTTGGCCAATCCATCATAACTTTCTACATGTATGCTAAAGGATAAAATTTCCTTCTTAATGCAACAACAAAATCAGTGCAAGAGGATAAAACCTTACCATGTTTCTTCATGTCCTCTTGAGTTTTGGCTTCCCACAAAATAAGTGTTTCACTTTCCAACCTTAATGAAATAAGCTAAATATTGGTCTCATCATCTTTTATCCTTTGTATCCTTCAATACACTTCAAGCTGACAAACCCAATTATCTAATTCTTAGCATTTACCTATCCATTATACATAGGCAATTCAAACTTTATGTCAAGTTTCAAAAGTGGAGTTTTACCATGTCCCTTTGGAGAATTTGGAGGTGTTTGTGAAAGGGTTGATGTAGAAGATGATGATGGTGAAGATGGAGGTGAAGATAAAGGTGGAGTTAAGGGTGGTTTGTACCCATTCCCTCCATTCCCTTTTGGAGCCTTGTCCCTATTATCACTCAGTAATTTCCCAAGGCTGTAAGAGAAATCCAGAAGTAACCACAAAACCACTTGTAAGCTTAGAAGCTATCCCTTATAAAATCATAGAGGGATCTCTCTATTAGATTTAGATTTGTTGTTTTGGGATTTTAGGCTAGATATTGGGTTCAGAGTTTGGTTTTTTGAAATATTTGGTTGAAACTTCAAGAATAAGCCATTGGGAAATGTATTCATAAAACCTTAAGTAAATCAAGTGCAGAAATAACAGATGAAGTGTAGCAAGGCAAGGTAGGCAGACTATTGGATCTTTGGAGCTTTGTGGAGTGAATTGGAGGAAAATATTCAGATTCAATTAAACATAGAGAACTTAGAAGTGAATTCCATATTTAATTTCAGTTTGAAAACACAGATATTGTTTATAAGCCAGAGAAAAGTGTAATTAAACAAATTCAACCTTTAATTTTCTTTAAATAATACATATAGGAATAACATATGAAAAGACAAAGAAATAAAAATTTGACAAGAGGAAAAACATTACCAATTCATCTGACACATGAATCTTGGAACAACTTTCTGTATTACTAAAAATAATAACATTTAGCTCAGTGAACAACTTTACAGAAAAAAAAACTTCTTTCTTCATACAAGTTCCAACCCATAATACTTCGAATTATGAAGTATTTACGCAATTCTTTAACAAAAAATCTTAATTTAAAATATCAATATTTATCACAAAATATCTCAAACTGTCTCTAAAAAGAGTACAAAAATATAGGACAATAAAAATTGTTGAATCTGTTGGCACTATTTTCGAGGCTTTCTGGTGATGAGTAGGCCTGAAAAATTGCTATTTTGTTGCTAAAGATGTAAAATTTCCTTTTACTCCAAAATTATACACAACTAATCCCATCTATTCTCATCTAGGATGGATAATTTAGCCAACTTCCTGTAAGTTTCATCCACCTTGGTATGTTTATGGAAAGTTGTTTTGATTAGGAACAAATGTTTTAATTCATGTTTAATGAGTAGATCAAATTTCAAACCCTCCATGAAGGCTTTTCATTTGGTGGTTCCTTTGATGGTGGAGAACTTTGACTTATACTTGGCTATGGTGTACAATTTCTGCTGATAATCCTCCCGTTTAACTAAATTGCCTCGATTCCTTTTAGCCCTGACATACCTTTTTGATGCAACACATTGATTTTTCTTCGAAATTTCTGAATGTTGGCCTCCAAGTTATGGCATTTATTTTCTAATTGAAACATCATATTCTTTTTAGTAAGGGCTCTTTTAACTTCAAGGATGGTTTATGTTTTGTATATAATCTCAAATTCCTCTAGTTCATCCTTATTTTTGAATTTAGAACCTTTATAAATGTATTTTCTTCACCTAGCATTTGTCCCAAACTATCTTTTACATTTTCAACGATTGCCTTTGATCTTTGTACTAATTCCTCATGCTCAAAAAATGTCTCAAGGGAAGGCCAAATTTCATTGATTTCTTCATTTATTTTGATCCATATGTTATCCTTAGTCTGTGTAATTGTTTGAGCAATAACAGACTCATTCTCTAGTTGTTCAATTCTTTGAGTTAGTCTGTGACTCTTTTGAAGCTCTGCTACATATGTACTATCAATATTTAACTCCTGTTCTTGAATGTTTTTGAGTTGAGCTTTCAGCTTTTCAATTTCCTGCCTTTTGATGGACATGTCTTTCATGGTCTTGATCAATTCTCTTGATGCATATTTAGACTGTATTCCTCTTGTGATGGCTTCTGAAGTGGATGCTTCTGATGTCGATGTACCTGCAATGGGAACTGTTGTGAGTGTAATGGCTGCCATCTGAGAGGATTGTTCCTTTTCCTTTAACAAATTTTTCATCTCAATATCTGTTTGTTTAATTTGGACATTTTGTTCAATGATGATCTTGAACATATCTTCTTTATATTGCTTTAAGTGTCCAACTTCTTTTTCTCAAGGATCTTCAATGGATGGAAGCTTGAGTTGTTTCCTTAATGCTACAATGCCTGCATTCTTTCTCTTAACAATTTCCTCCGCGACCTTTACATCTTTAGGATAATATCCCAATTTTATCACTATATCCTCCAATGATTTAACCTTTGTGTCTTTAGCCAAAGAGGATATATTCTCAAGTTTTAATTGAGACTGGATGTTATTGACTGAAGCTTGTAATTTTGAAGCTGTCTTAGACTTGTTTTTGAAATCTGAATATAGCATCTCACCTGTTTGTTTGTGCATGTCCATTTGATCAATGGGATGAATCTGATTAGCATCAAAGGAAAATATAAACTTCTTGTAGTCATCTGCAGTTTTGGGAAAAGGTATTGTTGCTTGGAGGAAATCAATTTTCATCTATCCTTTCTCTGTGTCAAAGGTAGATAGAAGCCTATTCATTGAGGTTGTTGTCTGTTTCCAAAATTGGGAATAGGTGGTACCCTTTAGCATCTCATTTTTCTTCTTAATTTCTTTGTACTTGGAAAGTATGATTGGTTCAGCCTGGTCATGAACCAATTTTGTTGTTTGAGATGTGTCTAGAGGCTCTTGGGAGACTGAGGAGGATGGATATTCTTTATAAATATCTTCACTTCTTGTAAAAATAGAAGCGCAAGAACCTATTAGAACTATAGTAGACTATGTATCATCTTCATGCAGGAAATATGATGTTGGATTGGTCTTTTGTTTCTTCTTATAGATTAGGAAATATTTTTCTCCAATCTTTGTGACTGAAGGGGAAACATCTTGTCTCAGCCTTTTTTCCTATCTCCATTTTGGTTCTGCAGTCTATGCAATTGTTGTAGATATAACTTCTCTTCTGCCTCCTGTTGATCTTGATTCATAAATGTTTCTATCTCAGGCCTTGGAGTGTGAATATAAAGAGTAGACTTTTGTTCTACTCTAAGCTTTGAAATGATGTGAAAGGGGTCATATGACCAGATGAAGCTGAGTTTGAAATTCATTTGATTTAAGAGCAAATAAAATTCCTTGCATGCTTCCCTAGTGTTACAAATAAATGGTCCAACCTGTGTTTTGATTTTAAATTGAGACCTCTTCTTCGCTACAACAAAATGTAGATCATCTGTCTGATATATTCTAATGAAAATATCCTCATAGGTTTATAATTAGGTAACTTGTATGGAGGAAGTTCACATCCATACACTCTGATTTCAGTGTAGTTTTGGTACAAGTACCAGTCACATGTCTTAGTCTTCTCACTGAGATGTAGAAATCTCTTTATCTCTCGCCCTATTCTTGGTTCTATATTACTGTTAAATAGGCAGGAAGCTACATTTAAGAATTGGTCAACATAGTCATTTTAGGTAACTTCATTGGTATGCTCCCTTACCTAGAAAGTCCAATGAATCACATATTGGCCATTTCATGCTCATCCAATTTCCGTAATGTACATTGAAAATGACCTGCCCTGTTACATTCTTAAGTCACAATGATCAAATTTACTCTTTCCACTGTTATTAGAGTCTTAGGTCAAATCATAATATTTGAAAATTAAATTTGACATGTCTCTTGATTGTCAAATGGTTCCAAGTTATTGTCTAGGTGTAATTGCTACTCGCTCCACTTATTCAAGGTCACAAACAACCATCATGGTCATTGTAATAATTTATAGCCATAATTCATCAAAGGAATTAGTTGGTCATCATACTGGTCATAAAATCATAAAAATGCAATGAATTAGTTGGTCATCCGACCGCTCAAATCAGAATGAATCAAATCAAGTATCCCAGTTGATCTGTTGTCACTGCTGGGAAAAGGGGATTTGGAAAACTTGCCCATAGCACATCCTCCGCATGTATCAAAGTGATCAATACTGAAATCTGGCACACATGTAGTGATTTCCCGCAATGTCCTCAAGGCTCCATGATACATGTGCCCCATCTTGCGGTGCCAAATCTCACATAACTCTGAACTGCTAGCTTTGCTGTCGGTACTACTACTCAAATCCAAAAGGGGTTGAAATTCAAACTTGTACACCTTTTCATGGCATAAACCAATCACTCTAGTTGAATCAGCTGGAGCGCCCCTGGGATATATCAACACCTGTCCTCTCTTAAACAATATCTTATACCCTCTGTCCTCCAATGCTGAGACAGATATGAGGTTCTTCCTCATCCCTGGCACATATAGAACATCTGACACCTTCAAGGGAGGTTTGGGTTTCCTATCAAATGTCAATGTCCCCATGCCGATTGCTCTAACAATGCTGTCATCTCCAAGTACTACCTCTATATCAGCGCTACTCTCTGAAAGCTTTGAGAAGTACTCACAAACTCCTGTCATATGACATGAAGCCCCACTATCAACATACCAGATACCTGAAGATGCTCCGCTAGTGGAGGGAGATGCACACTCCCTCTCAACCTCGATCACAGGTGATCCTACACTAGTGGACGCACAAGAAATGAACCCAAACTCTTGGTCAAAGCTATCTGTAAAGTCCTCTATCACTGCTGATGCTGCCATGCTCTCGTTCTTCCCCTTCTTCTTCTTCTCTGGACACACAACTGCATAGTGTCCCATCTTCTGACAATTCTAACACTTCACCTTGGAATAGTCCTTCTGCATGTTCCCTTGTTTACCTTTACCTTTTCCTTTGCCCCCACTGACACTTGTGGAAGCTTGCTTCTTTCTCTTGCCTTTCTTACCTCCTGCCAACAATGCTACATCCTCATCCTGCTCAACTGGTTTGGCTGCCCCAAGCTAGCTCTTTCTGATTTCTGTCTGTATGAAATCATCCCAGAACCTCTCCTAAGAGGGAAGGGTCTCACGTGCACAAATCCCATTAGCAAAGTTCAACCATGAATTGGGAAGGCCATTCACTACAATCCACACCAAATCAGTGGGTGGAATGACCTCTCCAACTGCTGCTAATGCATCTCTCACATTAGTAATCTTTGTGAGATATACAGTTGCACTATCAGTCTTACCCATCTTAATGGTCTTCAACTTCTCCCTTAGGACCATTTTCCTGTTTGCATTGGTACTCTGGTAGATATTGGTCAATGTTGTCCACATCTCATGAACATATCTCTTTCCTCTCACATGAGGAATGCAATGGTCTTTGATTCCACCTAGAATCAGTCTCTTACCCTTGTTATTATTTTTATTAAAGGCTGCCAACTGAACATCATTAGCAGGCACATTAATAGGGTTTTGTGCGGTATGCACCATGATATCCCAGACTTCTGCCTCCTCAAATATGCTCTGCATTCTCTCCTTCCATACACTGTAGTTACTATGCCCATCCAACCTATCCTCCACCCTCAAGCCCAAAGACATGTTTTCTGTCCTAAATAAGCTAAAAATAACACTGCTGTAGGTAAAGATAATGTTTTCTATGTGAAAAATCAGCTTGCTGTAATTTTTCTTGTTGCTGTCCCAAACTGCCTTTTTCAGAAAAATAGCTCTGATACCATGTAGAAATTTTAATACCCAACCCTAGTTTTCATTTTCTCCTTATTTCTTCCATAAATTTAAATGCCCATTCCCATAGCCATACATTCAACAAGCTGGAAAAATAAATATTTTATGAAAACACTAATTCTGGAAATTTCACAATGCTGAAATGCAAAAATAAAAAACTCAGAAAATTAAATCAGCCACACACAGAATTTTGACACGCTGATTTTTGGTCAACTTGACCCTGGAAAAACCCCCCTACAACTCTTGGGGAAAACCAGTTCGAAAGCTCTTCTCTTTAATTTCTGAATATTGCTTTTACATTGAACAACAATACACAGTAAAATTACAACAAATAATAAAACCACTTATCTGGATTTTCGTGCCACCTTCCACCTTGAAAATCATGCCAAACATCAAAATAGAAATTTACAGAAAAATTACAGCATTAAATGCTGTGCTTGCAGCCTTGAAAAAAGTGCCAAAATATGCCTGTACGGATTGTACAAATTCTGTATGGACAGGATAGCACTCCCTTCCTTGATTTCTGTGCCCAAAAAGTCTACCTCGAAACCGTGCCCTTTACTGCTGATTCTGCTCCTCGAAAACAACGCTGTCCTTTCCTTGAAATGCATGCAAACTGTAGTATGGATTTTCTGCCTCAGTAATCGTGCCAATAAATGTTGCTTTTCAGATTTTTAGCCTTGGGAAGTGTGCCCTCCTGCTGTATGGATTTGCTGTGTGTCTTTTGCTTCTCTCCCTTCGTTCAGAAATTTCTCTTGAGGTTTCTCTCCTCCTCTCTCAATCTACTCATGAAAGAATGAATGACCTTTTCCCTCCTTTTCCTCCTTTAACCTAACCCTAAGTGACTTTTGGGGAATCCCTAAATCTAATGGCTGAGATAGCTTTAGATCTAGGGCTGAGATTAAATGCTCATTTAAATCTCACTTTCTATTTTTTAATTCACCTCTCTTTAATAAAAAACCACTTAGTCATTTATTTTCACTTGAGAAATAACGTGTTATTTTAGAGATTTCTTGAGCATAAAATGATTTTATATGCCATTTGAAGTAGAAGTGTGGTCTTTCCATTTCTTTTCTTTGTGTGATCTAGTGTAGAGTTGATAGGTTCTGTCTTTCTGTCATTTAAACTAGAACTAGGATTAAATAAGTTTCTTTGATTTCAGTGAGATCTAGTATTTAAGGGTGAGATACCTTAAAGCTTGTAGTAAGATTTCCAGAGTGTATTCTTAGTTTATTTGATTGAGTTAGAATGTTTAGGTTAATTCTCAGTGCCAACGTTCATCTTTGATTATCATAAAAAAAGCATTGAGTCAGTGTGAATATTACCATAGGATTTCATTTTGAGTTTAAGATTCGAATGCAAGAATGGTTGAATTGTTCTTATGAATAAACTAGGTCCTTAGCTGTTTCATAAACTATAAAATAAAATTAGGGTTTTTAGTTTCGAATGAAATCTTGAATTCCTGGCTAACAAGTGAAGTTTAACTAAGTAATTATAGTTGTTTCAATTTCCAGTCTCGGCAATTCATTTTGGAGTGTTTTTCCTTCATTAAACTCTGGAGCATTAGGTCAGTAAGCTAGTTGTGATTGATTGAATAGATAAAGTGTGGATTTCATTAGCTGTAAGATTGAAGTCTTAGTTTTTAGCTTGAGATACTTTCCATTAGCAGTATTTTAGTACAAAGTGTGCTTGCTAGACCTCGAAGTAGTTAAGGTTGTGATCAACAGTATAATTTACCTTTTTTCTTAAGGAAAAAAGTATTGGTTTGATGAATATTTTAGGTAGGTCTGCTTGAACTTAGTTTGAGATTTGATTCATGGAACTGTAGCATATCTTCTCAAGTATAGTTCAGTGTGCTCTAAAGCATTTCAGAGTTGTTTCATCTTTTCTCTTCATTCTTGAAAGTAGAATTAGGGTTTGATAATTGAACTTGTCATAGAGTAGGTAATACACATGCAGAGGGGTTGAGTGTGAAAGATCAATTTGTTAACTATGATTGGTAAGTGTATGAGATAAAGCATTCAAATCAGCTCTCAATATCACAATCTTTTTCTTGTTATTGAGACAATGGAATTGATGTGAAGCATTCTCATCTTAGGGCTTGAGTGAAGGAACAATTATTACGTGTAAATTTGATTGTGTGAACATAAGATTAACTTACAGATAAAATTAGATTAGATTCTTCAGTTCTATCAAGTGATGACTTGTCACAAGCCAGAATTAGAGTTTTGGATTTTTTAATGAAGCGTTGAGTTGTTGGGTTGAAGAATGAATTTTGTTGAAACTAGACATTTTTTTTGAAGTAGAACTTATGAAAATTAGGTTTTTATTGAATCTAGATTCCAATTCAATAACGAGATAGGTCAGATTTACAAAGATTTTAAGTGTTCAAGTTGAAATTGATTATTGATTCTGCTTATAGTGGTAAGATGGATTGATTTCTTTTCTGCAAGCTGTGTGTTCATAAGTATTTGTGTGCCCCATTCCTTAGTTGATCATTATAAAGGAATCTTTCAAAGTTTGACTTAGAAACTAAATCTAGAAAGCGTAGTGCAGCTTGTGTTTACGAGCCCAAATTGACATATGAATATTGGAGGATTAATCTAACAATTATTTCTCCCAGCAACCACCATGCAAAGAAATGGAAATACACTACTATGCTAGGAACATGGTTTGAAAAGTTAGGGTGAAAAATATTAATAAGAAACTCAAAATAACCCTAAGGAAACTCAAAAAGAGGGTCAAACTTGACCTATTAGCTGATGCATCATTGGTGGTTTGAATGCAAGACAGAGAGAAAATAAAAAGGAGACAAAGTTTTGAAATTTTGAGGTTTTTTGCACACAAGAAAAAGTATCCTACAGAAACAGAGCAATTATTTGCTTTGATTTTTCTCAGAGGGTCATAAATCAAACTTTCATACATGCCTAGATAGCTTGTGGTATATGGATAACAGAAAAGTACTTGAGGATGTTTGAGGAGTTATTAATTTGCAAAAAATCATCAAAATGTGCCTTTTTTTACACCTTGCTGCCCCCTTTCCAGGATTGTTGTTGTGCTTCTGGACCACCAGTTTTGGGATCAAGTTTGAAGAGGTTAAAATGATGTTTTTGAATGGTTTAAAGGCTCCAGGGTGTAGTGGACATCTCCAAGTTTCTTCACAGGTCTTCATAAACACTCAAAACCTCATCCACGTCATCAAAATTTCAAGACAAACATTTTCTGTGCTTCTGCTAGGATTTGCTGCGTTTTTGTGAGATTTGTTGTGTTTCTGTGTATGCAGAATTTTTACTTCATGTAAATGTTAAAGGTCAAACTAGGTTAATGTAAATAGTTGTCTCATTAGTTTATCTAATGTGAATAGGTTTTTAATGGTAACTATTGTAAAATAATATTGTAATCAATGTTTTGAGAAATAAATTCATTCAGTTTAGAAAAAAAAGGGAAAGTTATTTCTAACTTCCCTAGGATTTAGAAATGGATAGGATATGTTCATGAGTTAGTTTCTATGGATCAGGATTCGACCCCTGAGAGGGGAAATCTTTTTTGTCTTCTATATGCACTCAGAAAAAAATCTAAGAAAAGGTTGAATACTAGAGGTAGAGACATTTTGGAACTGGTGTACTTGATTTTTGGTAGAATTAATATATAGTTGCAACTATTTTAATGGGATTCATGTGTTTTTTTAGAGACATTGTTTTCTTCTGTTTTTCTTCAGCATATGATGGTTAGATTTTTCTAGAAGCTATTCATATTTATTCTTATGTTTATTCTCTTTTGTCTGATATTATCATCTAAGTGTTTCTCTTCCAAACAAGTGAATTCATGCATGCATGCTCATTTATTTTCTTTTATCTGATTTCCTCATCACCATACTACTATGACACACCCATTTGCATCTCTAATTACATCTATCTTTCCTCAATTAATGACTGCAACTGATATTTTTAACTATTTGGCCTAGTTCCTAAACCTATTGCTTCTGATCCAACAAAACTTAAATCAAAACTCTACTGTGCAAAATACCTAGCCTTAAACCCTGATAATTCCAATCATATTTTGGTTGATTGTAGAGAGAGCCCTCTATAATTTGGTAGGGCTAGATTCCAAGCCAAAATTTGGTTTGTGGTTACCTCTTTGGTTTATTTTCTTAGCCTTAGGAAACTAAGGAGTGCTAACATGCCTGATGGAATACAAATAAATATACAAAAACTAAAGCATACTTGAAGCTCCCTTCTGTGGAAAATTTGAGGAATTGTTCATGAATGGCATTGGTGAAGAACTCACTGTAGTTGAAGATAATTGAGGGCTTTTCATCCTTTGAGAAAATTGACAAAAATCCCATGATGGCTTCATCAACCCACTGATCAGATTGATAGCCCAGTGAACAATAAACTATGGAGATGACTTGCTTTTTCATTTTAGGTAACATGGAGGATGGATAAAGGGGAATTTTCTTAGGTAATTCGACATCCTCAGGTAAGAAAATATCAAAACCTTTGGATATTTTAGGGAAGGTAAGGTTCTTATAGAGATCCATGAGGGGTTCTTCAGAGAATGGTTTTAAAGAGTCAATATTTAGATTTTGTAACATTAGATTTTTTGATTCAAGAATTTGTAGCATTTGGTTTATTGACTGAGGGGTTATGGTGAAAATAATATCACCATTCTGGGCTATAAAGGCTCTCTGACTAGGGATATATCTTTAGTGGCACCATGCCACAAACTTAGGAAAATGATGGCTTTGGGAAAAGATGAATTGGTGTAGGAAGGATTCCCACAAACCTAATTCATCACTCTGGTCAATGAAGTTTTTCTTTAACCAGTTGTGAACTTCATAAAGATTGAATTCACAATTGGTTTCAAGTATCATATATTCCTGATCTACTAGGGGCAGGTGATATAGGTCAATGACAGGAGGTAGCATAGGATTTTTCACCTATTTTCTTAGATTTTCCTTTAAGGGCCATGATGAAAAAGAAAGGAACAAGATTGTTGCATTTACTCGGGAATTAGATCGACTGGAGGTCGGTGGATTGAGAATTACAACTCGTGACAAGTAAGTTTGATGACTGGACGTTGTATAGGCTCTGGTTTTTCTTATCAGGATCATGGTAACAGGTTCAGCTACTGCCTGGTTTGCTGTGGAAAATTTTCTTTGTCAACAGTTTAGAAAAATTCATGGGAGGGGCCACCAGAATGGAACAATTTCAATATATAGAGGAAATGGCTTACCGTTGGGGTTTAGATGTTATGGAGCAGATCCATTGATTATGATAACCGGTAGGCCACATGGAAGGAGTAGGTTGGATGGGCAGTGTAATGGTAAAGGGAGCGGGGCCAAGTGGGACACATACATGGCGATAGGGGAGAGGTGGTAAGGGGATATGTGGTGGGAGAGGGATGGAACGAAGGAACAAAGTTCAACGATCAAGTCTTTTGGTAGCAGAGGAATAGTGGTTTTCGGAGGGGGGGTGGGGTGGTAAATGGTTTTAGGCGGGGGGAAAAACAAAATGGGAGAGTGCCAGATCACCAACAATAGGAAAAGGTAAACCCACTTTTCGGATCCCCTCCCCTCCCTCTTATGGTTAATCGTCAAAGGGGTTGAGTGGTTCTGAACGTGATGACCCGCCGTTGGATTGGGCGAGTTAGATCATGGTCGTCAGATCGTTCACACTTTTTATTACATAACGACAAACATGTTGTTTCAAAAACACTTTATTACAAAATGAATTAATCACACTTATACAATGCAATTAAATTAATTAATCATACTTAAGTAAAAAACTAATAAAAACTCACTTTGTTACTCTTAACTAACATGCTTAAATGGTGTGATTAGTTAATTAAACCTACTTAATTTATTTCTAATGCTACATTTTAACTAGAAAGCCTATTTTTTTTTTTCTTTCTAAGTTTATAGATCAATTTTTTTTTTAGTGGCATTTAGACTAGATCACTTATTAGATTTTTTCTCCTTTATTTTCATTTTTTAATTTTTTTATTATTTTCTTTCACAAATATATATTTTTATATCCCCTTTTTCTTTTTCTTTCTATTTTTTGGAAATAATTTGTAAGATGAAATATTTACAACATCTTTATACCTAAATCAATATATATTTATTGTAAATTGGATTCCTACATTGACCTCTATGAAAACCCACTCCCATCCCTAAAAATTTATTGTATATGAGCTCCTTTTGAATTATAATAATTTATGACGCCTTTATTAGACCTTTATACTCTTAACCAATTTCATACCTTTTAATCCATTAATAACGTACCACATCACATATAAAATCAATTATTTTTTTCCTTCACTAATTTAACTCTCATATTAATGATTTCATTTTTATCATAAATTAAAAACTTTCTCCTTTTCATCAATCTTTATATAATTTTTTTTTAATTACAAACATTCATCTTTTAATTAAGAAAATACCAAAATTTAAATATATTACAAACGTTGTCTTTAGAATTTATAAATATTATATATTGAGATTTACTTTTAATATACACATTTACATAACACTTTTATATAAATCATAAAACCCAATTTTACAAACGTTTAGAAATAATTTTGAAGTTATTATTTATTAAAATTATTATAATTTAAATATATTTATAAATATTATCATTATAATTTATAAATATTATAATGGAATATATTTTTAAATAAACACATTAACACATTTTTTAAAAATTATAAAGCCGTACTTTACAAAAATTTAGCAATAAAGTTGAATTTATTAATAATAAATGAAAATATGATTTAGAATTGTCAGTTATTTTATTTCTTTTCCTTACCCTATTTATTCCTCATGTTTGAGATATTTCTTCCTCACATTTTTATCTTGACAATGAACCTGGGTAGATGGTTCAAAACGTCGGTATAACTAATCACTTGATGCGATAGATCCATAAGATATACTACAACAACAGATATTTATCAATTTATCCTATGAAATATAGGACCCTAATAGTGGCTCCTATGCAGATGGCATCCTCCTTGTGAGGTGCCAAGAACATCATAGACTAGTAGCCTAATCCATTGGGCATGATGTCCTTATTCTGCAACTAAATTGATTCACTGTTGTTATTATAAATATGGCAACAACTCATCATGCTTAGGGACTTCTCTTTGGGCTTCAATTTGAGATGTTATCCACCCACACTTGCAGTAGAAAAATTAAATGATACTCACAATGATCTGAATGAAAACTTATCTATTCTTGAGAAAAATAGTGTTTGAGTAGTCTGCCATTGGCAGGTCCACTTAGCAGTTCTTCTCCAATCAAGTCTTTAAAAAAGAATGCATTATTACCTCAGTAGGCTTCAATTTGGTAGGGTCCTTTCCACGGTTTGTCAAATTTACCATGCTTGTCTTTGTCTTCTTTCCTGGCATCCCACTTCAACACTAGATCATCCAATTAAAATCATCTACTTTGGTCTGTCTATCATAGGTCTTCTTTATTTTGTCCTGAATTAATTGAGTTTTTTTGTAGCTATCCTCACTTGATTGTTGCAACTGTATGGTTTTATTTATCCTTCTCTATAAGTCATTTTCCTCTACTTATGATTCTTGCAACAATTTTAACACAACAATTTCCAGGGAGGCAGGAAAAATTGTATCCACTCCGTATACCAGTTGGAAAGGATACATTCCAATAGATTTCTTAGTGCTAAAATTTTCATCCCATAGGGAATTAATCAACTTATTATGCCAATATTTTTTATTTTCCCGCAATAATTCCTTATGATATTGACTAAAATATTATTAGAAGAATCAGCTCACCCATTCCCTTGCGGATAATAAGTAGTAGAGTGTCCTAAATTTATGTTATAATGTTGAAAAAAGTCAATCATTCTCTTTGATTTGAAAGAAACAATGTTGTCAGTAATGATCTTATTTGGACAACCAAATCTGAAAAGAATATTACCTTCTAAAAACTGAATGATTTTAGTGTTTGTAACTTGTCTGGTTGGAATAGCCTCAATCCACTTTGTGAAGTAGTCAGTGGTTGTTAAAATCCATTTATGTTCAGTTGAAGAGCTTGGATGAATTTCTCCAATAAAATCCAGAGCCCATTTTTGGAAAGGAGCCTCAACTGAAATTTGTTTCAATGGAAAGGGAAAATCTTTCTTTTTCCTTCAAATATTTGGCATTGATGGCGTGTGGTACCTTTCTTATGAACATTTGCAAACAGGGTAGGCTAGTAAAAACCAACCCTTAGGATTTTTTTAGCTATTCTTTTCCATTATAAATTCCCTCCACAGTCCCCTTGATGGAATTCCCACATAAATTTTTCTACTTCATCCTGCAATAAACAATTTAGAAAAATACCACCAACATCTTTCTAATACACATTTTGTTCTAAAATGCAAATTTTCATAACTTTAAACTTTAGAAATATATCTTTTGTCTTAGTTAAACCAGGAGGAGCTTGTAAATTTGTAATATATAAATAATATATGCATACCAAGGAGGGGTAGCAAAGGCTTCTGATACCTGTGGAGTTGCCTGCTCTTCTTGTTCATCAAGTGTAGCTATAAAATTTATGTCTAGTGCATGGAAATTGGACTCAACCATTAGTTTTTCCAATCCTTGACCTTTGATGAGATTAGTGGGTTTTATCTCAATGTCATATTCTAGAATAATTGCAACCCATTTTCCTCCCATCCGAATCATTTTGTGTAAGGATATCTTTTACCACATTATTTGGGACAAATGCAATGATATGGGAATGTAGAATGTAAACTCTGAAATCTTTGATTGCCTTTACTAAAGCAAAGGCTTGTTTCTCCATGATAGTGTATTTTAATGAGGCACCCCTCAATTTTTTTCTTGAAGAAAGCAATAGGTTGTTCATATCCTTCATTGTTTTTGTGCAACAAAACTGCTGCAATGGTGTGTTCGGATGCAAAATAAAAAAATAATGAAATCCTTTGTAAAATCAGGGCTAATTAACACGGGAGCTCATGTCAATGCTTGTTTTACTTCATCAAATGATTTTTTTTTCTTTTAGGTTCCATTGTACTTCAGTGTATTTTCTCAGCATATTAGTTATAGCCCTTAGAAGCTCAGCTAAATTGGGTATAAATCTCCTTAGTAAATTTATCATAACAATGAAATATTGCACTTGTTTTTGGTTCTTGAAGGATCAATTTTCATAATTGCTTCAATCCTATTGGGATCAATTTTAATACCATCTTTTGAAATTATATGGCTTAGCAATTTTCCTTCCTCTAAACCAAACAAAGATTTCTTTGGAATCAAATATATGCCATATTTCTTACATCTTTCAAAAATAATTTTCAAGTAATGTAAATGATCCTCATCAACTTTGGAGAAAACAATTATGTCTTCTAAATATATCACAATGAATCTATCTCTTTCATCTACAAAAGATATATCCATTTCTCTTTGAAAAGTAGCCCAAGGAATTTTGACATACATAAAGTTCCCCAAGGTGTTATAAAAGTTGTCTTATCTTGATCATTAGGATGCACTAAAATCTAGTTGTAACCAGAAAAACCCTGAGTAATGAAATCCTGCTTGATCCAATTACCCTTTGAAGTATATGATCCATATTTGGTAAGGG
The DNA here is from genome assembly GCA_034641835.2 of Pinus albicaulis. Classification (NCBI taxonomy): domain Eukaryota; kingdom Viridiplantae; phylum Streptophyta; class Pinopsida; order Pinales; family Pinaceae; genus Pinus; species Pinus albicaulis. The sequence continues at coordinate 1,277,186,505 of CM076574.1, read as the reverse complement.
GTAGTTATATTTGGGACATAATTTATTTAGGTTTCTAAAATCCATGCACAACCTTATTTCAACAGAATTTTTCCTCACTGGTTCTAGATTTGACACCCATTTAGATAATCTGAGTGGTACTATAATGTTTGCATCAAACAATTTTTAACCTCTTTCTCTATCAAAGGAAGTAGAATAGTAATAACGCTCCTAAATTTCTTTTTAAAAGGTTTTTGATCTTCTTTGATGGGTATGGTATGCTAAATTATGGCTTTGTCATAAACCTTTAAATCTTGATATCCCCATGAAAAGACATCTGTATATTTTTTAAACAAATCTATGTATCTTTGTTTTTCTTCAGGAGGTAATGATTTAGAGAGCTTAACAAGTTTAAGATTTTCCTCAGCACCTATATTGTAATCCCCTCTAGTTCATATCTAGTTGGTTGAATTGAATCATTTTTTGTTACATCATTGAAATCAAACAATTCCTCAAGTTGTACAAGACCCCTTGGAATTGCATTATTCTTTAATTGCAATATTTCAGATTCCTCAAAGTTTTCATTAGTTTGATTGAAAATTTTTTCCTCTTCATTTTCTTCACTGCCTTGTCCTATGTCAATGTTCCAATTTTCAAAGTTCTCTTTTAGTTGCAAGAAATTATCAAGTTGTTTGTAATTATGAAAAACTTGCCAGTATCTAATATTATCAGGAATAACAGGTCTATGTTTGACATCAATTTCTAGCTTTCTGCTTGCTCTAAAAGGCATTTTTTAAGTACTTGCATAAGCAACTAATGCATCAACAAAAACATTTTTATCTCTAGGAATTAATGACAGTTGGTATTCTGGAAAGCACCGCAAAAAATCTAAAACAACATTCCTATATGTTCTCATTCTAAGATGTTTAGCTGAATATTCGCCTTTGATTTTTTTATGATTAATTCAGAATCTCCATGAATTGGAATATTCTTTGCTCCCATTTATTTTATTTTTTGCAGTCCTAATAGCAAATCTTCATACTCAGCTACATTATTTGTGCACTCAACATTCATTTTGTAAGAATATTTCTTTGTTGTACCTGATTGTGTATTACAAATCCATACCTCAATACCAGCTCCTTATTTACTCACTGCCCCATCAAAATCCATGTTCCATAAGCCATCTTGGTTTATTTGTTCTTGAGTTTCCATTTGTTATTCTTTAACATATTTCTCTTCTGATTTGATGTCTACAACTTGATCTTGTTTTTCCAAACAAATATCATTATGAAAGATAAAATAATCCATATATGAATGCACAGAGTAGACATGATAATTATTGGGTTTATCCTAGCTACTCACCATATATTTCATTAAGGTTTCCCTATACAATCTTCTTTGTTGGCCAAAAAAAAGAATTTTTGCATATGTCATGTTTAGTTGTAATGTAGCTTGCAATTTTTCTCCCCATGATCTTGATAAGAGCATGCCATGCTTAGGAGGAATATCGCCCACAACAATATCCATCACTAAACTTTTGTCTAGGATTTGAGTGAGAGTAACACAAAAATATTTGATTAATCCAAATAATTTTACTGTATTTGAATCAATGGAGTAAAGGTCTTTATAAGGTCTTATTATATATAAACCCAATTTTTCCTTGATTTCTTTTGGCATAAGAATGTGTGAGGCACCTGAATCTAACATGGAATTATGTATAATACAATCTTGTATGTTAAGATTAACATAAAATGGAAGAACACTGCCATCTTGTCGAATTCCATCTACTTTAGGTTTGAATAGTAATTTGGGTTGATCATCAGTTACATTAACGTTGTCAGTTCCTTCCTCAATTTTTAATGCCTTTACAACTTGACTTCCATAGAAATATATTTTCATTAATTCAAGCAATGAAATAAGGATTTTGACTTTTGAAAGATCATTTTTAATATTGAAATAGGTTTGAGAATTTTACATTCCCTTAATACTTACCTATTGTTTTTTAGGAGTTTTTTTATGAGGGTTTACTTTCTGAGGGGTTTTTTTTTCTGCTTGACTTGCTTTGTTTGACTAGTAGAAGGTGTATTAGTGTGTGACTTTTTGGGAGGGTTGGTTGTTGTCTTCTTGCTTATTAGGTTGTATTTATTATGTGCTTCCATAATATAATTTTGATATCCTTGTTGATAATATGGTGACTTTGTAGGCATGTCCTCTGGTAATCAAGATTGAAACGGGTCTTGTTATTACTTTGTTAGAAAAACAAGGTCTATTTCACCTTCTCCAAAAATATTTATTTGGTCTTCTTCTAGTTCTTGCATAGTTTCTAATTCTTCTTCAGAAAATTTTTCTTGAAAAGGGGGTCTGATTTGTTGCTGATCAAATTGACCTCTTTGTTGTCTCTATTAAATGTTGTGAAACTAGCTCCAAAAAGAGAAGAAAATAGATATCAACACCTTAGAAATAAGCCACTTCGAGGGGGCAACCTCCAATACACTACATGAATGAACAATTCTTGGATGATACAAATGACCAAAACCTCCTTCTATATATAGGAGTCCATGGGGCCAAAATATAATCCTAGTGGGGCCAAAATGTAATCCTAGCCGACCTAACAATAATAATGTAAGGGCACAATAATAACAATATGGGGGTTACAGGGGTACAAAAATAACAATAATGGGGGCTACACTAACATAATAAGGGACTACACTATTAATATAGGGACTTAACATGCCCCTCTCCTTCAAATAAGTGTTGTCCTCAACGCTTGATTATTTCTCGACGCTTCTATATAAAATTATCATCCTCCCATGTGGAATCTTCTACAGGAAAGTTCTTCCACTTGCTGATATACTCTAGAATTGATCGTACTTGTCGAGTTCTTGTGACTGCTTCAGAACTTCTTTCAATGTGATGTTGATCTTCCTATTGTTTCATTAGATTCTGCACCAAAGTTAGGTTATCCTTTGAGAGTTGGATAACTTGTTGTTGATGCTCGATGTGATATTCCACTAATTTATCATCCATATTAGCTATTATTTGATCCTTAAAACCATCCAACTTAGCCTCCATTTCTACTTTTAAACCATCTATGTCATCTTCGGTTGCTCTTCGTAAGATCGAAATTTGTTGCACTTGGTATCGTAATTTTGATATCTCATACTGCAATTCTTCCTCTTCATGCGTCATAGTATATATTTTTGAGGGCTCAATGGGTATGGAATTATTTTTTGGAGGCATTATAGAACCCAATACTGATAAAAATTCTAAAATATGCCCTTGGAATCACTTCAAACTACTTTTTCAAACAAACATTATGCAATTTTTAAAACCAAATACACACCTTTTTCTTCCTTTTGAGAAGCTCGATATTGAAACTAAATTATCTATGTGATTTCGGATTCTAAATAACTAAAATTTGGCCCTGAGGTATACCTCTGAATCCTCTTTCGAATGCCACATGTATGACCTGATTTGGATTCTTCAAGGAAAAGTTATGTCCAATCTTCCACAATGACCTAATTATGGATTGGTTCAGTAGAGCGAACTTGTATGAATTTCCACGTGTCAATTTTTGATCCTTTGGCTCTCAAATTAATAGACAAGAAATTAAATTTTGAGTAATTCTAGCCATTTTTTACAGAATTCCAATCCGATGCTTAGAGAGAGAGTTATGAATATTTTCCCACGGTCACCTCTTTGAGATGAAATTCGGGAGCCTGAAAAAGACCTAACTTCCACAGATCATATCTCAAAAAATATTGCGAACCAAGCTTTGAAATTTTGCGACGATGTTCCTTAGGATTTTGGCTTCACTCTATGAAAATTTCAGCGTCTGAAAGCTCGTAGAATAATATTTATATTGAAAATTCCGTGATGACCTGTTTAGGTTAAATTGAGGAGCCTGCAAAAAGCCCTAACTTCCACAGATCATATCTCCTAAAATATTGCGAACAAATCTTTGAAATTTTGTGAAGATGTTCCTCAGCATTTTGGCTTCGCACTCTAAAAATTTTAGCTTCTGAACCTTCGTAGAAAAAAATTTATAGCGAAAATGCCACGATGACCTGTTTGGAGCAGCGAAACCCTAGAATCCAAAGCTCTGATACCAAATGTTGTAAAACTAGCTCCAAAAAGAGAAGAAAAGAGATATCAACGCCTTAGAAATAAGCCACTTCGAGGGGCAACCTCCAATACATTACATGAATGAACAATTCTTCGATGATACAAATGACCAAAACCTCCTCCTATATATAGGAGTCCATGGGGCCACAATATAATCCTAGTGGGGCCACAATGTAATCCTAGCCAACCTAACAATAATAATGTAAGGGCACAATAATAACAATATGGGGGTTATAGGGGTACAACAATAACAATAATGGGGGCTACACTAACATAATAAGGGACTACACTATTAATATAGGGACTTAACATTAAATTAGAGTTTGTGGTCTTCTAAAATTTGGATTTCGAATTTGAGGTCCCCCTTGAGGTTCCCTAGGAGGTGCTCAATCTGCCATAGTCATTCTCTCCATAATTTTTTCCATAGTTTTAACTAAAATTTCTAGTTTTAAGTCTGATGAAGAAGTTTCTTATTTGATAATAGCCCTTCTTTCAGTTCTTACCTTAGCTCTTTTGGATAATCATATTAGCCTCTACACGAATAGCATTACTTTTCATCTCTTCAAGTGTGGTTGGGTTTCTTACTCTCAACTGATAAGCCATATCAACATCAAATCCTTCTGGAAAATGGATTAGGGCCAATCCTGGTGGGGGATTTATTATGACTGGGATAGAGTTTTAAACATTGTTAAATCTAGTGCAATAATAATGGACAATTTCATTTGGGTCCCTCTTTAAAGCTTCATATTCTGTAAGAATTTGGAGGGCTTTTTTTAACTTCCCATCTAGTAAGAAAAATTTGATGGAACTGTTGCAGATCTGCAATACTTCCAGTTGGTAATGCTCTATACCATTTATTTACTTCTACCCTAAAAATTTGTGCAAAAAACCTCATTTTCACGTCATCAAAATCTACTTCTTCTAGATTAGAGAAGTCATTTATTCTATTAATGGGTTGTTGCGCTGTTATAGGACCTGTACCATCAAATTGTGGTATTCTCTGTGCATAGTTTTGTGGCATGTCATGCAATGGCGCTTTTCATGCCAAAGCAGCATATCGTCTTGTCATGAATGGAATATGAGTTGTGGATGATGTTACAGTAGTGGTTGATGAAGGAGGTGGAGGGGTGTATAAGAATATGGGAATGTTGTAGTATGTACAATTGGTATGTTAGGAATAAGAGTTGAAGCTACAAAAGGGGTGAATGAAAATGTGGTAGATGAAGGTGAAATAAATGTAGGAATTGGAAATGAAGAACAGGTAATAAAATAAGAGTGTTGATCAACACCTTTAATAGTTCTATTTAATATTCTAACCAGATCTTCAAGCTTTCCAAACTTCTCTACAATATCTTTATTAGAATCTGAAGCATGTGACTTTTGGACTTTACGAAAAGGTTTCAATTGAGCTTCATAAAAAATAGTTTTAGGTGTAAAATCTATGATTTAGATCTGCAAAGTATATTCTTAAACTGCAATTCAAACTCAATATTTTCAATATTTTCAATTATTTCTAGAAAATAATTTGTTCTTGATAAGGAGCTACTACTAGCTTGACTTCCTGTGGGATTCTTTTTCCTTACCAACTTTTCAGGATCTTCGACAGTTTTTGGAGGGTTAGGATATGGATTAAATTTGGTATGTATCTTTTTGGGAGCCAAATCTACATTAGTATATTTAAAAATGTAAAATATGTACACATTTTAAGTGGAAAACAACCTTAATAAGATCTATTTCTTAGCCACACACTTTGAAATAGCTTTAAGGATAAAAATAAATGTTACCAGGGAAAATTTGATTTTAAATCTGATGTGTTCGAGTTCCCCAGTATGGTCGACACTATGTTATCACTTTGTAATTTACCAAGGATGTGAGAGAAACCTAGAGATAACCAAAAAAATACTTGTAAGCTTAGAAGCTAGCCCTTCTAAACTCAGAGAGGGATCTCTTTATTAGATTTAGATTTGTTGTTTGGGATTTTAGGCTATATATTGGGTTCAGAGTTTGGTTTTTTGAAATGTTTGGTTGAAACTTCAAGAATAAGCCATTAGGGAATGGAGTCATGAAACCTTAATTAAATGAAGTGCATAAATAAAAAATTCAGTGTAGCAGGGAAAGGTAGGTAGACTATTGGATCTTTGGAGCTTTGTGGAGTGAATTGGAGGAAAATATTCAGTTTCAATTAAACATATAGCATTGAGAAATGAATTCTATATTTAATTTCAGTTTGAAAACACAAATATTGTTTATAATTCAGAGAAGAGTGTAATTAAAAAAATTCAACCCTTAATTTTCTTTAAACAATTTAGATAAGAATAACATATGAAAAGACAGAGAAATAACAATTTTACAAGAGGAAAAACATCACCAATTCGTCTGACACATGAATCCTGAAACAAATTTACATATTACTGAAATGATCACCTTAAGCTCAGTGAAAAACTTTACATCAAAAAACCTTCTTTCTTTATACAAGTTCCAACCCATATTACTTCGAATCATGAAGTATTTATACAATTCTTTAACAAAATATCTTGATTTAAAATATCAAGTTTTATTACAAAATATCTCAAATTGTCTATACAAATAGTACAAAATATAGGACAATAAAAATTGTTGAAGCTGCTGGCACTATCTTTGAGGCTTGCTAGTGATGACTAGGCCCGGAAAACTATTGTTCTATTGTTGAAGATGTAAAATTTCCTTTTAATCCAAAATTATACACAACTTTCCCATATATTCCCATATGGGATGGAGAATTTAGCCAACTTCCTGTAAGTTTCATCCACCTTGGTATATTTCTGGAAAGTTGGTTTGATTAGGAACAGATGTTTTAATTCATGTTTAATGAGAAGATCGAATTTCAAACCCTCCATGAAGGCTCTTCCTATGATGGTTCCTTTGATGGTGGAGAACTTTGACTTACCTTGGCTATGGTGTACAATTTTTGCGGATAATCCTGTAGTTTAACTAACTTGTCTCCAATTCCTTTTAGCCATGGTAGCCCTTTTTGATGCATCAAATTGAATTTTTTGTGAAATTTCTGAATGTTTTCCTCCAAGTTATGGCATTTATTTTCTAATTGAAACATCAGATTATTTTTAGTAAGGACTCTTTTAACTTCAAGGATGGTTCTGTTATGTCTGTAATCTAAAATTCCTCTAGTTCATCCTTAGTTTTTGAATTTACAACCTTCATCAATGCATTTTCTTCACCTGGCATATGTCCCAAACAATCTCTTACCTTTTCCACAATTTCCTTGATCTTTGTACTGATTTCTCCTGCTAAAAAATTATCTCAATAGAAGGCAAGATTTTAGTGATTTCTTCATTTATTTCGATCCATATGTTCTCCTTAGCTTGTTGTTAATTTTGGGAAACTAGGTCCAAACTCCATGTTGTACTTCTCAAATGATGATGCCAATTTTTTATTGGATTCCTCTTTCGGAGAGGTGAAATATTGATCTAAATATCATCTTGAACAGATGAGCATAAAATTTATTTTGAATTTATTCCACTTATGTGCAAGGTCGACCAAAATTGTAATGTAGGCTTGAGAGCCCAACAAATGTGTCACACACCCTCACAAATGGATATAAATTGGAGAGACTTGAAGGTCATTTCATCATCAACTCATCACACAATTCTCTCTTGTGTTTGATTGGTTCGATCAATTTTGGAGGCACTTTCTTCTCACACGTGTGGAGAAGCAACTAGGGATTTTTGGTCTAGATCTGTCTAGGGCTTTAGCGTAGGTTTGACCAGCGTTGACTTTGGTCAACGCTTGATCCGTTGACCTCCAAACTTCACCAAAAGTCCTATTTCTAAAGGCTGCATTAATTGGCACACATAATGAGGCTGAATGTTGACTTTGACCTTGCTGTGTTGAATTTTTTCTGTTGCTGTTTTGCGTTGACTAGAAATCGTTGACTTTCGTTTCCTTTGGGTTAACTTTATGGAGCTCTCTTGAGGGTTGTGTGACACATTTGGTTGGATGACATTAAGAAGAATTTGCTGCTTGAAGTATCCTTTTGACTGCCGTAACACCACCATTCTTCATCTCTACTTGAAAAAAGATAAGTATATTATTGGCTTGCCTTCAGTCGATCTATTAGTATGTTGTATCCGCATTTTACTTTCATATTTATGTGATTTCTATTTGGTATCGGGCCTGAGAAGTTTGAAGTAAATTTTCATCAAGCATAGAATACTTTCAAAATTTTACATGGTTTCAGAGATAAGGTGAAGACAAAGCCTAAGCTTATGTTGAGAGCAATCATCGAAGAAGTAGCATTTGTCAAGGACCCATGGTTACCTCATATTATAATGGCTTCAAAGCTGATGATAAATTGAATGACAAGTCTGACTATCATGCTTGGAAGATGTCTTTGGACTTGGTCTTGGAAAATCAAGATGTCATGGACTATGTGCAAGGAAAAATCCAAGAGCCTCCATCAACTGCACTCACTGCCACAAAGACGAAGTATATAAAAGGGGAAATCAAAGCTAAGCTGACTATTGTGGATTCCATCCATAAAATTCTGGTTGCTCACATCTCTGAGCTGGGCACATCAAAAGATATGTATGATAAGTTGGTAAACATGTTAAGGGCCAACAATGCAAATCAAGTTCTTTTCTTTAAGAACCAATTGAAGAATCTCAAGAAAGACAAGGATGAATCTGTTCAATCCTATTTTCTGAATTTGAACGAAATTAGGAATAACCTTCTCGCTATTGGGGAAACAATAGCTAATCAAGAAATGGTTCTCATTGCGCTTGGAGGTCTCCCCCCTGAATGGCATATATTCAATACTACCATTCTCAATAATAATGTGATTCCTGATTTTGATGAAGTACTGTCGAGATGCACTCAAGAGGAGACAGGAATGATTGAATATGAAAATGAAGGTAATGTTGCCTTCACTGTTCGTACTAAGAAGAAGAACATTGGTGGTCCGAGGAACCATGGAAGATCAGGGGCCAAAGGAAAGAAAGCAAGATGTTACACATGTAACAAGTTTGGCCACTATGCTAGAGAGTGCCTTAATAGAATGGATTCTCCAAGGGATGATGAAAACAACAATAGGGGGAATGGCAATAAAAGGAAAAATAGGTTCAAAGGAAAGAGGAGGGCTCCCTCTGGTCGTAATGGAAATGGGAAACCTTTTAAAAGGTCAATAAATTCTAGGTATGATGAATCTAATGCTGTTCGCAATAAAAGAAATGAATTCATTCTTGTATCTTCCCTCTCTGCTGCATCTCCACCCGAAACCCTGGATGTCTGGTTGATTGATAGTGGTGCTTCAAGGAACCTCACTAGTTTTAAAGAAGCCCTCTCTCATTTGATTGAGAAGGATACTAATATGCAAATTATCCTTGGAGATAATTCCACCTATCCCATGAAAGGGACAGGGACTGTGACCCTCCATTTATCTCAAGGTCAAGTCCTCTGTTTGCAATATGTATTGTATGTACCTAATTTGAGGATGAACCTTGTGTCTATTTCGACCATGGAAGACAAAGGTTTCAAGGCGACATTCATTGATGGAAAGGTACACATCTAGAATAAGAGCTTCAAGGAAGCTCTCATTATTGGTTTTAGAGTTGATACACTCTACCAAGTTGCACGAAGTCCATTGGGGGATATGACATGTGATACAATTCGTCAAAACGAATTATGGCACCAGAGGTTTGGACACCTTCATTACAAAGCCCTTCCCGAAGCAAGGAAGGTGGTGACAGGGATGCCTAAATTCAAAAAAGATCACAAAGGTGTATGTCAGGGCTGTGCCGAAGGAAAGCATACAAGGGGACGTTTCCCCTCAAGTGTCACAAAGACATCTGATGTCTTGAAATTGATACATTCTGACTTATCTGGTATGCTGCCCATGACATCCTTGGGAGGATGTTCTTATTGCATGACATTTATAGATGAATTCTCTCGCAAGACGTGGATATATTTCTTGAAGAAGAAGGATGAAGCATTCAAACGGTTTCATACCTTCAAGGCCTTGTTGGAAAATCAAACAGGAAAGAAGATCAAGATTTTGAGGACAGACAATTGCACTAGATACGAGTCAATCAAGTTAAATGACTTTTGCAGAGAAGATGGCATTAAGAGGGAGACCAAAACCATGTATACTCCTGAGCAAAATCGCGTTGCTGAAAGAAAGAATAGGACCATTGTGGAAGCTGCCTGTGCCATGCTATGTGACCAAGGTCTTCCGAAGTTTCTATGGGGAGAAGCTACGAACACTACTGTTTACGTACAAAATCGATGCCTGCATTTCGCTCTGGAATCCAAAACTCCTGAAGAAGTCTTCTCTGGTAAGAAACCTGATGTTTCTCATTTTAGAGTTTTTAGTTGTCCTGTTTACTTTCATGTGCCGAAAGAGAAGAGAATCAAGCTGGATGCTTCTAGAAATAAGGGAATGTTTGTGGGCTACATTGAAACTTCGAAGGCATACAAAATCTATGTGCCTAGTCAAAGAGAAGTGGAGATATGACACGATGTCACCTTTGATGAAGATGCTTCCCTCAGGAAAGTGATAAATCTTCCTAGCTCCAAGGAAGACAATGATGAAAGAACAAGGAAGCAAGAAGAGCCGAAGGATGAGATGATGCTCGATGTTGAAGGACCGATGAACCCTATTGATCCACCTTCTTCAATGAAGTTAAGACCCTCATGGCTCAGGGATACTCTCGAGGATGCCGAGAGACATATGGCCCCAAGGGGACATTCCATGAAAGCAAGAAGCTGAATAGATACCAAGAGTATCTAGTAGCCATGAGTACAATCATACAATTTGAGTCTGGATCATTTGAAGAAGCTATAAAGTACCAAGTTTGGAAGGATGCTATGCATGAAGAGTATGAGTCCATTATGAAGAATGATTTTTGTGATGTGGTCCCGAGACCGGAGGACAATGCCGTTGTCACCTCGAAATGGCTCTATAGGATCAAGCATGGATCTAATGGTAGTGCTGAAAAGTACAAGGAAAGATTCGTTGCTCGAGGCTTCTCTCAAAAGGAATGCATATATTATGATGATATATTTTCACCTGTGACCCGCTATACCACCATCCGATCTATTATTGCCCTTGCTTCCACACAAGGATGGAGTCTCCATCAGATGGATGTCAAGACTATTTTTTTGCATGGTTCGATAAAGGAAGAGGTGTATGTGGAGAAACCTCTGGGGTTTGAAGTCTAAGATAGAGAATCTCATGTATGCAAGTTGAAGAAATCCCTCTATGGGTTGAAGAAAGCCCCTAGGGCTTGGTACGAGAGGATAGATAGCTACTTGATGAAGCCGGGCTTCACTCGAAGTAATGATGATCCGAACCTTTACTTCAAGTTTGACAGAAAAAAGCTTCTTATTCTGGTTCTCTATGTGGACGATCTCTTCCTGACAGGTGCTGACCCTCTCATTCATCAGTGTAAAAAGGATCTCGCTTCCGAGTTTGAGATGAAAGACCTAGGAATGATGCATTACTTCGTAGGCTTGGAGGTCTGGCAGAGACCTGGTGATATTTTCCTCTCTCAAGGAAAATATATTGTGAAGCTGTTGGAGAGATGTGGTATGGTGGACTGTAAGTGTGTGTCGACATCGATGGAAATAAACTTCAAGAAGTTGTGTGGAAATTCTTCTAGGCCCGTATTGATGTTCTTAGTGAACTCCCGTCCGGACATATGTTTTGTAGTGAACACTTTGAGTCAACACATGGTTGATCCTCATCACATTCACTGGGTTGGTGCCAAGAATCGCTTGAGATATATTTGGGGCACGATAAACCATGGGCTGAGATACACTACCAGGAGTTTGAGACTCCATGGACATACTGATGCTGATTGGGCTGGCAATGTCGTGGATCACAAGAGCACATCTAGATGCTGCTTCACACTTGGTTCTTCTTCAATATCTTGGATGATCAGAAATCAAAAGTCAGTGGCTTTGAGCACCGCTGAGGCCAAATACATTGCACCGAGTATGGCCTGTTGTGAAGTTATTTGGTTGCGAAAGCTCTTAAGTGAGTTTTTTGGGAATGTGCTAGATACCACTGTTATCCTTTGTGATAATAAGAGTGGGATTCGTTTGTCAGAGAATCCTGTGTTCCACGATTGATCAAAGCATATTGATATCAAGAACCATTTTATTCGGGATATGGTATAGCGAGACGCCATAAGGCTCAATCATATAATAACTAATGAGCAGGTCATGGATATTATCACTAAGCCCTTGGGGAAGGTCAAGTTCCTAACCTTCTGTGAGAATCTTGGAATTGTGGAACGATCCTATTCTGAGGGTCTTGTTGGACGATGAGCTCTGGGAGCTCCAGGGGGCTTTGGAGATAGCTTCTTGGAGCTATAAGAAACCACAAGGCTAGGCTTTCCGAACCTTGTTGGTGTGCTTTCGCCCCACCATGATGATATTGAGTTGGTTAACGTCTCTTTGATCAGTGCCCTGTATGCATCCTACCCATGGAGTTTCATCCTCATGGGAAGTACCTCTCATCCTGGCCAATGAGGTGGGAAATGTGGATAGAGGTAGATAGCAAGACTGATAGATGCATCAAATATTTCTATACTCTCTATGTCTAGGATGACACGTGTCCAACCACTTAATCTGGGATCAAGTCTAGTGAGGTTTTAGACCTCCAACTGACTTTGGGTCAGTTAAACTAACTTCGGGTTAGTATATGACTCTTTTGAGTCCAAGTGAGGTTTTGGACCTCCAACTTTCCGGGTCATTTAAATTAACTTCGGGTTAGTATGAGACTCCTTTGAGTCCTATAGAGGTTTCATACCTCTGAGCTGACATCAGGTCAGCCGGGAGTGATGTCTTTGTGACTCACCATTTGAAATAAAGAAGCAAGCAAAGAAAGTTACGACAAGATGACGCACGATGTTTGGATGGAATTGGTGGATGGAGTTCTCCCTAGTTGAGAGGGAGTGTTAATTTTGGGTAACTAGGTCCAAAATCCATGTTGTACTACTTAGATGATGATGCCAATATTTTTATTGGATTCCTCTTTTGGAGAGGTGCAATATTGATCTAAAGATCATCTTGATCGGATGAGCAGAACATTTATTTTGAATTTATTCCACTTGTGTGCAAGGTCGGCCCGAATTGTAACGTAGGCTTGAGAGCCCAACACATGTGTCACACACCCTCATAGATTGATATAAATTCGAGAGACCTGGAGGTCATTTCATCATCAACTCATCGCACACTTCTCTCTTGTGTTTGATTGGTTTGATCACTTTTGGAGGCACTTTCTTCTCACATGTGTGGAGCAGCAACTAGGGATTTTTGGTGCAAATATGTCTAGGGCTTCAGTGCAGGTTTGACCAGCATTGACTTTGGTCAACACTTGGTCCGCTGACCTCTAAAATTCACCAAAATTCCGATTTTTGAAGGCCGCATTGATTGGCACACATACCGAGGCTGAATGTTGACTTTGACCTTGTTGCGTTGAATTTTTGCTGCTGCTGTTTTGCATTGACTGCGTTGACTATACAAAGTTGACTTTCATTGACTCTAGGTTGACTTTATGTAGCTGTATTGAGGGTTGTGTGACACATTTGGTTGGCTAACCTTAAGAAGACTTTGCTGGTTGAAGCATCCTGTTGAATGCCGTAACACCACCATTCTTCATCTCTGTTTGACAAAAGATAAGTATATTATTGACTTGTCTTCCATCAATATATTCGTATGTTCTATCAACATTTTACTTTCATGTTTATGTGATTTCTATTTGGTATCAGGCCCTATAAGTTTGAAGTAAATTTGCGTCAAGCATAGAACAATTTAAAAAATTTACACTTGTGCAATTGTTTGAGCCATAATAGACACATTCTCTAGTTTTTCAATTCTCCGAGTCAGTCTATGAATATTTTTAAGCTCTGATACATATGTACTATCAATCTTTAACTTTTGTTCCTGAATGCATTTTGAGCTGAGCTTTCAAATTTTCAATTTCCTTCCCTTTGATGGACATGTCTTCCATGGCCTTGATTAATTTTCCTGATGCATCTTTAGATTGTATTCTTGTTGTGATGGTTGCCGAAGTGGATGATTTTTTTGTTGATGTACCTAAAATGGGAACTATTGTGAATGGAATGACCACCAGCTAAGAGGATTGTTCCTTTTCCTTTAACAATTTTTCCATATCAATCTCCATTTGTTTAATTTGGACATTTTGTTCAATGTTGATCTTGAACATATCTTCTTTATCTTGCTCGAAGTGTCTAACATATTTTTCTTAAGGATATTCAATTGATGGAATCTTGATCTGCTTCCTTAATGCTCCAATGTATGCATTCTTTCTCTTAACAATTTCTTCAATGATCTTTACATCTTTAGGATAAAATCCCAGTTTTATCACTAGATCCTCCAATGATCTAATCTTTGTGTCCTTAGCCAAAGAGGATACTGATATGGATTTATGCAGGAACACAACAAAATACACATATAACCATAAATACAAAGATGCAGTGGAAATAAAACTTCATTTAATTAAAATAAAATGATTGAAATATGCTTACAAACATAATGGAAATAAACTAGCTAGGGCCCTGGTAGCTTATTTCCAAGAAGAGATGTGGTGGCTACAGGCCTCTGAACTGTGTTAAAATGAGGCTTGAAGGCCTATTTATTATTGAGGAACAATGGAAAACCATAAATATCTAAAATCCAATCCCTAGGAGATGAAGTGCCAAAACTATGGGCCCCGTTTAGGTAAATTGGTACATCAACTTCCCGGGGACGTAACTTTGGCATATGATCTCCGTTTGACGTGCTCAATAGCTTGTTAGAAATATATATCCAAGGAATACAAATTTTGAGTGAGAAACATCAAAGGAACTTCCATGTTGCTCTTGGTTTTCCCAAAAAACATTTTTTAGGGCCTCAAAATGGCTCCAAAAGATCAGGACTTGAAAAACTGCTAAAAATAGTAAATTGTGTTGAAACTAAAAAAATGAAAGAAACAATGGTGGGGGTCCAAGTGGAATATATGGGTGGCCACCAATATCCACCTGGATAATTCCTCCCCCTTAGGAAGAAATGGTCCCCATTGCATTGAGTTCCTCCATGAGATGAGGAAAATTCTCCTGAACTTGGTGCTCGGTGAGCCACTTGCCTTGTGTTGAGAATTTGGAGGGGTTATAAATTCTCTTCTTGATAATTACTTATGAGCTTGTTTGCTTATGTATTCTTCTTAGCTAATCTTTCATCAAGTCAATTACCAAAATGTACAAGACACAAATGTTTTAAGCAAAAGTAATACTTTTATTGTAGGAAGGTAAATCACAGGTTTACCTTCCTTTCATTACACTTCAGAATTCATCACAACCCTTATGATATATGCACTGCAACCTTGTAAATATCCGCACTGTATTCTTCTCAAACTAGCTTCATCAATCCGCAGTCTATATCTTCTTCTCTTCTTGTCCTTTCCACAATTTTTACCCTTTATTTCATATTGATCCGCATTCTTAAACCAATCATAATTCCTGTCTTAAGTCTGCACTAAATCCGCAGACTGTCTTATGGATGACCGAAATTTATTATCTTGAATGAACCGCAAATCAACTTATATATAGGAGTATACTTTCTGATTATAGGCCGACTCATCAATCTGACTTTGGGCTGACTTTTCCATAGTTTTAAGGCCGACATGAAAAGATTTTCATGAGGTATTTATTCACGTAGATTCTAGCATTTATTAGAGAGATGTCTTCACTATATTTGGAGCTTAACTTCCAACGCTTTTTGATCTTGTCTTCCATCTTGTTTGAAGGTTGTTTTGTGAGCTTCTTTACAAGGTCTTGCAGCATATCCATCTGAATTGGATCCTTTCATGATTTTGACATTTTATGCTTTTGTCTCCTTTTCATAATTACATAGTCAACATGAAGACCGACCTAGTTACATTTTACAACAATCCCCCTTAACTAGGGAGGTATTCATATAGTTACATGATCATTTTCAAAATAAATAATCTCATAAGAAAAATAGGATTGGTAGTCACATCTGTATAGCATCATATCAACTAGCATTGTCCTAGTGCAAGGCCTTGACTAACAGCCCCATATCTTCAACGAGATAATGGGCTTCAATGCTGGCGAGACACATGACTTATAAACACCTTTGTCATTGTCTCTCCAAGGTACATACTCCACCCGAGTGTTCCCAAGGTATGACCTTCTTAGAATATTCTTCTCTTGGGTAGCTAGCCCTCAAAGAATATCGGTCCCCGACTACTCTTATATTGAATTCACTATCACATTCTCAAAGAGTATCGAATTCCAGATGATTACCAAATCCTCCATTATGTCTTCCCAAGATCAGAGTGATGTGTCTATCTCTCCCTCTCAACCAGGGAGGACCTTATTCCACAAGGGAATGTAATCATTCTTATACAAAGAATGTACCTAAGTTCATCCTTAGGAAATAAAAATTTTCTTCCAAGTAAGAAACTGATCACCAGGCTCCCTATCAATCAGGGACTTGTAGCAACAATGGTGAGACACCTAGCTTCTCATGAAGAATTCCTCCCCCCGATATCATGGATTTTGATATTGAGGAATCTTCAACATTAGCTTCATAGGGCATAGATCATCCATCACTTTCATCCTGAGTCATGTCAGCTATCAAAGAGTGATTCATCAGACTTCCTTATCTGTTCCATTGTTATGCCATGTCGTTTTCCTTCAAATCATATCCAAGGATCATACCTCCTTTCTCATGATTAGCAGCCCTGCACAAATTCATCCAGATAAACATATACATATGAAATTTTTAGAACAAAAATCACCTTAGTGATGATATTTCACCATGATATCTGCTTGTAAGCATTGGCATCCATCATACAGATTGACACATCTCCTAATGTTATGTTTTTCCAAGGGTCTTCTTCTTTACCAAACTTTCGTCAGAGTCTACATATCTTTCCAAGAGATCTCCTAGTCACATCTTCTTGTCCTTCGGATGATAATTGTATCTTGACATGGTTGCATTTCATGATCTCTTCCTCCCTGCACATTCTTGATTCCCAGGAACATACAAATTTTCTAGTTTCTTGTTCATATACAACCACCTCATATTCCATGAGGACATATTATGTTGATTTCATCTGTCCGTGCACTTGAGAGATACTCCTCCACAGATCATACTTCAAAATACAGAAATTCATTACTTGCAACCATATGACCTGACTTCACAACATCCAATGTTAGCATATAAATATACATACCTCATATCCTTTTTCCCTTGAGTCATCCTGTAGTAATTTCTCAGGAATGAAGAGCTTCATTCTCTTGGCCTGCTTCATCTATATCACACCCCAGAAATATGTTTCCATGATGACCCTTGCTCTTGATGACTACTTTCCATTAGTAATGTTATTCGAGGTTTTCCCCCGGAGCTGATTTACCAGGAGCTCCTGCCATACTTCGATCAGGATGCCACATTGCTTCCTATTATATAACCAATAAAAATCAATTCCTTATTCATAAGTTTGCATGATTTTCCTTGAACTTCTTTTCTTCAACTTCATTTTTTTTTTATGATATGGGCTTAGTTTCTTTTTCCTATTGATATTATCCCTTTAGAACCAACTTTCTTGTAATGTCCATAAGTCTTCCACATCAAATGTTTGAGTATTTTAACCTTCAAGATTTTTTCCCTTGATCTAGCATAGAGACCACAAGTTGAATGAGGTTATTTTCTTGTCTATTTGTTACAGTTCCCATCTGATCATCTTTTCCCGGTCTCACAGTTGAGATCTTATGAAGATATCCCTTCATTCTTTGATACCTCAATTTTGTGTAAATCGGGTCTAAGTGACATAACCTTATTTATTGCATAGAATAGTTCTTTCAACTTATAATATATTCTCTCGATGTCTCCAATCCTTCATAGACTTTTCATGAGTTTTCTTTCTTCGAGGACTGTGACTATCCTCCTCAGGTAGGGATTCTTGGTAACCTAACCAGCTTATAGATCTCCTTGCAAAAACAAAGTCATTTAACCAAATTTGATTATGGAATGAAAGATACTTACTTGACAAGTGAAGATCAAGGCTTCAACTTGATTGCTTCGATGGTGGTTGAGAAAATATGTATCAATGCTCTCCTTTTGGATGATATGCTTCCAAATGAAAAGGATTTTCTTTAATAAAGAAGATTACTTCAATTATGGTGACAACATCTTTAGATCCAGCTTCCTTTTGTTGATGAAGATTATTTCTTCTTTGAATGGTTTCTCCTTTTGTTAAGGGAAGGGTCCTTGATGTAAATGTATTCTTTGTAGATATGAAATGTTTCTTTTGGCTGTTTATATTTTTCATTATTTTGCATTGTAGATTCCTTTATAAGATGGCTAGAGGATTCAATTATTGTTGAAGTGAATTCTTATTTGCCTTGATTTGACTGATGATCTTCTTTAATGTAGATCGTTGTTCCATCATCGAGACCATTACGTTGAAACCAAGGCACAACACTGAAATCTAAGATAGTCACCAAACTATGGAGGCACTGAAATACCCTGAGATTTTATCCTTTGTAATTGTACCGAATATGAAATGATTTCTAAACTATATCTCTAATCCGAGAATCACAGAGTAGTCCGAATTCTGTTTACTGTGATCATCCATATATCAAAGATATCCCACTGCGGAGATCCGAAATTGTCTTCCTGTACTTATCCATTCAAAATCTCAGATTTACTTGAACTGTTATGCCCATCCGAAAATTACAGAGAGAGATTCACCGAAAATCTCAGAGAAGGATTTCCAAATATTGTCTTGGTGGAATGATCTGAGATTCCTTGAGTGTCTCTTAGATTGTATGCCCTTTCCTTAACTGATAACCTTGCAACGATACCATGTTGAGAATTTGGAGGGGTTATAAATTCTCTTCTTGATAATTACTTGTGAGCTTGTTTGCTTATATATTCTTCTTAGTTAATATTTCATCACGTCAATTACCAAAATGTACATGACACAAATGTTTTAAGAAAAAGTAATACTTTTATTGTAGGAAGGTAAATCACAGATTTACCTTCCTTTCATTACACTTCAGAATTCATCACAACCCTTGTGATATCTGCACTGCAACCTTGCAAATATCCGCACTGTATTCTTCTCAAACTAGCTTCATCAATCCGCAGTCTATGTCTTCTTGTCTTCTTGTCCTTTCCACAATTTGAACCCTTTATTTTAGATTGATCCGCATTCTTAAACCAACATAATTCCCGTCTTAATTCTGCACTAAATCCGCATAAGTTCTTAAGGATGACCGAAATTTCTTATCTTGAATGAACCTCAGATCAACTTATATATAGGAGTATGCTTTCTGATTATAGGCCGACTCATCAATCTGACTTTGGGCCGACTTGTCCATATTTTAAAGGCCGACATGAAAATATTTTCATGAGTGTTGTGTAACCAGCTCCAAAAATAGAAGAAAAGAGATATCAATGCCTTAGAAATAAGCCACTTCGAGGGGGAAACCTCCAATACATTACATAAATGAACAATTCTTGGATGATACAATTTACAAAATCTCCTTTCTATATATAGGAGTCCATGGGGCCATAATGTAATCTAGTGGGCCACAATGTAATCCTAGCCGACCTTAACAATAATAATTTAAGGGCACAATAATAACAAAATGGGGGTTACAAGGGTACAATAATAACAATAAGGGGTTTACACTAACAATAATAAGGGACTATACTAGTGATATAGGGACCTAACATGCCCCTCTCCTTCAAAAAAGTGTTGTCATCAACGCTTGAGTAGCTCCGGGTGCTTCTGTATAAAATTCTCATCCTCCCATGTAGAATCTTCAGTGGGTAAGTTCTTCCACTTGATGAGATACTCTGAAATTGATCGATTCCGTAGCTGTCGAGTTCTTGTTTCCATGACTGCTTCAGGTTCCAATATGATTTTTCCTTCCTCATCAAGTTCTGGCAATATTGTTTGAACCGGAATATTTTCACCTATAACCTTCTTTAAGCATGAAACATGGAAAACTGGATGTACTCGCGAAGAAGCAGGAAGCTCCAATTTGTATGCCATAGTACCAATCTTTTTCAACACCTTGTAAGGACCATAGTACTTTGGCGATAATTTATTATCCTTCTTAGCTTGCTTGAGGGACAATTGTTTTTATGGTTGTAGCCGTAAAAATACCCAATCTCCTACATCAAAACGTCTCTCGCTTCGATGTTGATCTACCTGTTGTTTCATTCGGTTTTGTGCCAAATTCAGGTTATCCTTTAAGAGTTGGAGAACTTCTTGCTCATGCTCGATGTAATCTTCCACTGCTTGAACCTTCGAATTTTCCCTTAAATATGATGTGATGGATGGTGGATGATATCCATAAAGTGTCATAAATGGGGTCATTTTTGCTGCAGTATGGAAGGAAGTGTTATACCACCATTCAGCGAGAGGTAACCACTTGACCCATTGTGTTTGTTTATCAGATACAATACAACGAAGATATCCTTCCAAACATTTATTTACTATCTCAGTTTGACCATCAGATTGAGGATGATAAGATGAGCTATGAGCTAATTGAGTACCCAAACAAGAAAATAACTCCGTCCAAAAAATTCCAGTAAAAATGGGATCTCTGTCGCTCACAATAACCCTTGGGCTTCCATGTAGCTTTTGAATTCTGTCCATAAATGTAGTAGCAACTGTATTTGCTTTAAATGGATGAGATAATGCACAAAAGTGTGCATACTTGGTAAGCCTATCAACTACCACCATGATGACACTCTTTCCTTCGGACTTTGGTAAACCTGTGATAAAATCCATTGAAATCTCCTCCCAACGTTGACTTGGAATGGATAAAGGTTGTAGAAGTCCTGGGGTCTTAATTGTTTCCACTTTATTCTGCTGGCAAACCAAACATTCCGCCACAAACTTTTGAATATCCGATTTAAGGCCATCCCAAAAAAATTCTTTCTTCACCCTGTGGTAAGTTTTTAAAAATCCTGAGTGTCCTCCTAAAGGAGAAGTGTGCAATTCCAGAAGAATCTTTTTTTTTAGTTGGGAATTCTTACAAAGATATAAGCGATCTTTGTACCATAAGGAATCATTTTTCCAACTAAATGTATCGGATGTACTAGGATCTTGCTGCAACTTTTGAATGAGTGTCCATACATCTTTGTCCTTCTTCCATTCATCTCTTGCTTCGGTTATCCAATCTGGTTGGATAACAGAAATGGCACAAAGCAATGCTTCCACCTCTTCATTCTTTCTTGAGAGTGCATCTGCAACAACATTAAGCTTTCCTTTTTTGTAGATTATTTCAAAGTCATAACCCAACATCTTTGTGACCCCTTTTTGCTGCTCTTCTGAAGATAGTCTTTGTTCCAAAAAGTGTTTAAGACTATCATGATCAGTTTTTACCTTGAAGTGTCTTCCCATTAGGTATGTTCGCCATTTCTTTAGTGCATGCAGTATTGCTAACATTTCCTTCTCATAAATAGGTTTCTGTAAATACTTTCCTTTGATTGGATGACTTTTAAAAGCAATGGGTCTTCCTTCCTGCATTAAAACTGCACCAATTCCATTTCCTGAGGCATCACATTCCACAATAAAGGTTTTTGTGAAGTTTGGCGTAGCTAAGATCGGTGCTAGGCACATTGCCTCTTTAAGATGTTCAAAGGCCTTAGTTGCTTCAGGAGTCCATGAAAATGCATCTTTCTTCAATAATGTTGTTAGAGGTGCTGCTATTCTCCCATAATTCTTAACAAACTTGCGATAATACCCCGTTAACCCGAGAAATCCTCGCAACTTCTTCATGGTTGTGGGGACTTTCCATTCCTTAATGGCTTTAATTTTGTTAGGGTCTACTTTAACACCCTCGTGAGATACAATATGACCCAGATATTCCACCTCTTGTACTCCAAAGAAACATTTGGATATTTTTGCATATAATTGCTTCTCCTGCAATAGTTTGAGCACCCTGTCAACATGTTCAACATGATCCTTCCAAGACCTACTGTAGATTAGTATATCATCAAAAAATACTAGCACAAATTTTCTAAGGAAGGGTTTGAAAATGGAATGTAGAAGGTGCATTGGTAAGGCCAAAAGGCATGACCAAAAATTCATAATGACCCTCATGAGTTCGAAATGCTGTTTTTGGAATATCTTCAATCTTCATTCTAATTTGATGATATCCCGAACGAAGATCCAACTTGGTAAAATAAATTGCTCCATGTAATTCATCCAATAATTCATCAATCACAGGAATGGGAAATTTATCTTTAATGGTGAGCTTATTGAGCTCCCTATAATCCGTACACATTCGCCATGATCCATCCTTCTTATGTACCAATACTACAGGAGCAGAGAAAGAACTTTGACTAGGTTGAATTATACCCGCCTCTAACATTTCTGCAATCATACGTTCAATTTCGCTCTTTTGGAAGTAAGGATATCTATAAGGCCGGATGTTTGGAGGAACACTTCCTGGAATCAAATGAATAGCATGATCATGAACACGAATAGGTGGGAGTCCTTTGGGAGTTTCAAACACCTTGGAATGATTGTCCAAGACTTGTTGGAGATCTGCAGAAATAGATGATTTTGATGTTGGAACTTCTAGTGAGCATAATTGTGCAATTACGCCTCGTTGTTCTTTCTTTAGAAGCTTTGTCATGACATTATAGCTTATTATCTTTCCTGGCTTCCCCACAATACCCCGTAATTCGACTTCCTTTCCTTCTGAAAAAAATTTCAAGAAAAGTTCTTGAAAATTAAAAGCTACCGTCCCCAAAGATTGTAACCATTGTACTCCTTGTACAACATCAGCACCTCCCATAGGAATGGAAAGCATTGGACTAGTCAATACATATTCCCCCATGGTTAGCTTGATATTATGGCATTTTCCAGAGCAATTTTTAGTTCCTCCATTTGCAACCATCACTTGACATTCTGGTGCTGGCTATAGGAAACAATTTAATTCCTTGGCTACCTTACAATGAATAAAATTATGGGTGCTACCTGAATCAATCAACACTATTACCTTTTTCTTCTTGATATGTCCTTCTATCTTGAGAGTTTGAGGAGTGGTAATTCCTGCCAGTGCATTACACGATATCGTCGGATTCATTTCTTCCTCTTCTAGGGCTGGTTCCTGGTGTATATCCTCTTCTTGTTCATTTTCTTCTTCCTCTTCACAATCTATGTAAAATAATTTCTTCTCAACACACTTATGACCTTTAGTGTATTTGCTATCACAACTGTAGCAAAGCCCTTTTTCTCTTTTTTCTTCCAATTGTTGTGGTGTCAACCTTGTAGGTTGTGGAAATCTAGGAGTAGCAACACTTCCCTCTTTATAGAAGTGAGTGGTAGGTTTCCTTGTCGCCATAATTTTACATTCAATTTTTCTTGCCAACCTGAATGCCTTCTCCAATGAATTAGGTTCCAAAACATGAACTTCATGTTGGATGTTATCCTTTAAAGTACCTATGAAGAGATCAATCCTGTGTTCCTCTGGAATATCAGTTACCCTTATATTCAATTTTTGGAAGTCCTTAATGTGCTCCCCCATTAAACCCTTTTGTTTGAGATTTATCAATTGGCTAAAGAAGGTGTTGCTCTTTTTATCCTCATAATGTGCTATCATTTCCTCTGTAAAAATTGACCAAGTGAAATTTTTTTTACGGGAGCAAAGCCATCGATACCATACAAATGTATTTGGTTCTAAATGTAAAGTTGCAATGGGTACCTTTTGTGTGTTTTTCACATTATGGAGATCAAAATATTGCTCCATCTGTAGTATCCATGTTACAGGATCCTTTCCATCAAACTTCCTCATATCCATTTTTGGAATATGGTGGTTCTTCCCTCCAACAGTAGAGTTAATGAAATCACGATTAACATTTATTTTGTTCTCATCATGAGTTTCCTCTAATATCTTTTCACCATTAGGAAACATTTCTTGTATCAACTTTGCCAAACCCTCGATGTCTACTTTTAGATCCTTCTTCATGTTTTCCATGTTGTCTTTCATTTTTTCATCGATCTTAGCTTCCATTTCATCCATCTTAGCTTCCATGCCCACTTCCATGCCATCCATCTTAGCTTCCAAACCATTCATCTTAGCTTCCACGCCTTTCTTCAAAACTTGCATTTCATTTTTTGTTGTTCTTTGCGAGAGCGAAATTTGTTGCACTTGCTCTTGTAATTTTGATATGTCATGGTGCCATTCTTGGTCTTCTTGAGTCATAGTAGAGCCTTCTAAAGGCTTAATGGGTGTTGAATTCTTTTTAGGGGCCATTTTAGAATCCAATACTGGTATCTATTCTACAATATGCCTTTGGAACCAATTCGAATTGATTCTTCAAACAAGAATTATGCAATTCGGAAAAAAAAATACACACCTTTTTCTTGCTTTTGAGGAGCTCAATATTGAAATTGGATTATCTCTGTGATTGAAACACTTAAATATCTGAATTTCAGTATTGACGTAGCCCTCTGAACTATCTTTCGAATGCCATAGGTTTGACCTGATTTGGGTTCTCCAAGAAAAAGTTGTGTCCAATCTCCCACAATGACCTAATTATGGACTGGTTCAGTAGAGCGAACTTGTACGACTTTCCACGTGTCACTGTTTCGTCCTTTGTCTCTAAAATTGATAGCCAAGAAACTACAGTTCGTGTACTTGCGACCAATTTTTACGGCACTCCAATCCGATGCCCAGAGAGAGAGAGTTATTGAAATTTTCCCACGATCACCTCTTTGCGATGAAATTTAGGAGCCTGAAAAAGCACTACCTTCCACAGATCATATCTCCAAAAATATTGCGAACCAAGCTCTGAAATTTTTTGAAGAATTTCTTTAGGCTTTCAGATTCGCACCATATAAATTTCAGATTCTGAACCTTCGTAGAACAAAAGTTATAGCACAAATGCCACGATGACCTGTTTAGGAGCCTGAAACAAGACCTAACTTCCACAGATCATATCTCCGAAAATATTGCGAACCGAGCTCTGAAATTTTTAGAAAATATTCCTCAGGATTTCGGCTTCACACCCTAAAAATTTCAGCTTCTGAAACTTCGTAGAAAAAAATTTACAGCGAAAATTCCACGATGACATGTTTGGAGCTGCGAAACCCTAGAATTCAAAGCTCTGATACCAAATGTTGTGTAACCAGCTCCAAAAATAGAAGAAAAGAGATATCAATGCCTTAGAAATGAGCCACTTTGAGGGGCAACCTCCAATACATTACATAAATGAAAAATTCTTGGATGATACAATTTACAAAACCTCCTTTCTATATATAGGAGTCCATGGGTCTATAATGTAATCCTAGTGGGCCACAATGTAATCCTAGCCAACCTAACAATAATAATTTAAGGGCACAATAATAACAATATGGGGGTTACAAGGGTACAATAATAACAATAAGGGGTTTACACTAACAATAATAAGGGACTATACTAGTAATATAGGAACCTAACAATGAGGTATTTATTCATGTAGATTCTAGCATTGATTAGAGATATGTCTTCACTATATTTGGAGCTTAACTTCCAACGCTTTTTGATCTTGTCTTCCAGCTTGTTTGAAGGCTGTTCTGTGAGCTTCTTTACAAGGTCTTGTAACATATCCATCTGAACTAGATCCTTTCATGATTTTGACATTTTATACTTTTGTCTCTTTCTTTTCATAATCACATAGTCAACATGAAGACCGAACTAGTTACATTTTACAACACCTTGGTGATGGTGTATGGCCCATATCGAAGTGGGCGAAGCTTGCGGTGGGGTCCAACGAGGTGCTCCTTCTGCAAATGGAGCCACACTTTTTCGGCTACCTGGAAGTTGTGTGGAATGCAATGATGATCATGGCGCTACTTGTACTTAGCATTGGATTTGTTCAAGATGTCATGGACCTGTTGGAAGACGTGATGGATGAGTTCAATAAATTTGGTTGCTTTATTAGCCTTAGACAGTACATGTGTGGATTCTGTCTATGTGGTCGCATGAGGTATGGTAACATCAGGTGGCGACACGCCTTGGGTCAGATCAATAGAGTGCTTGACCTGAGAGTATAGAGGAATCTCTGTGGGTGAGGAGAAAATGTCCTTGTATTCCTCCATGAATTTATCAATATGCTGCTACCGTGCAGTGGAGCAATTTTTTGAGGCTGTGGCCATAATATTCTTCTTTCCTTGTGGGAAAATTGTAATGAAAATAAATTTCCTTGATTCCGTCTTAGAAAAAATTCCAAGTGGGTGCGGCCAAGAATAGAGAGGTTTCCCTCTTGTCCTTTTGATCACAGTAGGTTTCCCACCAGTCTTTGACATGGGGGGTGGCATTGATGAGCGCAAAAGTAATATTTTCTCAGTCGGAGAAATCATGGACCGAGAAGTACCCTTCTAACAAATTCAACCATTTATTTACAATGTCTGCATATATCTGGCCTTCAAATAAAGGAATTTCAAAGTTGACCTGTACCTTGAAAGGAGTGGCGCCTCCATAGTGGCTGCTGGATGCATCTATGCCGACGGTGGGTAGCCATTGAAGGATATGGGAAAATTTATCCATCATCGTGTTCCTTTGTTTCTCAAGGGCCTCCTCAAGCAATAATTTGATAGGATCTCCTGCTCCCTCGTATTTCTTTTCTTATGCCATGGGAGGTCGTCGGGGTTTGCGAGGCTCATCTTGTAAGGGTTCAACCAGATCGAAACATAACTCCTTATACCTTGACCTTATTGGGGACATGCAAAGAAAAATAGAGAAAGAGCAAAAAAATATGATACCATTGATCTATATTTATGTAGGAACACAACAAAATACACATATAACCATAAATACAAAGATGCAGTATAAATAAAACTTTATTTCATTAAAATCAAACGACTGAAATATGTTTACAGAAATAATGGAAATAAACTAGCTAGGGCATTAGTAGCTTATCTCTGAGAAGAGATGTGACAACTACAGGGCTCTGAACTGTGTTACAATGAGGCTCGAAGGCCTATTTATTATTTAGTAACAATGGAAAACCCTAAATATCCAAAAACCTAACCCTAGGAGATGAAGCACCAAAACTGTGGGCAATTATCATTGATTGAAGCATGAATTTGTGAAAAAGGAAGGAAGAAATGATGAAAAAGGGTGTCAAAGCAAGAAAATTTTTGAGGTTCAACATTCGCGCCGAAGTTTTCTGACAAGAGAAGCATAATATTCTCCTCCTGGGATCTCTTCTATTTTCATCATCTAACTTTCCCTTTCCAAACAGCTCCCGTTGTTGTTTTTGGACTTCCTTTCCCTTTCAAGAAATAATTGGTTTGGGTAGGAATCTAGCCTTGGGTACTATATCTTGCATATACCTTGCTATGCTAATTGTGTCTTGCAATGTCACGGGTTGGTAGGCTCTGACCCAACCACACATGGGTTCTAACAACCCTTCTATGAACAACATGACCATCCGAGCTATTGAGAGGTTAGTGACCATCACCGCAAGCCCCTGGAATTCTGCGATATATGATTCAACACTACCTGTTTTCCGAAGTTGAGTTAACTCCCGAAAGTATAGCTCAGGGTCCTTCCTCTCAATTATCTTTATCAATATTTGCGTGAATTTTGTATAAGATATTATGTTTGCATGTACCAGAGTGATCATGACATGTTTCCATCATTCGTGTGTGTCTCCATCAAGACGAAGTATGGCATATTTAACTTGAATCCCTCTCCTACATGGGATTACGCTGGAAATATGTATCCAACTTCTGTACCCATGATCTTGCAAAACACTTTGTTGATCCATCAATGTAGGGAAGTGTTACTTTCCCCACAACCTTTTGCAGATCCAGGTTTGACTGAGTGCCCCCTGTTAGCACTCCTTAGTTTCCCAAGGTTGAGAAAAGAAACCAAAGAGGTAACTACAAACCAAATTTTGACTTGGCAGCTAGCCCTACCAAATCAGAGAGGGATATCTCTAAAATCAACCAAAACATGGTTGGAATTATTAGGGTTTTAGGCTAGGTATTTTTCACAGTAGGATTTTGATTTAAGTTTTATCGGATGTGAAGAAATTGGTTTAGGAACTAGGTCAAATAGGTCAAAAGATAAGTTGTAGTCATTAATTGAGGCAATATAGATGTAATCAGAGAAAAAAATGGGTTTTTCGTTGTAGTATAGTGGTGAATAAATCATATGAAAGAGAGTAAGTGAGCATAGATGCATGAATTCACTTATCTGGAAGGAAAATACTTAAATTCTAATCTAAAACAAAACATATCATTTAGATAATGATTTCTGTTTACAACTTAAAATATTAACATAAAAAGAAGTATAGATGGCTTCTAGAAACATCTAACAATTAAATGCATAAGAATAACCGAAGAAAACAATGTGACTCACCACAATACATGAATGCCAAAAAAATAACTGCAACTCTATATTAATTCTCTGCAAAAACTGGAGTTCACTCATTCTAAAATGTATTAACTTCAAAACATCCCACCCTAATTACATAAAATTTCAGCCTAACATAGGAGAAGAGATCTTAGGGGAGTTAGAAAAACTTTCCCCTTTTTGCCAAACTACTTGAGCTTATCTCTCAAAGAATTGAATACAAGATATTTGACCTTATCATACCAAAATTAAATTTATGATGACTACTTTTACTATTTACATTCACCAAAATTACCATTGGAATATTTACATGGGGTGAAAACATTTCATCCACAGAAGCGCAGTGAGACTGCCAGAAGCACAACAATATTTTGTAAGATAATTTTGGAGGCCTTACTTTATGCTTTTCCTACTCTTGAACACTTGATTTGATATCAATGTATGTGTACTTGATCAATACATAGTTAATTATTACCGAAACTAATGAAAACTACTTAAAAAATGAAAATTACTGCAAGGTGTCCCAAAAGTGCAACGAGAGGGTGGAAAGGGCCAAAAAGGAGGCTTTTTGGTTGTTTCTCCTTCCCCGCAAGATTTGTTTGGCTTGCTGAACGTCTTACATCACCTGCATATATCTTTGTGCATCGAAAACAACTTAACAGAGATCCTAAAACTTCTCCAAGAAAATTGCAACAAAATTTTGGTTTGTTTCTATACATTCAAATTTCTGCATTTTTGTAAAAATAAGGGTCAAATATGAACTGATATCTCTTTAACCATAATATTTGTTACAAAACAGGGAGAGGTTTTTGTAGATAATATTATTTTAGAGAAAAACCTCTCTTAGTGGTTTGAAATTCATTCCAATATCCTAGTAATCCATGGCACAAAAGGATGACTAAAACAGGAAATTAAATATTTTTGAAAAACGGCCTCACATATCACTGTATATCTCCAAAAT
The DNA here is from genome assembly GCA_034641835.2 of Pinus albicaulis. Taxonomy (NCBI): domain Eukaryota; kingdom Viridiplantae; phylum Streptophyta; class Pinopsida; order Pinales; family Pinaceae; genus Pinus; species Pinus albicaulis. The sequence goes on along the minus strand of CM076574.1, from coordinate 1,277,157,063 downwards.
CATAACACCTGTGAATAAACTGAAGGAGGTGTTTGTTATTTGGTTTGTGATTGACGAAAACCTCTTTCACTTTTGTAAAATTCATCTCTATTACTTCATAAATTTATTTTGAAGTAAAATTGTCCCTATGTGCAGCAAATGACCTCAAAACCCTAAAAATCATGCCAATCATCTCCTTCTTCTGACTTCTTTTTGGTCTCTGATGTTTCCATGGTGCGGGATATGTAGACTTACCTTTGAATTGACATTGAATTAAAACGAAGGTACGAGGAAGTGATACTCACGGGAAAGGAGTTGTGAAAGGGAAATGATAGGACTCTGTGAAAAAGTGGCCATGATAATTGACAGGACTAACCATGATTATTCAAAAGACTCATAAAATATGGTGATGACTGAGATAATGATGATCGTCATATGCATATTTTTTACCATAATTTTTAATTTTAGTTCCAAAAGTATGCCTTTTTATGACTCTATGACTTAAATGGTGACCTACTAACTCATTTTATGACTCATGATAGGAAATGATGACAATGACCATGATGGATGATTTTTAACCTTGAACAAGTGGAGGGAGTAGCAATGACATCTAGATAATGACTCAAGAACTTTTGCCATGTGACATGGAAAATTTTGCTAGTATAGAAAAAAATTGACTTTTGACTTTTACTAACTTGGAATATTAACAACTATTGATTACTATGGAACATAGGACCTGTTATCACCAAATTAAGTCCTGATTGGCTGTTGATTAGACAACTTGGAGTAACTGTTTCAAACCAGATTTTGACTGAAGCTTAGCCTCTTTAGTTTGAGAGGGATCTCTCACAGGTAATTTATGATATTGGTTAATGATAAAGATAGATGGCTAACTCTATGAATTGTGTCTTGGTTTTGTATGTTTGCAGGTTGAAAAGATGAAGGCTTGCTACCATTAGGCTATGGAGTTAGTGACAGGGATCTCATGACAAAGGCTGTCCTTGTGGAAGCTGAGGCATGTAGATACTTAAATTAAAGTAGAATACACACATACATAGTTAATCAATATATAAATGTTCAAAGGAAGTCAGAGCATGAGAAACATGAATGCTGAGTAATGAACATTAAGATACTGAAAGCGGGACATTGAGAAAGATATCCAATAGTTTAGTACTTGAAAGGAAGTCAGAGCATAAAAATCAAGAATTCTGAGTAATCAAACATTAACATATTGACAGAAAGTAATAAGATACATAGGACAATGTTCATGAAAGCATCAAATGAATCTCAGGTGAAGGATGAAACCAATAGCCATTCTCTATTATTGATCAAAACCTGTTTACAATAGTAGCAGTCATCCATAACATATCCCAACCTATTATAAATCTTAAAATATCTCATTTATAGAATGAGGACTCATAAAAATGATATTCCAACTTTATAGCTTCGAATTCCCACCTCAGAGACCTATTTCAAACATGATTTCGTCACTTGGAGACTTCCTAGGGATATTTCTGTTTTTCAGAGTTTGAATACAAAAAGGACTCTTCTTTCATTAATAGTTCAACAAATCAATTTAGTAACCCTTATCAACTGAAACCAACTAATTTTCAAAGTGTACTAGAGTGCTGATGTGTCGTTATGCCACGTGGACGCTGAGTTGGACCTCCTCCAAGTCGAATTTTTGCAATATTTTCACAAATCTGGTTTGTGAAAATTCTGAAAAATATGCTTCAACGATGAGTGTATAATTTCCAAACCCTGATGGATTTGTAGAAACTGAGAGAGGTTTTTTTAGATGGACCTGTACTGAAGAAAAACCTCTTTCATATTTCCAAAATTCTTTTTCATTTTTTTTGAAATCAAACTTGAATTTTAATGCTAAAACAATCATGTACAGAAATTTTCATAGCGTGTTTTAGTAGCGTGGGAAAAATGGCTTCTCCATCAATCTTCTTGACTTCTTTGTTGTTCCAATATGTCAATCATGTCATAGAACCTTACCACCATGGATCTCTCTCCTTGAATCATGTAAAAACTGACTTTAAAAGCAAAAAGACACCTACAGGTTTTTTCGTAGCATTTTTTGGCCTTCAAGCCTAGAGCACGCTACGAAACTACCTGATAATGGAGAAAATTCCAAAATATTATTTTTTATTCCAAATTTCATCTTTAGGTCTGAAAAGTGATATAATGAAATATGATCATGAAAAATTTCCTCTTACCCTCTTCAAAGAACATCATTTTCACCTTTAGTAAGTTTATTCATCACTAAAATAACTGTTTTTTCTAAAAACATAGGGTTCAGAGATTAGCTTTTATCTCCCTATCCTGGATAGATATTGAAAAAATGAAGGATTGTTTTGTAGGTCAGTATGTCTTGAAGAAAAACCTCTCTTGTTTTTTTGAAAACCATTTCCAATTGTCCAGAATCTGCATTCTAAAAATAGGTATAAAATAGGAAAATTTTGCATTTTGAAAATAGGGCCGAAAGACATCCTTGTATCTCCTAATTTGTAGCACCTTTGAGAAAAGTGAAAGAGGTTATTGTTGCTTGATATGTGCTTGAAAATAATGTCTCTCAGTTTCTTCAAATAATTATCTATTTTCCCAGAAACCACCCTTCAAGTTGAATGCTCAAAGTTAGAAAATAGTGAAATCCTCATATCCGCTACGAAATTATTAGCCAGTTTCGTAGCGTTTTCTGCCTATTTTACACTGAATTTGCTACAAAAGTAGGGATTATTGGCTAAAATGACTTTTTTGGAGTTGAAAGCTTGGGAATGTAGAAATTTTAATACCCAACCCCGGTTTTCAGTTTCTCCTTATTTCTCTCATAAAGTTAAATGCCCATTCCCATAGCCATACATTCAACAAACTGGAAAAATAAATATTTTATGAAAACAATAATTCTGGAAATTTCACAATGCTGAAATGTAGAAATAAAAAACTTAGAAAACTAAATCAGCCACACACAAAATTTTGACACGCTGATTTTTGGTCAACTTGACCCTGGAAAAACCCCCTACAACTCTTGGGGAAAACCAGTTTGAAAGCTCTTCTATTTAATTTCTGAATATTGCTTTTACAGTGAACAACAATACACAGTAAAATTATAACAAATACTAAAACCACTTATCTCGATTTTTGTGCCACCTTCCACCTTGAAAATCGTGCCAAATAGCAAAACATAAATTTACAGAAAAATTACATCATTAAATGTTGTACTTGCAGCCTCGAAAAAAGTGCCAGAATCTACCGATATGGACTGTACGGATTTTTTATGGACATGACAGCAGTCCATTCCTCGATTTCCATGCCCAGAAATTCTGCCTTGAAAACCATGCCCTTTACTGTTGATTCTGCTCCTCGAAATCAGTGTTGTCCTTTCCTCGAAATGTGTGCAAACTGCAATACAAATTTTCTCCCTTGGTAACCGTGCCAATAAATTATGCTGTACGGATTTTTAGCCTTGGGAAGTGTGCCCTCCTGATGTACGGATTTTTTGGATGTCTTTTTCTGCTCTCCCTTTGCTCAAAAATTTCTCTTCAGCTTTCTCTCCTCCCCTCTCAATCTGCTCATGAAAGAATAAATGACCTTTTCCCTCATTTTCCTCCTTTAACCTAACCCTAAGTGACTTTTGGGGAATCCCTAAATCTAATGGCTAAGATAGCTTTAGATCTAGGGCTGAGATTAAATGCTCATTTAAATCTCACTTTCTATTTTTTAATTCACCCCACTTTAATAAAGACCCACTTAGTCATTTATTTCCAAAGTCACTTTTCCATTCTAATCTCACATTGAATTTATTAAAGTCACTTTAAAATTATACTTTAGTAACTTTATCACTTAAATTCACTTTTAAATTAGATTTGACTTTATAACTCTATAAAGTCACTTTAGGAGAAAAATTAAATTCTTTTGGACACTTTTCCCTAGGCCAAAGATCAAAGCCTTAGGGAACCACCTGTCCTCCAGTAACCAAATTTCAACACTCCCTCTTACCGAGGAAGGTGTTCCTCACCACACCCATCTTGTCTCTGAAGTAGACATTCTTACCTCGTGGTAAGGCTTTGGTAAGAATATCTGCAACCTACTCATCAGTGGGAATATACTTAAGCTTCATAGCTCCCTTCTGAACATAGTATTTGATGAAATGATATCTGATGCCAATATGCTTTGACTTGTCATGAAATATTGGATTCTCTGTGAGTTTAATGTAACTATGATTATCAAAGTAAATCACTGAAGGTCTCAACGACTGACCAAATAAGCCAAACAACATCTTGCGAAGCCAGATGGCCTCACAACTAGCTAGACTGGCTGCCATGTACTCTGCTTCTGCTGAACTCAATGCTACTGACTACTGCTTCTGGCTGAACCACGACACCACTGCTGAACCCAACCCAAAACAACACCTTGAAGTTCTCTTCCTATCAGAAGCACAACCTTCCCAATCAAAATCAGTGTAACCTGCCAATCTCACTCCATCTCCCTGCCTATAATCTAGACCATAATCCACTATCCCCTGCAAGTACCACAAAAGGTGTTTTGCAGCAACCCAATGCACCCTCCTGGGCTCACACATGAATTGGCTCATCGTGTTGACTGCAAAACATATATCTGGTCTGGTGTTGACCAAATACATCAAGGAACCAATCATCTGTCTATATAAAGTGGGATCCAGCAACTCAGAATCTGAATCATGAAGCTTCTTCCAGTTGGTGATCATCGGTGTCGACATGGGTCTACAATCCTCCATGTGGAATCTGCCAAGGATGTCCACAATATACTTCCCCTGCCCCAGGAAGAAATGCCCCTCCTCCTGCCACACCTCCAGACCCAAAAAGTAATGCATCAAGCCAATGTCCTTCATCTCAAACTCCGATGCAAGGTCTCTCTTGCAGTGCTCTATGAGTCTCTCTGCACCCGTAATGGCCAAGTCATCCACATACAACACCAGTATGAGAGGCTCCTCCCCTATCACAATAAAGTAAAGGTTTGGATCTGCATCTCTCTTTGTGAAACCCATCTCCTGCAAGTATGTATCTATCCTGGAGTACCAAGCTTTGGGAGCTTGCTTCAGGCCATAAAGGGCCTTCTTTAGTTTGCACACATGGGACTCCTTCTCATGAACCTCAAAGCCCTGTGGCTACTCAATGTACACCTCCTCTTGTATAAATCCATTGAGAAATGTGGTCTTCATATTCATCTGGTGGATCTTCCAAGCCTTCTCTGTTGCTATCGATATGATGGAGCGAATCGAAGTATATCGAGCCACAGGAGCGAAGGTCTCCTTATAATCAACTCCCTCTACCTAGGAGAACCCTCTAGCCACAAACCTTGCTTTGAATTTCTCAATGCTGCAACCTGCAGCATGCTTTACCTTGTAAAGCCATCTGGAAGTAACCACAGATTTTCCCTCAAGCCTCGACACCACCTCCCAAACATCATTTTTCATGATAGAAGAATACTCCTCCTGCATGGCCTCTCTCCAGATCTGTTGGCTAATTGTATCCTCATAGCTAGAAGGCTTAGAGTCAATGATGTTGGCAACCATTGCAATATAGCTACAAAACCTCTCAGGTGGTCTTCTCTCTCTAACTGGCCTCTTAGGCCTAGCAACAAATGTGGCCTCTCTCAAGGTGTCCTGAAGCCACTTGGGCTTCCTCTTCCATGAGCACACTTCTCCCACCAGAGAATGAAACTCCTGCTCCTCATCATCAGGAGCTTGAACTCCTGACTGTCTATATGCTGTCCTCCTACCTAAACCTGAACCTGTAGATGCTAAAGTACCGTGTGAACTGTCCATCAGTGGGCTCCCTAGTGAACTTCTTTGCGAACTGCTCTGCATGCTGCCCGAAGCACCACCCCTCTGACTCTATGAGCCACTGCTCACTGCCGGACCTAACATTGTAATCGATGTACCTCCGGATCCTCTTGAGCCCTGCCCAATGGATCCCTGCGACTGACTTAGCTGCTCCTGAGGGTCTGGCTGATCCAGATACTCTAACTTCCGTGACCTCTTGAAAGCCCTGTCCTCCTCGAACTTCACATTCCTCTTGACAACAACTCTCCTCTGTGCAGGAATATAAATTCGAAAGGCCTTCGAGGTCTCACTTTAGCCCACAAAGACACCCTTCTCTGTGGTGGGCTCTAGCTTGGTCCTCTTCTCCTTAGGTACGTAGGAGTAAGAAATACACCTAAAGATACGCAGATGACCAATATCAGGCTTCTTCCCAGAAAAATCCTCCTCCGGAGTCACATGCCCCAAAGCACAATGCAGACTCCTGTTTTTCAAATATACAACAGTGTTACAGGCCTATGCCCACAAAAACAATGGTAACCCTTAATCATGTAGCATGGCTTTGGCAGCCCCTCCACTAGATTTGTTCTTCCTCTTTGCAACACCATTCTGCTGGGTGTTGTAAGGAACTGTGAACTCCCTCCTAATGCCTGCCTCCGCAGAATAATCAACAAACTCACCAAGAGTGTACTCTCCTCCATTGTTCGACCTCAGGGACTTGATCTTCTGACTTGTCTGAGTCTCCACAAGAGCTTTGAACTCCTGAAACCACTTGAAGACCTCACTCTTGGTCTTCAAGAAATAAATCCAGGTCCTCCTGGAGTGACCATCAATGAAAAAAACATAATACTCATATCCACTCAAGGAAACATGAGACATCCGACCGCTCAAATGATATGAAATTTCCGACCGCTCTAACTGATCCATAACCTGCTCACTCAAATGATATGAAATTTCCAATGAAGCCAAAAAAGGAGATGGCCACTCAATAAAATGCTTCTCACATCCTCTGTAAGAAGACATAATGATGTACATGTAGGAAACTCACAATGAAAATTGAAGACAAGACTTATGCTGAGAAACAAAACAACATTCACCTTCTGCAATCCCTGTAAAAGACTGGTCAAGGGGTCTTGAAAATCATGAAACATTACCTCTTGTGGATTATCAAGAGGAGGAATGTAAACATCATTTGTAATCAATGTTTGTTCTCTTTCATGACTGTTCTCCAAATGCATGACAATGGTTGGTCTATCATTCTCCAAATCTGAAATTTCATACATGAGTGTTTCTTCATGTAAATCTGGATTGAGAGTTTGTGGGGTAGTATAATCAACAACTATTTGAACAATATCATTGTTAATACATTCTTCCATAATAGGCATATTAAGATGCAGCTCTAGATTAGATACCTTTTCAATTTGACTGTCTTGGGCTACATTCTCACATTATTGAGAATAAGAATGATTAAAAGGATCTAAAATCTTCCTTTTATCCATTAGTTCCTCAGAAGAAGCATAAAGAATTTGATTATCTATTTCTTCTTTTAATTGATGATTTAAAATATGTTGAACAAGTTGATCATTAAGTTCTAGGAAACAAACCTTATGCTCATTACTTTCGAACTCAATGGATGAATGATGACTCTTAGGAATCTTAATGCAAACCAACTCAGAAATAGGATCTTTATCAAGGAGTAGAGGGAAACTAAAATGGGAATTATCATATATATCTTGTGCACTAAAAGAAAGGAATTATTGCTGTAAATTCCCACCTATTTTAGATGATGGAAGGTCACCATCATATTTTGAAGAATCTGCTCAAGTTCTTTGTCATCCAGGGTAGAATCCATGATCTTCTCATGATGGGGAAAGGGGTTTTCATTCAAAGAATCCAAGATTTCATCATCCATAAAATCTTCATCGCCATAAGCACTTTCTAGCTCTTGAATAAAATTCTCAAAGTGATTACAACAATCCTCAATCAAAAGCAAAAGAAGGATAGGCTTCTCCATACTTCTCAAAAAAATATTGAGTGAAAATCCTTGAGAGAATAAATACAAGCAAGAGGCAAGCTTTCATTCCAAAACCATGCTCTTTCTTTTAATGTGATCAGGAACATCTTCATTAAACAATCTTCATAAAAATTAATCCTCAGATTACACACATGCATATGAAATCTTATTAAATGAATTGTACCATCATCACCTTTTCCATCTCTGCATTTTGGCAAGTATGTTTGTCAATGTACCTGAGGCATATGATTTGGAAAGACTGGAACATGATCTCGATGCATAGGAGCATATATTCTGGATTGAGAACTCATTTCGATTTATGGATCCTACTGCCAGTGGAGTCTTTAAATTAAATTTGAAACTGATTTGGAGTCGTCTGGTGAATTATTTCATCCTTCATGTGTCTGATCATTGTCCACCATCAACAATCACATCTAATAATTATTTTTCACACCCAGGGAAAATGTGACCTTTCGCTCCCCGGCAACAACGTCGAAATGTTAGCACTCCTTAGTTTTCCAAGGCTGAGAAAAGAAGCCAAAGAGGTAGCCACAAACCAAATTTTGACTTGCCAGCTAGCCCTACCAAATTAGAGAGGGCTCTCTCTAAAATCAACCAAAATATGGTTGGAATTATCAGGGTTTTAGGCTAGGTATTTTTCACAGTAGGATTTTGATTTAAGTTTTTCTAGATGTGAAGCAATTGGTTTAGGAACTAGGCCAAATAGGTTAAAATATCAGTTGCAATCATTAATTGAGGCAATATAGATGTATCAGAGACACAAATGGGTTTGTAGTTTTAGTATACTGGTGAGTAAATCAGATGAAAGAGATTAAGTGAGCATAGATGCATGAATTCACTTATATGGAAGGAAAACACTTAAATGATAATCTAAAACAAAATAAAGCATTTAGAAAATGATTTTTGTTCAAAAATTAATAGATTAACATAAGAAGAAGTATAGATGGATGCTAGAAACATCTAACAATAAAATGCATAAGAATAACTAAAGAAAACAATGTCACTGACCACAATACATGAATCCTAGAAAATAGCTGAAACTCTGTATTAATTCTCTACAAAAAATGGAATTCATTAGTTCCAAAATGTATTAACTTCAAAACATCCCACCCCTTATTACATTACATTTCAGCCTAATATAGGATATGAGGTGAAATTCCTCCTAAGGAGGTCGAATTCCACTCTAAACAGTCAAATACATGCATCTATCCTATCTTCACCAAATCTTAGGGGAGTTAGAGTAACTTTCACCTTTTTGCTGAACTACTTGACCTTATCCATCAAAGCATTGAATTAATTTGACCTTATTATACCAAAATTACATTTACCATGACTACTTTTACTATTTGCATTCACCAAAATTACCATTGGAAAATTTACATGAGGTGAAAAAATTTCATCCACAAAAGCGCAACGAGACTGCCAGAAGCACAACATTATTTTGTAAGATGATTTTGGAGGCCTTCCTTTATGCTTTTCCTGCTCTTGAACACTTGGTTTGATAGCCCTGTATGTTTACTTTCTGACCAAAACTAATGAAAACTACAAAATGAAAATTCCTGCAAGGTGTCCCAGAAGCGCAACAGGAGGGCAGAAAGGGTAAAAAAGGAGGTTTTTTGGTTGTTTTTCCTTCCCTGCAAGATGGTTTTGGCTTCCTGAACATCTTAAATCACTTACATATATCTTTGTACATCCAAACCAACTTGAGAGAGCTCCTAAAAATTCTCCAAGCAAAAGCGCAACAAACTTTTGTTGTGTTTATGTGCATTCAAATTTATGCATTTTTGTAAACATAAGGGTCAAAGATGAACCGATATATCTTTAAAAATAATACATATTGCAAAACTAGGAGAGGTTTTTTTAGATAAGGTTTTTTTGAAGAAAAAACTCTCTCAATATTTTTAAATTAGTTCCCATATTCCCGTAATCCATGCCACAAAATAATGACTAAAACATGCAATTAAATATTTTTGAAAAATAGGCCTAAAATCTCACTGCATATCTCCCAAATAATAACACTTGGACATAAACTGAAGGAGGTTTTTTTAATTTGGTGAGTGATTGAAAAAAAAATCTTTCACTTTTGTAAAATTCATCTCCATTACTTCATAAAATTATTTTTAAGTAAAATTGTCCCTGTGTGCAACAAATGACCTCAAAAGACTAAATATCATGGCAATTACCTCGCTTTCACTTATTTTTGGTCTTCACTACCATGTAGGCAAAGAAACGTAGACTTACCATTTGAATTGACATGGAAGACCCAAACAACACAGCGCCTGAGTATGCTACCTATGGGAAATTAATTGTGAAAGGGAAATGATAGGACCATGTGAAAAGATGAGCATGATAACTTATAGGACCAACCATGATTATTCAAAAGTCTCATAAAATATGGTTTGAATGAGATAATGATGACCATCAAATGCATATTTTTTACCATAATTTTGAATTTTAGATCCCAAAGTATGTATTTTTATGACTCGATTGTTGAACCCTTAGTTAAACTAAGAGGGGGGTGAATCAGTTTAACACATTCATGGACTTTTAAAAGTTTCCTTTAAACTTATTTACACCTTCATTTCATGATCAACTTATTACATAATGTGTCAGTAAATCTTAACATGTGTTGTTATTGCGTATTAGACACACCATATCAACACATAGACATCATGCACATAGACACCAGATATAAGTGGAAGCCCATAAAGGGAGAAAACCACATCTCATTATTGTTGTGATGCAAAGGCAAGCTCCAACTCCCTCTCACCACTGATTTTCTGTAGGCACCAACCTACAGGAGGCTCCTACCTCAATTCTGCAAGCTACAAATTGCAAGGAAGCTCCAACTCCCATCAATTTTCTGCAGGCACCAACCTACAGGAGGCTCCAACCTCAGTCAGCTACAACTGACATCTATCAAGCTACAACTTGATAGGGAAGCTCCAACTTCCTTACTCTTTCAAAAAAAAAAAAAACACTTGCTGATTTACCTTGGATATCATCTTTGTTCGTGCTCTTCTTCACTTATCCACCGTACCCTTCATCTATTTTTCTTTATGTCATCTCTGAATCTTCACAACTTCTCTATTTTCTCCTCCTTCTTCTTACCCACTCTGCCTCATTTCTCCATTCTCTAACCTCTCTATGCATATGTTGGTAACATTATTTATGGAGATTACCTCATAACTGTTTGAATTCCATAGGGAATTCGAAATGAATAGCCATGACTCTTTGCCTTCCACCTTCTCGTTTTCTTGCATAGTACATTCAGAAAAATATAACAATATGTATACATTTCAATATTACAGTGGGGTATTTCTTTGCCTACGGAGACTTGACTTTGCATCACAAACAATATAAAATTAATTAAAACATTTACATTTACATTTGCAACAACATATCTTCATTCAACCTTTCCAGTTCTTGGCTCACCGTATGTTTGTTGTCTTCTTTTCTCTTGCCATCGTAGTGCAGCGCTCATTCGACATATATTATGTTCTAGACCCACAACATTTGGAAATTTAAATAAATAAGTGCAGGAACTTTAATATCTCAAATCACAGATTTGAGATATAGTATTTTTTGTGGTCATAAAACCACACAACCCATATTTCCTGTGTGAAGGCTTTACCTTTTCACTCTTTGATTCACAATCAACCCCAATTCAAAATATTAACTTGCGGAAGCTACTTTCTTCAAATCTCTGATTTAAAACCTTGTAAATAAAACCCCCTTCAATTTTTATATGCGGAGTTCTACTTTACATACCATACTTGGTCTCAACTCCATTTTAGACCAAATCTGAGTTTGCGTTCTCACACCACATGGCACCTCGAATTAATATTCGATTTTCATTTAAACTCAAACATATATATGGTCTTCACAGAACATTCTCCTTTTATGTACAATTGTAATTTGAATCGAAGTATGAACTTCAATCTCACTACATACATTAATATGTGTTCATGCATCTATTCAACGTTTTGTCGAGACTCACTTCACATATGGTTCAACCCCACGACGCATATATAATGCTCTTCCATACTCTATCACAAACATTAGGTCCATCTGGGTCCCACAACTCATTCAATGCATAAACTGAATATCAACACATTAGAGTTATATCATCAACGCTTACTCTTTCCCTCGGGCCCACAACTTTCCTTACCTTGGCTAATTGTCGAATGGATCGAATGGTCCAAATTTCATCGCATTCCAAACCTCAATTGAACGCTCATCCGCCGATCATCACGCAACACAATTGCACGCTTCTTAATCCCTCAAAATCACGCGATAAAAGTGGATCCCGACATTAACTTACCATTCACATCCAACGACTGACTATTGATCGCATTTTTTCTCCCCAATCCAACAATAATTGTGTAACCAAAATGCATGGGTTTTAATTCTCATAAATTACGCGATATTCGTGGTTTTTAAAAACCACCTCCACCTTACGTGTCAAGTGGGGACCGATATCGCTTTCCAAAAGGAGATACCACTTACCACTTTAAGAGTCGCGAGAACCCATTTGTGGGTTTTCGGAAACCACCTTTACTGCTCACGGTTCCATTACTTTCTTCTCAAGGTTCCGCTTCAAAACATTTCTGTTAATCAAGTTTCACATGCTACAATGCATTGCCTCTTCACTCCATATAATATCCTCATAGATATCTGTATTGATTAATGCCCAGAATATGTTTACAATAAACCCTTAATATGAATTTCCTTCACTTACTGAATGAACTGCTCATTTCAGGATTGAAACTCAATTTTCAATTCTCCTTCTTGTGAAATCGATCGTTCAATGATCGATACACCAAAATTTATATACCTTGTCATCATACATTCCATGCATGACTTGTTCATCTTTAGTGATTGAGTTCTGTGGTCCAATTCCACCGATTTCCTTTACAATAAAATCCCTATATGAGCTTCAAACCCTGAACTCACAATACTATGGCCACTCCATCAATGTGTAACTATATGGTACTCAATTCAAAGAAAATCGACATTAATTAACATTGATGCTCTCCTCATATGCAAAGCTTCATTTGTTGCAAAGTTTATCATATACTTATTCACAGGAACTCAACCATTCCTCAGATAGTATTCGATCAAGGAATACATATATATTTCACACAGATATATATAATCTTTACCACATTCAAAACCACAATGTCGACATTAATCATGTCTCAACAACCATCAATTTCTTCAATTCATAAATAGAATCTATATTCTAACCCTTTTCACAGAGTTTATTCAAAACCATTTATAAACCCTGATCAACTCACACATTAAATCATCAATGCACAAATAATTGCACATCACCATATCGACATGAATGTCGATTCCTTCAATGACACACAGAACCCACTTAAAAACCCCAATTACAGAGTCTCATCTTTGGCCCTTACTGTATCTTGCAACTCCGCAATTTGTTGTCTCTGCTTCTAGTCACCTATTTGCTTCATCCGTTTCCTATGCTTCTTTTCTAATGCTTTCTTTGCTGCCTTTGCTTCTTCCTGGTGTCTGAACTGCCTCTTTTTGCTGATTCTTCTTTGTGATAGTTCAATTGTTGCTCCTTTCTTCTCCTTTGCTTTCTTACTGCATAATTTCCTGATCTGCTCCTTTGCCTTATTGCTGGTTCTTCTTTTCTCCTTTGCCTTAGTGATAGTTCAGGTATTGTTCCTTTGTGCTCCTTTGCCATCAATGACAATATTTCCAACAGTCTCCCCCTTTGGCATTGATGGCAATACTCCAATACTTCCTCTAGGACTTCCTCCCCCTTCTCATTCTGAGAAGTGTCTTGTCTTCCTCTGCTTGCTTTTTAGAAGAGCCTTTCTTCTTCTGCTTGCTTTTCCTCCCCCTTTGACATCAATGGCAAAGGGTTGCACCTTTTCCAATGTGTTTTCTATCTTTTCATTTCCTTTCTTTGAGTTGTGTTTAGGCCTTCTTCTTCTGACTTTGTACCATGCTGCTCCAAATTGGTGTACAAGAGTTGTTGGGAGAACACTTTGAGAATCATTGAACTTGTATGTATATACACAGTAAGTTGATATCATCCCAAAGCACAGACTCCTTTCACTTGTATAAAGATGAAAGTGAAGATAATGACACTTCATAGAACAAACTTATATAGTTAGACTTATATGCTTAGAGATGCATCATTGGATCAATACTTAAAGATTGTGAATGCTCCATGTGACATATCAAGTTTGCTCCAACTATACTTCAGTCTATATTATAATCTTCATCTACGATGCATATCTATTGAGGAAGGTTGTAGATGGAGTAAGTCTTTTTCAGCAATACACATATACAGTACACATCTGTTTAAATATGATGATGTCAATATATATCTTTTGTGGTTGTGGTTCACCTTTACTACCTGTTGGTGGTGATATGAGTTTTTCTGCTGATAGGGATATTACACTTAATAGCTGAAAGGTCCTTGTTACTGATGTGATCAATGAATCAAACCATATCTTACAACTTATTGTGAGATTAGACATTATCTTTCAATATAAGAGACCAAACGACTTTACTGCTTATACAATGTACTTTCGAAACAAACCCATGAGGCTCGATACATTCAATGTATTGTTCAGTCTCACTTATCAACTATGCAATTTTATTTATGACATAAGGGGGTATGTATGTCAATGATCAACCTCTCTTTAATGGTGAAATACCAACAAATCCTTTCTGCTGAAGTATGATTTTGATGAATCAATAACAGAATCTTGAGCTTCAAATGTAATATCAACACAACAAGTCCTTCATACTTTAGATACTTTAACTGTTCTATCATGATGATCTTCCAAAAAAACATATTCAAGATGTTTAATTGAAATCTCAGCAAACAAACTTCACACAGTGTTATGAATGATCTTAAGAGAGAGGCCTTGAAGATATATATGTATTGACTTGAGGAAGGCATGAAGTTATATCTAGAAATAGATACTGCTTCAATGCTCAATATACTACTTCAAGTGTAAACAAGATAACGATCCTTTTGCCCTTTCATTGACCCTTTTATGCTTTAATAATGTAGATAATGATGGGTATACTACCTTGATGTACTTTTTCCATAATCCTTTGATCCCGAGGACCTGTGCCATACCACTGCTCCACTAATAACACTTGGTATTCTGTTGATAGGCATGCTTCTTGTACCAAATACCAATTGATACTACTTTCACTTCAGCTCACACATGAACCCATAGTTAAGACAACCTTCATAGTTTCTACTATTGAGATTTCCACTGTTCACACCAACAATCATCAAGATACTGAATTTGATCTTGGCATCATTAACCATTTTTCTTATTCTGTCATTCTGTTCAAAGGAATGCCATTGCATGTTCCTTTCTAGGACTGATCCAGAATCATTGCTGCTTTATATTCAATTCAACTGTTCTAACATAATGATCGTCAGGAAGACATCTTCAATTTCTATACCAGGAATCTTCATGGGCAAATCACTCAGAGATTTATCACTCACTTAACTGCATTCCTCCAAGGGGACTTTTCAAAGATGAATGATGTAATGATATAATGATGATAGGCACTTCTCTTACTCATCCTTCTTAATGTGATTCATTGTTAAGTCTAGCAGTATGATGCACAATGTGATCATCCTTTATGGGTCTTTCAAGTTCTGTAGCTCGAAACATAATTTTTGTGATTTTAACCATTCATCACTTAATGTGCTGATGTCTTCTTAGCTTACATGTTCATGGCTGATGTTCCCTCTACCATCATGGCTACTTTCTTTCTCTCCTTCCACCAATCTGTTAGCTATTGAATGCTTCAGATAATCTTCTTCCTCTATAGTTCTCTATTAGAGGAATTGTCCTTTCCCTTCCTGACCTTTTAGCTGTTCTTATTCCATGGAGCTCTTCGTAGACTACTTTTATGGGGACTATTTATGAACTGCTCTCCCCCTGGGATTTTGCTTCATATCTATCACTGGTTGGATATTTGCGTTGCTTCCTAGAGCAGCTCCCCCTGAGACTATGATGGATTCATTATGTTATTGAGGTAACAGGCTCCCCCTTTCTCTTTTTCTTCCATACTTTATTGGGGTTCTTCATAATGTCTGCACTTCTTTTTGATTCATAGTTTTGTTTGATTTGATTAGATTCCATCATCTGTCTAGAGTTCTTTAATGTATATGGCAGTTTATAGTCTTTTGCTTTGTGACCAGGCTTGAGGCATACATAACATCTTATTTTACCAAGGTACGTTTGAGCTGATGTATAATATTTTATGATCCTTTTTGAACATAGTTTACATTCAACATATTTATGTCCAAATTCATTGCATGAATAACAATATCCTTGGAAATGATTTATGTACCTGGTGAGTGGTTGTCCTTTCCATTTGTTTGCTTGAGGTGGTCTTCTCATTTGCTGCATCTTTTGTTGGTTAAACTCGATTTTCTTTGTATTACATTGAGCTGCTACATGTCCAAAGTCATTGCATGAATAGCAGTAGCCACGGAAATGATTTGTGTACCTGGTGAAAGATTGTCTTTTCCATTTTCTTGTTTGAGGGGTTCTTCTCATTTGCTGCATCTTTTGTTGGTTAAAGTTGATATGCCTTGTCTTACAATGTGCTGCAATATGTCCTGGTTTATGACAAGAGAAACATGTGATATTTTTCATAGGAGGAAAGAACCTCCTTTGACATCTTCCAAATTTTTTCCATTCATCCTTAGGAGCATATGAGCCTTTAGCAGTTGATTGTTTCATCCTCTCATTCTCTGTCCTTTCATGTTGCTGCTTGTTTCTGTTTGTTTCTTTACAAATCATGTTCTTGTTGGCTTCTACTTCTGTGGTTCCTTTTTGAGTTGCTTCATCATTCCTTTCAATGCCTGCCTTCTCCGAGTTCTCCATGGAGGCAATCTCACCTTCAAGCTGCTTACACAACCTGCTCCTTTCTTCCATCAGTCTTCTAGCTGTAATAAGTTCAGATTTTTGAGGGTTAATTTTATCTTTTACAGCTTTCACGAAAGTGATATCCTTGTTATCTTCAACCTTGGACTTACTGGTTTCTCCTTCAAAGCCTATCCCATCCTTTATGAGAGGGGATCTTTGAGCATTTAGAATCTGGTCCAACTGTCTAGAACTTTTCATTTGTGGAATATTCAAAGTTAATTCCCTTTGGGCCTTTTCTAATTTCTTTCTTAGGCTTACCATTTCTTCTTCCAATTTTTCACATTCCTGATTTTTCTCCTTTATTTCCCTTTTTAAAATATCCTCTATTTTCCTTAATTCTTCTAGTTCAACTTTCAATTTAATAAGGTCTTCTGAGTTTGGTTCTTCTGTTACATATTTACGAAAAATGTCTTTCTGTTTTCTGGACTTGAGTTTAAGTCCGTCTATTTCCTCTAGGGCACTTCTTAGCTCCCCCTCAAGATCTACCTCACATTATTCATCAGATTCCAGGAGATCATCTTCAAATTCTTCCTTGGCCATTAAGACAAATTTAGAGGTTCCTTCTTCATTGGAGGATTCATCTGAGCTTTCAGATGCACCGCTGTCTTGCTAAGCATAGAATGATTTTCTATTGAATCTATTCCCTTTCTTCCAGTTATTTGTTATGGTTTGCTCTGTTTCTTGAGTCTGATTCTTTTTTTTCTTATGAGGACACTTAGATGCATAGTGCCCAACTCTTCCATAGTTAAAGCATTTAAATGGAAGTTGACCTTTATATTTGCCTGAGCCTCTATCCAATCTTCTGACAAATTTGGCCTCTTCTTCATCAGAGCAAGAGCATATATCTTCTTTTTCTTCTTTTTTCTTTTCTGTCTTAAAGGCTGCCTCCCTCACATTTGACTTCCTTTGTGGCAGTCTCATCTCATAGGCTGTTAGGTTTCCAAGTAATTGGTTCATGGTCAGATTTTCCCAATCAACAGTTTCTTCTATGGTAGAAACCTTGGGGTTAAAGCTAGATGGTAAAGATCTTAGAATCTTTTGAACAATTACACATGCTTTAATGGTTTCTCCTAGAGCTTTCATGTTATTCACAATTTCTGCAACCCTCAAGAATAAGCTGGCAATGTCTTCATCATCATTCATTTTTATATTTTCAAACTGAGATCTATAGACTTGTAGTTTGGCTATCTTCACCTTTTTGTCTCCCTCATTGATGCTTTCTAATGTATCCCATATTTATTTGGAAGTATTGTTGTGCATTACTTTGATAAATTCTGCCTCACACAGTCCACTTAAGAGAGCATTCATGGCTTTTGCATTAGCTACAAAATCTAGTTTGGCATCTTTCTCTGAGTCAGACTCCTTTGGGGCATATCCCAATTCCACAGCAGCCCAAACTTCTATTCCTAGAGACATTATGTACGTCCTCATTCTTATTTTCCAGAAGGAATAATTTGTACTGGTGAACAAAGGGGCTTTATTTGTTGAGCATCCTTCTGGACTATCCATCCTAGGGACCTAGGATCTCCTTCTAGTTGTTAA
This sequence comes from Pinus albicaulis, assembly GCA_034641835.2. Taxonomy (NCBI): domain Eukaryota; kingdom Viridiplantae; phylum Streptophyta; class Pinopsida; order Pinales; family Pinaceae; genus Pinus; species Pinus albicaulis. The sequence goes on along the minus strand of CM076574.1, from coordinate 1,277,138,750 downwards.
ACTAATACAGAAGGAACCCGCTCTGATACCAATTGTTGAACCCTTAGTTAAACTGAGAGGGGGGGTGAATCAGTTTAACACATTCATGGACTTTTAAAACTTTCCTTTAAACCTATTTACACCTTCATTTCACGATCAAATTATTACATAATTTAACAATAATCTTAATATGTGAGCAGTAAGTATTAAGCAGATTAGATACACCATATCAACACATAAACATCATGCACATAGACAAAAGGTATAAGTGGAAACCCATAAGGGAGAAAACCACATCTTATTATTGTTGTGATGCAAAGGCAAGCTCCAACTCCCTCTCACCACTGATTTTCTATAGGCTCCAACCTACAGGAGGCTCCTACCTCAATTCTGCAAGCTACAACTTGCAAGGAAGCTCTAACTCCCATCTATTTTCTGCAGGCACCAACCTACAGGAGGCTCCTACCTCAGTCAGCTACAACTGACATCTATCAAGCTACAACTTGATAGGGAAGCACCAACTTCCTTACTCTTTCAAAAGAAAAATACATAATATCACTGATATCAGCCTGTTTCCCCATTCTCTTCATCGCTATCCACTTGATTTCTTCATATATCTCGCTTCTTTGTATCATCTCTGAATCTTCACAGCTTCTCTATATACTCCTCCTTCTTCTTACCCTCTCTGCCTCATTTCTCCATTCTCTAACCTCTCTATGCATATGTTGGTAAAATTATCTATGGAGATTACCTCACAATTGTTTGCATTCCACAGGGAATTCGAAATGAACAAACATGACTCTTTGCCTTCCACCTTCTCGTTTTCTTGCCTAGCACATTCAGAAAAATATAACAATATGTATACATTTCAATATTACAGTGGGGTATTTCTTTGCCTACGGAGACTTGCCTTTGCATCATAAACACTATAAAATTAATTAGGACATTTACATTTACATTTGCAACAGATATATCTCATTCAACCCTTTCACTTCTTGGCTCACTGTATGTTTTTCTTTTATGCTGCTGTAGTGTAACAGTTCATTCAACATATATTATGTTCTGGACCCACAACATCTGGAAATTTAAATAAATAAGTGTGGGAAATTTAATATCTCAAATCACGGATTTGAGATATAGTATTTTTTGTGGTCATAAAACCACACAACCCATATTTCCTGTGTGAAGGCTTTACCTTTCCACTCTTTGATTCACAATCAACCCCAATTCAAAATATTAACTTACGGAAGCTACTTTCTTCAAATCTCTAATTTAAAACCTTGTAAATAAAACCCCCTTCAATTTTTATATGCAGAGTTTTACTTTACATACCATACTTGGTCTCAACTCCAGTTTAGACCAAATCTTATTTTGAGTTCTCACACCATATGGCACCTCGAATTAATATTCGATTTTAATTTAAACTCAAACATATATACGGTCTTCACAGAACATTCTCCTTTTATTTACAATTGGCATTTGAATCAAAGTATGAAATTCGATCTCACTACATACATTAATATGTGTTCATGCATCTATTCAACATTTCTTCGAGACTCACTTCACATATGGTTCAACCCCACGACGCATATACAATGCTCTTCCATACTCTATCACCAACATTAGGTCCGTCCGGGTCCCACAACTCATTCAATGCATAAACTGAATATCAAAACATTAGAGTTATATCATCAACGTTTACTCTTTCCCTCGGGCCAACAACTGTCCTTACCTTGGCTAATTGTCGAATGGATCGGATGGTTCAAATTTCATTGCATTCCAAACCTCAATTGAATTCTCATCTGCTGATCATTCTACAACACAACTGCACGCTTCTTAATCCCTCAAAATCACGCGATAAAAGTGGGTCCCAACATTAACTTACCGTTCACATCCAACGGCTAAATATTGATCGCATTGTTTCTCCCCAATCCAACGATAATCGCGTAACCAAAATGAACAGGTTTTAATTCTCAGAAATTACGCGATATTCATGGTTTTTAAAAACCACCTCCACCTTACGTGTCAAGTGGGGACCGATATCGCATTCCAAAAGGAGATACCACTTACCACTTTAAGAGTCGCGCGAACCCATTTGTGGGTTTTCAGAAACCACCTTTACTGCTCATGGTTCCATTGCTTTCTTCTGAAGGTTCTGCTTCAAAACATTTATGTTAACCAAGTTTCGCATGCTACAACGCACTGCCTCTTCACTCCATATAATCTCCTCGTAGATCTCTGTATTGATTAATGCCCAGAATACGTTTACAATAAACCCTTAATATGAATTTCCTTCACTTACTGAATGAACTGCTCATTTCAGGATTGAAACTCAATTTTCAATTCTCCTTCTTGTGAAATTGATCATTCAATGATCGATACACCAAAATTTATATACCTTCTCATTATACATTCCATGCATGACTTGTTCATCTTTAGTGATTGAGTTTTGTGGTCCAATTCCACCGATTTCCTTTACAATAAAAGCCCTATATGAGCTTCAAACCCTGAACTCACAATACTGTGGCCACTCCATCAATGTGTAACTCTATGGTACTCAATTCAAAGAAAATCAACATTAATTAACATCGATTCTCTCCTCATATGCAGAGCTTCATTTGTTGCAAAGTTTATCATATACTTATTCACAGGAACTCAACCATTCCTCAGATAGTATTCGATCAAGGAATACATATATATTTCACACAAATATATATAATCTTTACCACATTCAAAACCAGAATTTTGACATTAATCATGTCTCGCAAACCATCAATTTCTTCAATTCATACACAGAATCTCTAATTCTAACCCTTGTCACAAAGTTTATTCAAAACCGTTTATAAACCCTGATCAAATCACACATTAAATCATCAATGCACAGATAATTGCACATCACCATATCAACATGAATGTCGATTCCTTCAATGACACACAAAACCCACTTAAAAGCCCTAATTACAGAGTCTCATCTTTGGCCCTTGCTGTATCTTGCAACTCCGCAATTCGCTGTCTCTGCTTCTAGTCACCTATCTGCTTCATCCGTTGCCTCTGCTTCTTGTCTAATGCTTTCTCTGCTACCTCTGCTTCTTCCTGGTGTCTGAGATGCCTCTTTTTGCTGATTCTTCTTTGTGATAGTTCAGGTGCTACTCCTTTCTTCTCTTTTTCTTTCTTATTGCATAATTGCCTGATCTGCTCCTTTTCCTTATTGCTGATTCTTCTCTACTCCTTTGCCTTAGTGATAGTTCAGGTGCTACTCCTTTGTGCTCCTTTGCCATCAATGACAATATTTCCAACATTGATTACTTAAATGATGACCTACTAACTCATTTGATGACTCATGACAGGAAATGATGATAGTGACCATGATGGATGATTTTTTACCTTGAACAAGTGGAGGGAGTAGCAATGATATCTAGATACTCACTCAAGACCTTTTTCCATGTGACTTGGCAAATATTTCTAGTATAGACCAAAATTTGACTTTTGACTTTTACCAACTTGGAAGATTAACAATTGTTGATTACTATGGAACATAGGACCTTAACACCCCCAATTACTATTTTCTTATTTTGTTGTTTGCTCCTCATGAAATAATATGCATTGATGGTTAGAGTGGCTTTTACGTTGGGTGGAAACATATAATATTTCTTCATCCAAGGTGTGACTGTCTCTGTAATTGGTGAAGGAGAGTCTTGCTCCCTGGAGGGATCATCCAAGAATGGAGGTATAGTTGGTCCGCTCAAGGGGTTGCTTCAAAGGTTGGAAGGTTCATGTGATGGAAAGTCCCCACCTGAATGAGAGCCTCTTTCCCCGTTATTTCTCTACAAGTTAGGTTGCTCGATCTACAATTTAAGGAGTTCTACAATTGTGTCTTGAGTAGTGGTGATCTTTTGTAATGCATCTTCAAGATTGGTACTTTCGTGATCACCCTTTTGATTTGTCTAGCTCTTCCAGCTCTTCTTGGTCCTTATTGCAATTCTCTTTGTCCCCCCTTAACTCCTAGCCTTTCTCCCTTTTCCAATTGATAACAATTCCATTTTGTTTTGTTTTTCTTGGCATCCCACAACTCGCCAAGATTGTGGCTCTATACCACTGAATAAACTTTATAAAAAAATTAATTCTTCCACCAACACTAATTAATATTAAAATCCTTCCAACACAATAGATGCACATGAGATATTGAAATAAACTCCATTGCAAATATTAAATGCCAAAATCATATCCCAAATAAACCCCATATGGAATCCAACTAAAATATAGTTTTATTAATGCATTTGGCCCAAAGTATTAAAGAGGGCATTTGCAACAATAGTTTGACTCTCGGCAGACCCCAAGGATTTAACTGTTGGACGTGTTGATGGGTCAACCTCACCGATTCAACACACAAAAGCTTTGAATTATTCTACAACTTTGGACTCTATATAACAATAAATGTTGTGATGATGTTGCCACAACTGTCACCCTCACTTGCTTGGTGGATATGCAATGGGAAACTACGTTGTAGGAATAGAGAAGCCATTAATTTCTCAGCCCAAGCTCTGTGTCCTTCGCTAGAGATCTCAGCCACTTCGTTTTGCGTAATGGCCCCCTTCTATGTTGCACAGAGACTGCATTCTATTCTCAGCTCAATCCTCTGTGATCTATGCCAAGACTCTCGTCCAAGTGCTCCAGAAAACTGACCCTCCCTCTCTTGATGTAATGACGCTTGTTGCACAGGCTCGTCGCGACTTCTTGATAGATGGTGCACCCTCATGACCTTTAATTTTTTTGACTATTTTTCACTGCCACTGTGGTTGTTGGTCAATGTAGGCGACAAAACCCGTGATAAGGCGGTGGGTCACCTCACTGCCACTAGTGGCCTTAGGCGATGCTCGGTCCTCCTCCAATGACCAGGGAGGTGCTGAGATAGAGGGCAGCTGGCACTAATTGTGGTTACAATTTATGTGAGGAGCTCGACCCTTCTCCAATGACTGGGACGTTGCTACGACCATAAATAGACAAGGTCGTTTCTTATGATTTTTCCTTTCCTCTAATTAAGTGCCTTTGTCAACTTGGTACAACCAATAAATTATAGCGAAACCTACAAGGAATATTTCGGACCTATATTCTCAATTTGAAAGATAAAATATGCACGAAACCTCTTTCAAATCAAAATAAAATTAGAAAATAAAATAAAATTGACTAGCTAGGGCGATCGAAGAGTCTATTGAAGTTGGGTTTGCTTACTAGGGTGAGATTGTATTTCAATGAAAAGAAGCTAAAGATCTCACCTGAAAACTGTTGGAATATTAAACCCAACTTCGACTGAGCAGAAGGACGGAAGGACGCTGCAGCAGGAGTAAAAAAAAATTGTTTGATGTTGTGTGCACTCCAATGTGCATTTAAATTATGCATTCAAAGTCTGCAAAACCAAATTCTTAATTAAATGGCCGTAGCCATACTCCCCTGCAACCACTATTTTAAACTGTGCCATACCTGTGTTTAAAGCTCTCCATCCCTATCTTTAAAACTCTACAACCACCAGCATTTAAAACAACACTCCCGCTGTTTTGTTTTTAATTTGAATGAACCATATCAACGATGGTGGAGCCCATCTCTGCCAACGCTGCAACCGACAACCAATCACGAGGCTATCACATAGCCTTGGAGTCTAGTCAGCCACCACAATTTTGGATGCAATAAGAAATTATAACACAATTAAGTGTTTATCGCAAATCCGGAATCCTACGTCAACGTCTCAAAATTTGGATGCGATAAATTCATGAAGACAAGTTTAATTTTTTGTTTTCAACTCCGCAAAAGCGCATTTGCAAAGTTTAAAACTTTAGGTTAGTGTGTTATGTTTTATATGTGCCGCGAAATATTTTTTAAGCCTTAGACTTAGGGATATATATAAATTTTTTATATGTTATCTTTTTAAAAGCCATAGCTGCTTTAAGTCATAACACATTAAGACATATGTGATATATAATATAGATTGTAATATTCTATTTACAATATATATATATATATATATATATATATATATATATATATATATATATTGTAATAGATAATGGATAAGCCCAAAAAGCATAAAGAGAGACTTTGTATGTTAGAAAAATAAGACAGAGTTGTGTAAAATGTTGTGTGTGCATTTTAAAACAGTTGACTGTGTAATGTAATTTAAAAAAAAATCCAGAAGGCAGAAAGAAGAGAGACAGAGAACAAAGTTGTGAAGAAAACACTGTGTGAGTAGCAGTTGAAATTTTTTGTGAAACCAGAACATCTGTAGTTCTGAAGAAAGAATCTTATCTTTGTAACAGAGTTTATGTTTTAATGAAATAGAGTTTTTTTTTATGCATCTCTGTCCAACAATTTTTTTTAATTGAATCTCTGTGTTGGGAAGGGAAATCTTGTTTTCTCTCAGTTGTTTGAAATAATCAGAAAGTTCAACATGGTATCAGAGCTAGTCTAGGCTCTTTGAAATTTGACAAAGAAGCTAAAGGAGGAAGAAGTTTGTCGTAGCTTTTGACCAATAGAGTGAAAGCTCAACAAAAGCAAGGTATTTTACAAAAACATAGTTTTTTTTTTTGTTTTAAAGAGAGACAGTTAGTTTAAAAATACGGTCAAGTTTTTTAAAGCATAGTTTAGAAAGCTAGCCATGGCAGGAGGCAACACAAGCACGAGTATAGGAAATACTCAACTCCCACAGTTTAATGGGAAGAAATATGACTATTGGACAATCACAATGAGTGCCCTGTTTGTCTCTCAAGATTTATGGGAGCTAGTTGAAGATGGTCTAGAAGAACCAGCAGATGAAAATGCATTTAATGCCTTGACATAAGCAGAGAAGGATTTGCTAAAGAGCAATAGGAAGAAGGAATCAAAAGCCCTCTTCTATCTCTATCAAGAAGTGAATAAAAGTGTATTTCCAAGGATTGCAACAGCCAAGAGGTTCAAGGATGCATGGGATACCCTCCAGATAGCCTACCAAGGAATGGAGAAGGTAAAGACAACAAAGCTTCAATTAATGAGAAGGGATTTTGAAGTTATTTGCATGAAAGAGTCTGATACAATAGAATCGTTCTTCAAATTGTTGATTGGGTTGGTTACCCAAATTAGATCTCATGGAGAGAAAGTAGAAGAGAGAAGAATAGTGGAGAAAGTGTTGAGGAGCTTACCTTCAAGATTTGATGTGATAATCACAACCATTGAAGAGACAAAAGATCTCTCAAATTTTACTGTTGATGAACTTCATGCATCATTGATGACACATGAACAAAGATTTGGTAGGACAACAAACTCATCTTTGGAGCATGCCTTCAAGACCCAAATGTCCTTTGGAAGAGGAAGATGTCAAGGCAGAGGAAATTAAAGAGGAAAAGGAAGAGGCAGAATCCAAACAAGAGGAAGAAGCAGCCCAAAAAATACAAATGGAAGGGGCAGCAATCAAAATCAGAACCAAGGCCAAGGCAACAGCCAACAAGGTGGAAAAAATCAAGCACATGGACAAAGGTATGATAAATCCCAAGTCCAATGTCATTATTGTAAGAAGTATGGCCGTTATGCCAATGAATGTAGGAAGAAACAGAGTGACATGGGTAATAGACCTAGTGCTAATTTTACAAAATAAAATATCAGTCAAGAGAAGTTGTTTTTAGCATGTAATATGGCTGAAGAAAAGAATGAAGATATATGGTTTCTATATTCAGGATGTAGCAACCATATGATTGGAAACATTTCTATGTTTTCCATAATTGATGAAAATGTAAAATCTCAAGTAACATTGGGGACAAGCAGTAAAGTCTCTGTCATGGGAAAAGGCAGAATAAGTGTTTTGACAAAGAAGGGAGAAATAAAACCATATCATATGTTTATTATGTGTCTGGTATGAAGTGTAACATTTTGAGAATTGGAAAGCTCATTCAGAAAGGCTACAATGTTTTCTTTGAAGATGATGTATGCACCATCATGGATAAACCACCAAGCAAGAAATGCATTGCACAAGTGAAGATGACAAGGAACAGAATGTTCCCTCTCAAGATGAGTGCAGATTTCAAGAAAGGAGCTGAAATGGCAGTAGTGACACAAGATACATTCCAAAGAGAAGCAAAAGATGAAAATTGGTTATGGCATTTGAGATTTGGACATCTCAACTTTGGAGGTCTGAATTTGTTGCATAGGAAAGGAATGGTAAATGGATTACCATTGATTGAGAAACCAGATAGCCTATGTGAAGGCTGCATCTTGGGCAAACAACGCAAAGAAAGCTTTCCATCAGGAAAGAGCATAAGGGTAAAGACACCCTTAGAAATTGTCCATTCAGATTTGTGTGGACCAATTCAAATACCATCATTAGAAGGCAACCATTATATGTTGACCTTCATTGATGATTACACAAGAAAAACTTTGGTTTATTTCTTGAAATTTAAAAGTGAAGTGTTTGAGAAATTTTGCCACTTTAATGCTCTTGTTGAGAATCAAAGTGGGCGACATATTAAGGTCTTAAGGACTGACAAAGGAGGAGAATATATCTCCAAATAATTTTTGCATTTTTGCAGAGAAATGGGATACACGAGTAATTTACAGCAAGGTATACACCATAGCAAAATGGAGTTGCTGAAAGGAAAAATAGAACCATCATGGACATGGTAAGAAGTATGCTAAAGGAAAAACATTTGCCAAATGAGTATTGGGCTGAAGCTGTACATTGTGCAGCATACATGTTGGATAGATTCCCAACCAAAGCTGTAATGAACAGAGTTGCATAAGAAGCATGGAGTGGCATAAAACAGTTTTTCACTTACATGAGAGTATTTGGTTGTGTGGCTTATGCACACATTCCGGATCAGCTAAGGAAGAAGTTGGATAGTAAGGGGGAGAAGTGCATATTTATTGGATACAGTGAAGAATCCAAAGCATACAGATTATATAACCCATCCACCAAGAAGTTTTTTATAAGTAGAAATGTAGAATTTATTAATGAAGAAGCTTGGGATGGAAGCTTTGAGAAAACAATGAATGTAAAAAATTGTTTGTCTCATGATGATAATGAGGAAGAAATAGCTGAAATGCATCCTTCATTAGCAGCACCACCTCCACCAACACAAGGATATCAAGGGACACCACAAGCAGGTATGAGAACACTCTTGAGAAGTAATGATAGTGCTTCTCCAAGCACATCACAAGGAGCATATTTGAGTGCTTCTACAAGCACAAGTACACCAAGTGAAAGAGGAACCAGATTCAGAAGTCTGAATGAAATTTGTGAACAAGAAGAAGGTATGAACCCTTTATTTTCTTTGTATTTTCATGTAGATGATCCTATTCATTTTGAAGAAGCTGTAAAAGATAAGAAATGGATAGATGCTATGGATGAAGAAATTAATTCCATAGAGAAAAATAAGACATGTGAATTAGTTGATCTCCCAAAAGGAAAATAAGTAATTGGATTAAAATGGGTTTACAAAACAAAACAAAAATGTTGAAGGTAAGATTGAAAGGCACAAGGCCAGACTTGTTGTCAAAGGCTACAAGCAGCAACAAGGAAGATACTATGAGGAAAATTTTGCACCGGTTGCAAGAATGGAAACAATAAGAGCAGTGTTGTCCATAACAGCACACCACAAGTGGAAAATTTACCAAATGGATGTGAAATCAACATTCCTAAATGGAGTATTGATGGAAGAGGTATATGTTGAACAACCTCTGGGATATGAGAAATCAGGCCAAGAGCACAAGGTATGCAGATTGAAGAAAGCTTTGTATGGGATGAAACAAGCACCAAGAATATGATACAATAGGATAGATGTCTATCTACTGGAAAATGAGTTTGAAAAATGTGAAGGAGGAACCCACATTATAGATCAAGGAGAAAGATGGTAAGATGCCGATTGTTGTTTTGTATGTTGATGAAGCTATATTCATAGGTAATGATGCTTACCTCATTAAGAATTTTAAAACAGTCATGACAGATGAATTTGAGATGACTGATATGGGATTGCTGAAATACTTCTTAGGAATAGAAGTAGAGAAAAATGAAAATATGATTTTTATCTCTCAAGCTAAAGATGTGAATGAAGTCTTGGAAATATTTAACATGCAGGATTGCATGACAGCAATTAATCCTACAGTGATGGGATTGAAGTTAAGTAAAGAAGACATCAACAAGGATTTTGATCCAAGTTGGTACAAGAGCATAGTTGGCAGCCTCATGTATTTGACTGCAACTAGGCCAGATATTATGCATGTTGTAAGTTTAATTTCCAGATTTATGGAAAGGCCAAAGGAGGCACATTGGCAAGCAACAAAAATAATTTAGAGGTATGTGAAAGGGAACAAAAAGGCATGGTATTTTATACATCACTTCAGAAAAATTTGAATTGATTGGATATACTGACGGTGATTGGGCTGGAAGTATAGAAGACAGAAAAAGCACCTTTTGATATGTTTTTCATATGGGATCAGGAGCCATTTTATGGGCTTCTAAGAAAAAACTAATTTTGGCTTTATCAATAGCAAAGGCAGAGTATGTGGCAGCTACAACAGCAGCATGTCAAGCAGTATGGATGAGGAGAATGTTGAGAAGTTTGTGTCATGAACAGGTAAAAGGCACAACAATTTATTGTGATAATAGCTCAACAATAGCATTATCAAAGAATTCAGTGTTTCATAAGAGAACGAAACAAATTGATGCCAAGTATCACTACATCAGAGAGCTAGTGAACAGTGGTGAAATTGTTTTGCAACATTGCAGAAATGAACAACGGTTTGCTGATATATTGACAAAACCATTGTGGAAGAAATGTTTTAATTATTTGAGAAAATGTTTGGGTATGCCAGAGAATGCAACAGTTGTGTTTAAGGGGGAGTGTTGGAATATTAAACCCAACTTTGACTGAGTAGAAGGATGGAAGGACGCTGCAACAGGAGTAAAAATAATTGTTTGTTGTTGTGTGCACTCCACTATGCATTTAAATTCTGCATTCAAAGCCTGCAAAACCAAATTATTAATTCAATGGTCGTTTCCATACTCCCCTGCAACCACTGTTTTAAACCGCGCCATACCTGCATTTAAAGCTCTCCATCCCTGTCTTTAAAACTCTGCAACCACCAGCATTTAAAACAACACAGCCGCTGTTTCGTTTTTAATTTGAATGAACCATGTCAACGATGGTGGAACCCATCTCCGCCAATGCTACAACCGACAACCAATCATGAGGCTATCACATAGCCTTGGAGTCTCGTCAGCCACCACAATTTTGGATGCGATAAGAAATTATAACACAATTAAGTGTTTTTCACAAATTCAGAATCCTACGTCAGCAACTCAAAATTTGGATGCGATAGATTCATGAAGACGAGTTTAATTTTTTGTTTTCAAGTCCGCGAAAGTGCATTTGCAAAGTTTAAAACTTTAGGTTAGTGTGTTATGTTTTATATGTGCCGTGATATATTTTTTTAAGCCTTAGACTTAGGGATATATATAAATGTTTTATATGTTATCTTTTTAAAAGCCACGACTGCTTTAAGTCATAAAGCATTAAGACATATGTGATATATAATATATATTGTAAATATATATATATATATATATATAGTGGATAAACCCAAAAAGCATAAGGAGAGACTCTATATGTTAGAACTGTTGGTTCAGGTTGTCATTGATGTCAATATGGCATTAACCGAGATGTCAATATACTTGATGAAGCCATACTCATGATGATGTCATACTCTTGAATGACCACACTTAATGATGGTACTTAATGAAGGTTGGAAGACATGCATGATATTACTAATGTCCTACATGATGAAATTATGATCCTACAGTCAAAACAATGGAGAAGCCCAACAATGGAAAATAAAAACAAAGAAGACATGTTGTCCCAATCACCTTCAGCACATAAAAATTCAAGGACAGTTACAAAGAAAAATGAATTTTGGCATCTTGGAGGCAGCCAGTCACAATGAGCCCTAGACCATCTTGAAGAGGATTTTTTTTTCTTTCTAACAAGCCCTCACTTGCCCTAAAACTCCCAGTGGTTGATGAGATACTAAATTCTTAAGTTAAAAAAAAATTAATTAATTGTGAAGCCGACCTACACTCACACTCTCATGTCGGCCCTTTTCCCCAACTGTCACGTCCTTTCAAAGATGACAAACCACTATAAATATAAAGGTAAACTCATTTGTTTTAGTCAATAATTTTCGATGATTATCTTAGCAAATGTGAGGATTGCAACTCGGTGAAAAAGGCAGAGCACAGGAAAAAGGAACAGGTTCACATCTCGTGAACCCTTAAGGAGAAGAACAACCCATTTATCTAGCACCGCAGAAGCTACAGGATTGTGGATCAATATAGCAAGGGCTCAGTATTGTGAGAAGTTTCAGAACATAAATGTGATTCCACTTCAGGAACTTGGATCTGTATTTGTGATCTCACTACACCTTGAAATTGCAGCTCAGGACAGTCATTACTATCACCCTCGGACCATGCCTATGATACTACCTCATGGTGCAGCAAACTATGACAAAAATTCAAGCTTGATTGTAGTGGGAAAATAATAGTCTAGTGGAGGCTCAGTTATATAAAAGTAAGAGGCTCAGAATTAGTAGACAAGCTCATTCAGACCTCGATCTAACCACATAAGATATAGTGAGCTTGGACCTACAATAGATTTGGCTCATTCTAGTATAATATAGGATCTCAATCACCTACAGAAGATTTGTGTTATCCTGTGGCTAGTTACTTTTGAAATATCACTGTGTGGATAGTCTTCTAGTGCAACTTCAGAACTCAGATTTGTATGTTATCTACACATCAATGAAGTGTTAAATTCTGTGATTAGAGGCATTCCCTCAGATCTATTAAGAAATTCTCCTGTAGCAGATTTGAAGGCTCCTTGGACAGTGACATAGTTGGATTTCAGAATTTCCTCATGAACTAATATTGCAGTAGTGAATTCAAATTGTGGAGAAGGTACAATGAAGATATAGTGAAGTCAAAATCGAGAAGTTTTGGAGTGATTAGACAGTGAGGAATTTTGAAGTGATCAGACAATGAGGAATTTTGGAAGTGATTAAACAATGAAGAATTATGTCAAGAATATTCAAGTAAATACTATCCACATTCTCTATTAAAAGGAGACAAAATGATTGGTGTCCTTGGAGTAGGAGCTCATAAGGTTGGTGCCTTGAGAAGATAGGGTCAAAACCCTAGAGGTCGGAGCCTCATCAAAGTCCAAGTTGGTGCTTGGCAACAGGTTGGTGCCTGTTTCATTAAAAGGGTTGGTGTCCTCACTCATCTATTGTATACTATTATTAAAAAAAGGGATTAAAGTTCTTATTAATCCTTAATATCATTTATTATACACCTCTCTATCTTTAATTGTGAAGAGTCTAACTGGAAATAATTAACAATTGAAAATAAATACTGATTCACCCCCCTCTCAATATTTCCAACAATTGGTTTCAGAGCCAATTTCTTCATTATCAGCCTAATAGCTGGAAGGAGGATTCTTAGGCACAATGAAGAACATGGAAGCAATAGGGAAACTACCTATCTTTGATGGAACAAATTTTAGTTTTTGGAAAAAGAGGATGTCCTACTATCTAATGTATCTTGGCGCTGAAGTATGGCACTCTGTTTTGGATGGGTACAAAGCTCCCACCAGTCTTCCAACTGATCCAGATGAAAGAAGAGCCTACATTGCTAATGCAAAAGCTTTAAATTCCATCACTAGTGGAATTACCGATTCTGAATTTACAAAAGTCATGAATTGTGACTCAACCAAAGAAGTATGGGATAAGTTGGTTTCTCTATATGATGGGGACTCCAAATTTAAGAAGGCAAAGCTTCAAACCTATAGAAGACAACTCAAGAGTCTGAAAATGGATGATGAAGAATATATTGCATCATACTTCCTCCGAGTAGCTGAAGTGGCTAACTCTCTTAAAGGACTAGGGGAAAATACTGAAGAAAGCACCATTGTTCAAAAAATCCTGAGATCGCTTCCTAACAGTTTTGATTCCAAAGTAAGTGCCATAGAAGAAATGAAGGACCTAGATACTCTCAATATGGATGAACTTCATGGAATTCTTATTGCCTATGAGATGAGGAAAGGGAGCCCAAATTTCAAAGAAGTAGCTTTCAAAGCCTCAAGGTCTACAAAAGAAGGAAAAGGATGGAATTGCAACAACGATGAATCTGATACTGAAAACAATTTAGCTCAATTTTTATGAAGACTAAAAAGGGGATCTAAGCTAAAAGGTAAGTACCCTCTTATTTGTTTCAATCGTTGAAGAATAGGTCATTACGCTGCAAAATGTCCTCATAAACATGATAGTGATGATGAAAAGGACTCTAAAAGAATGATGTACAAAAAGAAAGGGTTTAATAAGAAGAACTTCTTCTCCAAACAAGATGAGTTTGATGAAGATGAATTTGTAGTCATAAAAAAGAAATCAACTAGAAATGTGTGTCATTACAAAGAAAGTGATGATGAATCAGATGAGGAAAGTAATTATGTTGGAAGCAAAGAAACGTTATTCATGGCATTTACAAATGATGATGACTTAGAACTAGAAGATGAAAGAAACATGGACAGTTTGATAATGAGTGCCATTGAAGAAAATGAGAATCTACAAAAGAAGATAATTTCTCTCAAAATTGAAAGAGAGGAAGCAAAAAGAAGGGAAGACTTCTTGAACATTAAGCTAAAGGAGAAGGATGATATCTATGAAAAACATGAAGCTGAAATAATATCTCTAAGAAAGGAATTAGAGCAAGTCAAAAGGAGTTGGAAAAGCTCTCTAGCTCTTGACAACATTCGATATAATAGAAAACCTCAACATGACAAATCTGGAATTGGTTTCAAAGGAGAATAATCAAGTACAAAGAATAATGCCAGAAGTTATGCTGATGTACTCTCTTGCCATCCAAAAAAGAAAAGTCATCTCGTCAGGAACAAAGTCCCATCTCAAAACCAAGAATTGAAGAAAGAGCAACTCCAAGGAAGAATGCTGGTTCAAGCTATGGACACTACAACATGTATCAAACTATTTTTCTTGGGCATTGTTACAATTGTAAAAACTTTGGGCATCAAGCTAAGAATTACAAGGCTCATTAGAATGAAGCACCAAGATTGAATGATCAAACAAACCAACTACGTGGTCCTAAAGAGCAAGGACAAATCAAAACTTACAATTCTTTTGATCCTTTAGCTAAGTTTGATCCATCTTGCTCATTATGTGATAATTATGATCATAATGAACAAAATTTCTCTCTCAAAAGGGAAAAGGCTAAAAACGTAAATCTCAAAACTGATAAATGTGGCCTAGCTCTATGTGATCATAGTGAAGAAAATCATTGATTCGTGGATAGTGGATGCTCAAGACATATGACAGGTGACCAAAATAATTTTATCTCATTGAACAAGAAAAATGGAAATGTATCCTTTGGAAGTGGATCCGCTAAAATCACTGGAAACGAAATTGCTACCCTTGTCAATGGACTAGGAAAGACTCAAAATACCTTGTTGGTAGAAGGGCTCAAACAAAATCTCTTAAGTGTTAGCCAGATTTGTGACCAAGGACATAATGTTGTCTTTAGTACAAAAAATTGTGAAATAAGAGACTCATCCTCAGGAGAACTTGTGGCGAAAGGAGTAAGAACACCAGATAATGTTTACATTCTCAGTATAATCCAAGAAGATATATGTTACTTAAGTCAAACAGATGAAAGTTGGTTATGGCACAAGCGATTGGGGCATATAAGTTTTGATAACCTAGGCAACATCAACAAAATTAATGCAGTAAGGGACATTCCAAAAATGTGCAAACCAAATAAAGTTGTATGTGGCCCATGCCAACATAAAAACCAAACCAGAACTAGCCACAAAACTAAGGAGTTCTCAACGTCAAAGCCTTTGGAAATCATTCATGCAAATTTGTGTGGGCCAACTAGAACTCCAGCTCTTCAAGGTGAAAGGTACTTTGCTCTATTTGTTGATGACTATTCTAGAATGATGTGGATATATTTCATAAAATATAAATCCGAAGAATTTGAATGTTTTAAGAATCTTAATGCTCTCATTGAGAATGAGAAAGATTCTAAGATTAAATGTATTAGAACAGATATAGGAGGGGAATTCACCTCAAAAGAATTTGATGAATTCTGTAAAAAGAATGGAATCGAAAGAGAACTCTCTATTGCTAGGAAACCCCAACAAAATGGAGTAGTTGAAAGAAGGAACCGAACCATTCAAGAAATGGCAAGGACAATGCTACTAGTAGCTGATTTGAAACCAAAATTTTGGAGAAAAGTGGTTGGCACCGCAGTTTATACCTTAAATCAAACTCAACTAAGACCAAATAATGAAAAGACTCCTTATGAATTATGGAAAGGAAGACCTGCATCAGTAAAATATTTCAGGGTTTTTGGAAGAAAATGTTTCATAAAAATAAATGATGACTCACCAGGTAAATTTGATTGTAGAGTTGACGAAGGAATCTTTCTTGGATACTCCACTAGGAGCAAAGCTTACAAATGTTACAACAATCGTCTACGAAGAATAGTGGAAAGAATTGATGTGAAGATTAATGAAGGCCTTCCAGAAAAAAGAATTGAATATCATGAAGTTGAGCCTTTCTTTGAACAAAGTGAAGAAGAAGAATCTGAAAAAGAAGAGGAGAATGGAGAACCCCAAAGTGAACCTTCACAAACTCCCTCTAAGATCAAGTTTATTCAAATACATCATCTGGAAGAACAAGTCATCGGAAATATAGATGAAGGAATTCAAACTCGAAGAAGGATGATAAACACCCCAAGAAAAGATGATGTTGCTCTATTATCTTTAATAGAACCTGAAAATTTTTCTCAAGCAAGAAAAGATCCTTATTGGATAAAGGTCATGGAAGAGGAAATGTCTCAAATCGAAAAAAATGAGACTTGGGAACTAGTACCTCGCCCAAAAGATAAAAATATAATTGGAACAAAATGAATATTCAAAAACAAGATGAATGAAGATGGAAAAATCATTAGAAATAAAGCCAGACTTGTCTGCAAAGGATACTCGCAAATTGAAGGAATTGACTTCGATGAAACCTTTTCACTAGTAGCTTGATTGGAGGCCATAAGAATGTTTTTAGCATTTACTTTCTCAAAAGGGTTCAAGGTTTATCAAATGGATGTAAAATCAACATTCCTGAATGGAGATATCAAGGAAGAAGTTTACATGGAGCAACCAGAAGGATTTGATATTGCTGAAGGAATTTTTTTTTTATGCAAACTAAAAAAGGCCTTGTATGGATTAAAACAAGCCCCTAGAGCATGGTATGCAAAGTTGGATCACTATCTGCAGCAAGAAGGTTTCAAAAAAGGAGTGGCATGTAGCAATCTCTACATGAAGATGGACAAGGAAAAACTTCTAATCACTCTTGTTTACGTTGATGATCTAATCTTTGCTAGCAATTATGAAGAAATGAGCCATGAATTTGCTCTAAATATGTCCAAAAAATTCGAGATGTCAATGATCGGTGAGTTGTCTTACTTTCTCGGGCTACAAATATCTCAAAATTCTGTAGGAATGTTTATATCTCAGGCAAAATATCTTAAAGACATGCTTAAAAGATATGGGATGGAAGATTGTGAACCTATGAGCACACCGATGACCACGAATTGTAAATTAAGAAAATATGATGAAACCGCTCTCATAGATGCAACTCTTTACAGGTCAATAATTGGAGCTCTCCTATACTTAACTGCTACAAGACCAGATATTATGCAAGCAGTAGGAATGGTAGCAAGATTTCAGTCAAGTCCTAAACAATCCCATCTAGCAGCTGTGAAAAGAATTCTCAGATATCTGAAAGGAACGAATGATTTCGGTCTTTGGTATCCTAAGAGTTCAAATCTTATTGTGATAACTTATTCTGATGTTGATTGGGCTGGAAGTGTGGATGATTGAAAAAGTACCAGTGGAAATGCATTCTTTATGGGAGATTTTCCTGTATCTTGGCTCAGTAAAAAGTAATCATCTATATCCCTTTCTATAGCTGAAGCCGAATATATAGCCGCTGCTGATTGTTGTACACAAATTCTATGGATGAAGGAAGCCTTGAAGGATGTCAACACAGAAACTAAGCAACCAATTACTATTTTTTGTGACAATACTAGCACCATCAATCTTTCAAAGAATCCGATAATGCACTAAAGGACCAAACATATTCCAATCAAATACCACTTTCTATGTGAACAAGTTGCTGAACACAATATCAGGTTGGAATATGCCAATACAAAAGAGCAAATTGCAGATATCTTTACAAAACCCCTTCCACGAGAAGTATTTGAGTATCTTCGCCAAAAGATGGGGGTTATTTCTCTTGCATCACATTAAATCAAGTAGCATGTCAGGGATACAATATGTTAGGGGGGGCAGCATGATAGGGGGAGCACATTGGCACCCCGTTGCCATTGATGTCAAAGGGGGAGAGAAGAAAAATATTGCCATCCAATGAAAAATGGGGATATTGTAGGTTAAGGTTGTCATTGATGTCAATATGGCATTAACCGAGATGTCAATATACTTGATGAAGCCATACTTGTGATGATGTCATACTCTTGAATGACCACACTTAATGATGGTACTTAATGAGGGTTGGAAGACATGCATGATATTTCTGATGTCCTACATGATGACATTATGATCCTACAATCAAAACAATGGAGAAGCCCAACAATGGAAAAGCCAAACAAAGAAGACATGTTCTCCCAATCACCTTCTGCACATCAAAATTCAAGGAAAGTTACAAAGAAAAATGAATTTTTGCATCTTGGAGGCAGCTAATCATAATGAGCCCTAGACCATCTTGAGGAGGATTTTTTCCTCTTTCTAACAAGCCCTCACTTGCCCTAAAACTCCCAGTGGTTGATGAGATACTGAATTTTTAAGTTAAAAAAAATTTAATTAATTGTGAAGCCGAACTACACTCACACTCTCATGTCGGCCCTTTTCCCCAATAGTCACGTCCTTTCAAAGATGACAAACCACTATAAATATAAAGGTAAAATCATTTGTTTCAGTCAATAATTTTCGGTGATTATCTTAGCAAATGTGAGGACTGCAACTCGGTGAAAAAGGCAGAGCACAGGAAAAAGGAACAGGTTCACATCTCGTGAACCCTTAGGGAGAAGAAAAACTCATTTATCTAGCACTGCAAAAGCTACAGAACTATGGATAAATATAGAAAGGGCTCAATATTGTGAGAAGTTTCAGAACAGAAGTGTGATTCCACTTCAGGAACTCGGATCTGTATTTGTGATCTCACTACACCTCGAAATTGCAGCTCAGGACATTCATTACTGTCACCCTCGAACAAGGCCTATGATACTACCTCGTGGTGCATAAAACTATGACAGAAATTCAGACTTGATTGTAGTGGGAAAATAACAGTTCAGTGGAGGCTTAGTTATATACAAGTAAGAGGCTCAGAATTAATAGACAAGCTCATTCAGACCTCAATCTAACCATATAAGATATAGTGAGCTCAGACCTACAACAGATTTGGCTCATTCTAGTATAATACAGGAGCTCGATCACCTACCACAGATTTGTGTTATCCTGTGGCTAGTTACTTCTGCAATATCACTGTGTGGACAGTCTTCTAGTGCAATTTCAGAACTCAGATTTGTATGTTATCTACACATCAATGAAGGGTTAAATTCTGTGATTAGAGGCATTCCCTCAGATCTGTGAAGACATTCTCTTGTAGCAGATTTGAAGGCTCCTTGGACAGTGACATAGTTGGATTTAAGAATTTCCTCATGAACTAATATTGCAGTAGTGAAGTCAAATGGCAGAGAAGGTACAGTGAAGATATATTGAAGTCAAAATTGAGAAGTTTTGGAGTGATTAGACAGTGAAGAATTTTGAAGTGATCAGACAATGAAGAATTTTGGAAGTGATTAAACAATGAAGAATTATGTCAAGAATGTTCAAGTAAATACTATTCACATTCTCTATTAAAAGGAGACAAAATGATTGGTGTCCTTGGAGTAGGAGCTCCTAAACACAAGGTTGGTGTCTTGAGAAGATAGGGTCAAAGCCCTAGAGGTCAGAGCCTCATCAAAGTCCAAGTTGGTGCTTGGCTACTAGTTGGTTTCTGTTTCATTAAAAGGGTTGGTGCCCTCACTCATCTATTGTATACTATTATTAAAAAAAGGGATTGAAGTTCTTATTAATCCTTAATATAATTATTATACACCTCTCTATCTTTAATTGTGAAGAATCTAACTGGAATAATTAACAATTGAAAAGAAATACTGATTCACCCCCCTCTCAGTATTTCCAACAAGAACAATAAGACAGAGTTGTGTAAAATGTTGTGGGTGCATTTTAAAACAGTGGACTGTGTAATGTATTTTTTTTTTAAATCCAAAAGGCAGAAAGAAGAGAGACATAGAATAGAGTTGTGAAGAAAACACTGTGTGAGCAGCAGTTGAAAAATAAACCAGAACTTCTGCAGTTCTGAAGAAAGAATCCTATATTTGTAATAGAGTTTATGTTTTAATGAAATAGATTTTTTTTTTATGCATCTCTGTGCAACAATTTTTTTTAATTGAATCTCTGTGTTGAGAAGATAAATCTTGTTTTCTCTGAGTTTTTTGAAATAATCAGAAATTTCAACAAAAACTCTCACTTGAAAATTTGGGTGAGCTCTCAATACATCAGTGAAGAGAAGACCAAATTCCCTTTTTAAAGCTTGATGGCTTAGAAGAAACTATATGCAAATACCCAAGGCCAAAACCATGTACTCTAAGTCCCTTATTTATTTAACTTATTATTATTATAATATTAGTTTATTTAACTTGCTTAATTGATTGGGAATATTCCAACATATTTATATAGAAATAATATCTAAAATATTATACAAATACTGAAACAATCAATAGAATTTAGCAATGAGGGATATCTATAATTTTTTAATCAAAATATATATAGGAAGGAGATATATGATTTAAAAACCTATTAATAATAAAATTCCTTTTAAATTTAACAATATAATTTTAAATAAAATATAATTGAATTATATTAAGTAAATTATTTCAGGATTAACTGTATATAATATTTTTTTGAAAATAAGAATTTTGGAGATTAGTTATTGTAAGTTCACTATAAACTAAATTATGATAATTTTCTCAATTTTCCAACTGTTTAAAAAAATAAAAACTAAAATGTTCTTTCAAAAAATCACTACAGAGCAGGATTGCCAAGCCATATACACTTGTGCTTCAACACTCATTTCAATAAATGGCGCAGTTTGGTATAGTGAGCAATAAGCCTCTGGAACGACCTCAAATCATGCCATCCAGAAGAACTGCTTAGCTGCGTCAGGCCATGTATTCTTTTTCAACTCACATCCAACTCAGAACAACAAAGATATGAATCTTGTCGACTTCCATACACATGTGTTAAATTTCATTGGCAGTTCTCACCTGATCATTGCACACAACTTAGGATGAAATACGTTTGTGGCAGGGACAAACACCATAATTTAAGTCGAATATTTATGTTCCCCGCACAACCTTATGCATTCAAGTCGAATTAAATTAGTGAAGCTCTTAGCGGTTTGTCAAGCACCAGAACCACTGTGGAACCACTTGAAGACTGATGCACTCTTAGAAATCAACCTTTGGGAGGTTTGTATGCACTTGCAGACGTATACACTCTGAGATATGCAGGTTTTTTGAGCACCAAAAGGATTGGTTTGTCAAATGCTTGCTGACTGTCTCACCCTGGCAGATTGAGATGTCAGAGATTTGTTAAGAACTGGAGGGAATCTGAAAGAGCTACCACACCTTGAGAGATTGAGTTCTTGGAGGTTTATCAAGTACCCAAAAGAATCTGGAAGTGTTTGCAGACTCCTGCACCTTGAGAGGTTGAGATACTGGAGGTTTGTTAAACATTCAAAAGAATCTGGAAGTGCTTGAAGACTTGTGCACCGTGAGAGACCGAGTTTCTGGAGGTTTGTCAAACACCCAAAGGAATCTGGAAGTGCTTGCAGACTCCGGCACTCTGTGAGATCGAGTTCTTGGATATTTTCCAAACACCCAAAGGAATCTGAAAGCGCATGCAAACTCTCGCACCCCGAGAGACCGAGTTGTTGGAGGTTTTTCAAACACCCAAAAGAATCTAGAAGTGCTTGTAGACTCCCGCACTGTGAGAGATCGAGTTTTTGGAGGTTTGTCAAACACCCAAAGGAATCTGGAAGTGCTTGCAAACTCCCGCACCGTGAGAGACCGAGTTCTTGGAGGTTTGCCAAGTGTTGGAATTTTTGAAAATTACAGAACAACAATGGAGAGAGTAATACTCTCCTCTTAACACAGAGAAATTAAGATTTCACTCACAGGAGATAGAGTTTCAACTCAGAAAAAAAACTTCTATTCCTTTAAAAATAAACTGTTACAAATTCTTCCTCACACAGAGGGATTTACAAAGATGTTGACTGCTGCAAACGAAGTTCACAAAACCTTCACTGTCTCTCAAAAAAAACACTCTGTCTCTCTGAAAAAATACACTGCTGTGTATTTTTTAAATTCGCACTGCTGTGCATACAAACTAGAACTTAAAATTACATTTGCCTCTCGGGGCTTTCACATTATATATGCCACGCATATATTATAACATAAAACAAATTACATTAAACCGGCTGTCGGGCCCATTACTATAGCGATTTTGAACGCGTGTTTTAAATCTATTTAAAACATTCACCGGGTCCGCATTTTAAACAAACCAAAGTGATCAACCCAATCTTCTGATTGCGATTACAAGCCAGACGCGATAAGCTCCATTTAATACCGCTGCATAAACTGGATCGGGTCCGGGCTTCAACACTTTCCATCGGGCTACACTCAACAGAGTTTCCGATTGCGATTTAAAACTGATGCGATGGGCAAATAAACTGTGCCATATAAAACATGTCGGGTCCGTGTTATAACAAAATACATGACCAAATAAAATCTTCGATCGCCGATTGAACCACGGATGTGATGAAACAATATTAACCCCACCATATAATATGGCGTCGGGTCCGCCATTTGAAATGTCAATCAGGCCAAATACAAAGACTCCCCCGATTCAAACTTTGCGATTGAATTATACAATGCCGCGTGATCTGTGGGACCACCCGCGGGCCTCGGCTCAAAGTGGAGGGCGATTTGTAATATAATTTCCGATTGCGATGTGTGTAATCGCATCGGGCCTTAACAAAGGATGTGGTATATGTATGTTTTACCTCCGATTGCGATGAACGCATCGGACCTCCAACATCAACAAGACACTTGAACTTTTTTAAAATATTTCTGCTGTGAAATATATATGAATCGTTCCGCTTGCGGAACTCACCACATCAACAAGACACTGTAATTAAGACTTGCGATTACTGCCTAAGTCATTTACTCCACCGATTATATTGGTAAGGCTTTAAAGCCAGATTCAATCTGTAATCAAAGCTCTACGCTTGCTGGCGAGACTTTGAGTCTGAGCATTAAACTCTACTCTTGACAAATCGGCTACCGCCTTGGATTAAATATCAAAGGGGTCAAATCATATCTGCTCTGTACTGCTCCTGTGCGGCTTTCCAATCCTTTTGCAATTTGCATTAAGACAGTGGAAACCGCCTTTGCTTAGGCTTCAATGCGCCGCTGATCTCTCACTTCTGCAATTACTACTGCTTGACTTCAGCAGTTGGAATTAATTTCCAACACTCCCCCTTAATTTCAGCTGCTGGGTTTTTCTACATACCCAGGCATTTCCTGAAATGTTCAAAGCTTTTCTGCGCAAGTGGCTTTGTGAGGATATCTGCAAATTGATCCTCTGTTCTGCAATGTTGCAAAACTATCTCACCATTGTTAACCAATTCACGTATGAAGTGAAACTTGGTGTCAATGTGCTTTGTCCTTTTATGAAAAACTGAATTTTTAGACAATGCAATAGCTGAGCTATTGTCACAAAATATCACTGTCCCTTTTACTTGTTCTTGGCATAAAATTCTCAATATTTTTCTCATCCAAACTGCTTGACACGCTGCTGCCGTAGCTGCCACATATTCCGCCTTTGCTGTAGACAACGCCACAATGGGTTGTTTCTTAGAAGCCCATGAAATGGCTCCTGAACCCGTGTGAAAAACATAACCGGAAGTGCTCTTCCGATCATCTACACTTCCAGCCCAATCACTGTCAGTGTAGCCAACTAAGTCTAAACATTCTGAAGCAGTATATAAAATACCAAACCTTTTTGTACCTTTAACATACCTCAGAATTCTTTTTGCTGCCTGCCAATGTGCATCTTTTGGCTTTTCCATGAATCTTGAAATCAAACTAACAGCATGCATTATGTCCGGCCTAGTTGCAGTCAAATAAATGAGGCTGCCAACTATGCTCTTGTATAAACTAGGATCAAAATCCTTGTTGCTGTCCTCTCTGCTGAGTTTTAATCCCATCATTGTGGGAGTGATCGCTGCTTTTCTTTCCTGCATGTTAAATATTTCAAGCACTTCATTAACATACTTTGCCTGTGTGATAAAAATCCCATTTTCATATTGTTCTACTTCTATTCCCAAGAAGTATTTCAACAAACCCATGTCAGTCATTTCAAATTCTTCTTTCATGACTGTTTTAAAATTTTCAATAAGGTAATCATCATTACCTGTGAAAATAACATCATCAACATACAAAACTACAATCAATATTTTTCCATATTTTTCTTTGATGTAGAGGGTGGGTTCTCTCTCACACTTTTCAAAACCATTTTCCAGTAGATAGGAATCTATTCTACTATACCACGCTCTTGGCACTTGCTTCAACCCATAAAGAGCTTTCTTCAACTTGCACACTTTGTGCTCTTGGCCTTTCTTTTCATATCCGAGAGGTTGTTCAATGTAAACCTCTTCCATTAACACTCCGTTTAGGAATGCTGACTTCACGTCCATTTGGTAAATTTTCCACTTGTTTTGTGCTACTATGGACATCACTGGTCTCACGGTTTCCATTCTAGCGACCAGTGCGAAAGTTTCCTCATAATCTATCCCATGCTTCTGCTTATAACCTTTGACAACAAGTCTGGCCTTGTGTCTCTCTATTTTGCCTTCAGCATTACTCTTGGTCTTGTAGACCCATTTAACTCCAATGACATCTTTACCTTTTGGGAGTTCAACTAAATCCCAAGTCTTGTTTCTTTCTATGGCATTTATCTCCTCATCCATAGCTTCTATCCATTTCTTATCTTTGATAGCTTCTTCGAAATGAACAGGATCATCCACATGACAATATAAAGCAAACAAAGAATTGATACCTTCATTTTCTATATCTTTTTCATAAATATCTTTCAAACTTCTAAATTTCTTACCTTTTTCATTAGATGTACAAGTGATTGAAGAAGCACTTGAATTTCCTCCTTGTGGTGTGCTTGGAGAAGCACTTTCATTTCTCCTCAAGGGTGTGCATTGCTGCTCTTGTGTTGGTGCTGCTGTTTGGGGATGTATTTCAGCCAACTCATCATTATTTTCATCATGAGATAAACAATGTTTTACATTCACTATTTTCTCTATGCTTCCATCCCAAGCTTCCTCTTCAATAAATTGAACATCTCTGCTCACAATAAACTTCTTGGTGGATGGGTTATACAACCTATAAGCCTTGGATTCCTCACTGTATCCAATGAAAATACATTTCTCCCCCTTACTGTCCAACTTCTTTCTTAGCTGATCCAGAATGTGTGCATAAGCCACACATCCAAAAACCTTCATGTGTGTGACACCTTGCTTTGTGCCACTCCATGCCTCTTCCAGCACTTTGTTCATAACTTCTTTTGTAGGGAACCTATTCAAAATGTACGCTGCACAATGTACAGCTTCAGCCCAATAATCATTAGACAAATGCTTTGCCTTTAACATAGTTCTTGCCATGTCCATTATGGTTCTATTCTTCCTTTCGGCTACTCCATTTTGTTGCAGAGTATATCTAGTTGTAAACTCCTTATGAATACCATTTTCTCTACAAAAATGTAGAAAATATTTAGAGATATACTCACCTCCTCTGTCAGTCCTTAGGACTTTGATATGCAGCCCACACTGGTTCTCAACAAGTGCTTTGAAATTGCGAAAATTTTCAAACACTTCACTTTTGTTTTAAAAAAATTAAACCCAAGTTTTTCTTGTAAAATCATCTATGAATGTTAGCACATAGTGGCTATTAGCAAGCGATGGAGTTTGCATCGGTCCACATAAATATGAGTGGACAATTTCTAAGGGTGCCTTCGCCCTTATGCTTTTCCCGGAAGGAAAACTTTCTCTGTGTTGTTTCCCCAAGATATAACCTTCACAAAGGCTGTCCAGTTTCTCTATCAATGGTAAACCTCTTACCATTTCTTTTCTGTTCAATAAATTAAGACCTCCAAAGTTGAGATGTCCAAATCTCAAGTGCCATAACCAATTATCATATTTTGGTTCGCTTTGGAAAGTCTCTTGTGCCACTGCTGCTTTCTCTTCTTTATTTTTCATATCTGCTCTCATTCTAAGAGGGAACATTCTGTTCTTTGTCATCTTCATTTCAGCAATACATTGTTTGCTGGGTGGTTTGTCCATGATTGTACAAACATCATCCTCAAAGAAAACATTATACCCCTTATGGACAAGCTGTCCAATACTTAAGAGGTTACACTTCATTCTTGGAACATAATAAACATCTGCTATGGATTTCTTTTCACCTTTCCTTGTTAAAACATTTACTATCCCTTTTCCCATAACAAAAACTTCGCTATCAGTTCCTAGTGTGACTTGTTACTTCACACTCTAATATAAGATAGAAAACATTGCTAAGTTTTCTGTCATATGGTTACTAAAACCAGAGTCTAGAAACCATAAATCCTCACTTTTTTCTTCAGCCATATTACAAGCTAAAAACAAATTATTTTGGTTGATATTTTCTCTAGTGAAATTTTCACTAGTTCTACTTCCCATATCATTCTGCTTCTTTCTACATTCATTAGCATAATGACCATATTTTTTACAATAGTGACATTGGACATTGGATTTATCATACCTTTGTCCTTGAGCATTCTGCTGACCACTCTACTGGCTGCTGCCTTGGCCGTGGCTATGATTTTGACTGTTGCACCTTCCATGTGAATGTGAAGGGTTGTTCCTTCCACCTCTGTTTTGGCTTCTGCCTCTTCCTCTTTTGTTTACTCTGCCTTGCCCTCTTCCTCTTCGGAAAGACATCTGGGTCTTAAAGGCATGCTCAAGAGATGAGTTTTCACTTCTACCCAATCTTTGTTCATGGGTCATCAGTGATGCATGTAGTTCATCCACTGAAAACTTTGTGAGATCCTTAGTCTCCTCTATGGTGGTGACAATCACATCAAATCTTGAGGGTAGACTCCTCAAGAGTTTTTCCACAATCCTCTTGTCTTCAAGAGTTTCTCCATGAGATCTTATTTGTGTGACCATTCCAATCACATGAGTGAAGAATGAGTCAATAGTATCTGACTCTTTCATACAGAGAGTCTCAAAGTCTCTCCTCAGCAACTGAAGTTTTGCTGTCTTCACTTTTTCCATGCCTTGATAGGCTATCTTGAGAGTTTCACATGCTTCTCTGGATCTCTTGGCTGCTGCTATCCTTGGAAACACACTCTCATGCACTGCCTGATACAATAAGAAGAGAGCCTTGGAGTCTTTCTTCCTATTGCTCTTCAGCAACTCTCTTTCTGCCTGAGTTAAATATTCAAACTCTTCTTCATTTGCTGGCTCTTCAAAGCCATCCTCAACAAATTCCCATAAGTCTTGGGAGACAAATAATGCTCTCATAGTTATTGACCAGTAGTCATAATTTTTCCCATTAAATAGTGGGAGGTGGATATTTCCCATACCCATACCAGTGTTGGCTCCAGCCATTCTGCACTCTTAACTATGATTCAAAAACACTTGACTGTGTATCTAAAATTAACTGACTGTTCTGCAACAGTAACACAAAAACTGTATAGAGAAATACCTTTGGATTCTTTTTGGCTGAGTCTTCACTCTGCTGGAGAAGCTGCTGCAACAAAGAACTCATTTCATTCAGATTATTTGACCTTCAAAGAGCCTGGACTAGCTCTGATACCATGTTGAAATATATGAAAATTCCAGAACAACAATGGAGAGAGTAATACTCTCCTCTTAACACAGAGAAATTAAAATTTCACTCACAGGAGACAGAGTTTCAACTCAGAAAACAAACTTCTATTCCTTTAAAAATAAACTGTTACAAATTCTTCCTCACACAGAGGGATTTACAAAGATGTTGACTGCTGCAAATGCAATTCACAAAACCTTCACTGTCTCTCAAACAAAACACTCTGTCTCTGTAATAACACTGTTGTGTTTTTCTATTCGCGCACTATTGTGCATACAAACTAAAACATTACATTTGCCTCTCGAGGCTTTCACATTATATATGACGCACATATATTATAACATAAAAAAAAACTACATTAAACCGACTGTCGGGCCCATTACTATAGCGCTTTTGAACACGTGTTTTAAATCTATTTAAAACATTCATCGGGTCCGCATTTTAAACAAACCAAAGCGATCAACCCAATATTCTGATTGCGATTACAAGTCGGACGTGATAAGCTCCATTTAATACTGCTGCATAAACTGGATCGGGTCCGGGCTTCAACACTTTCCATCGGGCTACGTTCAACAGAGTTTCCGATTGCGATTTAAAACAGATGCGATGGGAAAATAAACTGCGCCATATAAAACACGTCGGGTCCGTGTTATAACAAAATACACGACCAAATAAAATCTCTGATCGTCGATTGAACCACGGATGCGATGAAACAATATTAACCCCGCCATATAATATGGCGTCGGGTCTGCCATTTGAAATGTCAATTGGGCCAAATACAAAGACTCCCCCGATTCAAAATTTGTGATTGAATTATACAATGCCACGTGGTCTGTGGGACCACTCGCGGGCCTCGGCTCAAAGTGGAGGGCGATTTGTAATATGAGTTCCGATTGCGATGTGTGTAATCGCATCGAGCCTTAACAAAGGCTGTGGTATATGTATGTTTTACCTCCGATTGCGATGAACGCATCGGACCTCCAACATCCACAAGACACTTGAACTTTTTTAAAATATTTCTGCTATGAAATATATATGAACCGTTCCGCTTGCGGAACTCACCACATCAACAAGACACTGTAAGTAAGACTTGCGATTACCGCCTAAGTCATTTACTCTGCCGATTATATTGGTAAGGCTTTAAATCTTGATTCAACCTGTAATCAAAGCTCTACGCTTGCTGGCGAGAATTTGAGTCTGAGCATTAAACTCTGCTCTTGACAAATCGGCTAGCGCCTTGGATTAAATATCAAAGGGGTCAAATCATATCTGCTCTGTACTGCTCCTGTGCGGCTTTCCAATCCTTTTGCAATTTTCATTAAGACAGCGGAAACCGCCTTTTATTAGGCTTCAATGTGCAGCTGATCTCTCACTTTTGCAAATACTGTTGTTTGATTTCAGCAGTTGGAATTAATTTCCAACACCAAGCACCCAAATGAATCTGGAAGTGCTTGCAGACTCCCGCACCCTGAGAGATAGAGTTCTTGGAGGTTTGCCAAATACCCAAAGAAGTCTGGAAGCGCATGTAGGCTCCCGCACCCTGAGAGATAGAGTTCTTGGAGGTTTGGCAAACACCCAAAGGAATCTGGAAGCGCTTGCAAACTCCCGCACTCTGAAAGATTAATGTATTGGAAGTTTGTCAAACACCCAAAGGAATCTGGAAGTGCTTGCAGACTCTCACACACTGAGAGATCGAGTTCTTGGAGTTTTTTCAAACACCCAAAGGAATCTGGAAGTGCTTGCAGACACTCGCACCCTGAGAGATGGAGTTCTCGGAGGTTTGTCAAACACCTGAAAGAATCTGGCAGCGACATCATGCTTGCTGCGTTGTTTAAGATTAGGTGCTTTAAGGACCGAAGACGACAAAATTCTTCTAGTAACGATTCAAGTTTACGACTCTTAACCACAGTCTTTTCGATGTGCATCAGCCGCCCAATGGACTTTGGAAACTTCGAAAGAGGACCATAAATCTTTAACTCCCGCAACTCCCGAGGTGCCTGAAATGCGACTTTCATCTTTGAATTTAAGATATGTTCACTTTTCATCTACAAAATATAATAATAGCAACAGTAATCTACAATAAATTAGGGAAGAGAAAAAATAAAGAACCAGCTTTGACCTGAGACTCTGCTCGCCAGAGTGTTTTCAATGTGTTTCCCGACACTTCTAAAACTCTTATATTCTTCATCGGAATCCAGGAAGGCAGGCAAGAGTAAGGACAGTGTTAGAAATAGTAAAGTCACCTACTAAGCCTTTGAGCAGGGAGAAAAGGTACAGAGGCAGCACAACAAAGATTGAGTGCACAACACTGTAAATTGAAGAAGGATGGAAAAACCGTAAGGAGAATTTAATTTTTGATGTGCCACAACCACAAATGACAGAGGAAATTAACTGGTGATGGGCGTAGCCATTTTTGCAGAAGGAATGAAGACTTTCGTAGTTCTGAACTACGGAGGAGAAGAGATATTAAAAACAATCATTTCGGGCGTTTAAAGCCCTCAACAACCAGAATGAAGAAAACAGATTAAAACAGGCGGAAGTCCTTTTATTTTTGAATGGCGGGACAAGTGGTCCCCACCACTTATATGCTAAATTGGAATCGTAAGTTTCATACACAGTGTCTTGTTGATGTGAAGATCTGCGATGCGATCCAATCGCAATCGCAAATCGCAATGCAAATGGATCATAAACCAAGTGTCTTGTTGATATGGGAGAGTTCCGCAAGCGGAACGTTTAATACATTGAAACATATATTATAATCGCCTCCACCACAGCTGAGGCCCGTGGGTCCACAAGACCACGCGACAGTGTTTTATTGCAATCGCAAGTCGTGAATCGCAAAGGTTCAATCGGAGGCCTTTTGTTATGTGCTCCGATCAAAGGCCGGACCCGATCGTGTTATATACCACAGTTTAATGCGCCATCGCATCCGGTTGTTCAATTGCAATCAGAACCTCTTTGAAACGAGGCCCGATCGCACAATGTTAAAGCGTGGACCTGATGAAGTTTATGTAGAGGAGCTAAATGGTCCATCGCATCCGGGTCCTTAATCACAATCGGAAGATCGAGGGTTATATGTTTTCATTTAAAGTTCGGACCCGACGCCATTTATATGGCGGATTTAAAATGGTCCATCGCATCCGCGTCTCAATCACAATCGCAAGTTTCAGTTGTTGGCACATATTTGTTTTGCCGATTGCGATTGTGATGTGGTCCCTACCTGAACAACCCGCATTATATTTTTTTTATATAGACTTTAGTTAAAAAGTTTCATATTGTTGTTATGTAATGTTTTAATATATGCGTGGAATATAAAATAGAAAAGGCCCACGAGGCTGTATGGTAGTATTATTATTATTTTTGTTTTCTCACAACAACGCGGAACTGAAATACACAACAGTGTTGTTTTGAGAGACAGAGTGTGTTGTTTGATGAAAAGAGAGTCATTTTGTGCACTGTGTCTGTAGCAGTAACTCTTTATGTTATCCCTCTGTATTGAGGAAGATTTGTAACAGTTTTTTTGTAAAATAAATAGAAAGTTAGTTTTACAGATTGAAACTCTGTCCACTGTCAAGGAAGTTTTAATTTCTCTATGTTTAGAGGAGAGGATCTTACTCTCTCCATTTGGAATTCTCAATATTCCAACATGGTATCGAAGCACAATTAGGCTCTTTGAAGGTTTCAAAGAAGCTGAAGAAGAAGAAGACCTGTTGAAGCGATTTCTCCAGCAGTGTGAAAGCCCAACAGAAGTCAAAAGTTCAGGTATTTATCAAAGATAACATAGCTGTTGTTTTGTTTTAAAGGAGTTTGTTCTTTCAGAGAAGGAAAGACAGTTTGTATAAGTTCAGTGTTCAGTTTAAGAGCAATGGCTGGACCAAGCACTGGTATGAACATTGGAAATGTTTAGCTTCCACAATTTAATGGAAAGAACTATGATTATTAGGCCATTACCATGAGAGCCCTGTTTATCTCACAAGACTTATGGGTGTTTGTAGAAGATGGTTTTGTTGAACCAGCTGATGAGTAGGCTTTTAATGCCTTAACTCAAGCAGAGAAGGATTTATTGAAGAAAAATAAAAAGAAGGATGCTAAAGCCCTCTTCTATTTGTATCAGGCAGTAAAGGAGAGTGTGTTTCCAAGGATAGCAGCAGCCCAGAAATCCAAGGAGGCATGGGAAACTCTGAAAGTAGCCTATCAAGGTATGGAGAAAGTTAAGACAGCAAAGCTTCAGTTGCTAAGAAGAGATTTTGAAACTCTTTGCATGAAAGAGTCAGATAATGTAGACACATTCTTTACATATGTGATTGGGATTGTAAATCAGATAAGGTCCCATGGAGAAACTCTTGAAGAAAGAAGGATAGTTGAGAAACTTTTGAGGAGCTTGCCCTCAAAGTTTGATGTTATTGTAACCACCATAGAAGAGACCAAAGATCTCTCAGAGTTCACAGTGGATGAACTTCATGCCTCACTGATAACTCATGAACAGAGATTGAGCAGAGATGAACATTCATCTCTAGAGCACGCCTTCAAGACCCATATGCCTTCAGGAAGAGGAAGAGGTCAAGGCAAAGGAAGAGGAAGAGGTAGAAGCCAAAACAGAGGTGGAAAGAACAACCCTTCACATTCACATGGAAGGAGAAACAGTCAAATTCAGAGCCACGACCAATGCAACAGCCAGCAAGGTGGACATCAACACCAACATGCTCATGGACAAAGGTATGCCAAATCCAATGTCCAATGTCATTATTGCAATAAATATGGGCACTATGCCAATGAATGTAGAAAGAAGCAAAGTGACATGAAAAATAGGCAGAATGCTAATGTAGCAAAAGAAGAAAAGAGCCCAAGTAGTGTGCTGTTAGCATGTAATGTAGCACAAGATAGAGAAGATGATGTTTGGTTCTTAGATTCAGGATGTAGTAATCACATGACTGGGAACAGAGCAATGTTTGCAAATATAGATGAAGAAGTAAAATCAGAAGTAACCACAGGGACTGATACTAAGATCTCTATAAAAGGAAAAGGCAGAGTTAGTATTCGAGCAAGAAATGGTGAGCAAAAATTTGTCCCTGATGTGTATTATGTTCCAGGATTGAAGTGTAATCTTTTGAGCGTTGGGCAGCTCATAAATAAAGGTTACAATGTAATTTTCAAGGATGATGTGTGCACAATAAAAGATATTCCTCCAAGCAAGAAAATCATTGCTGAAATACAAATGACCAGCAATAGAATGTTTCCTCTCAAGCTCAACACTGACTTGAAGGGAAAAGGAAAGAGTATAGCAGCTGTAACACAAGAAGCCTTTTAGAAGGAAGAGAAAGATGAAAATTGGTTATGGCACCTGAGATTTGGACATCTCAATTTTGGAGGATTAAATTTGCTGCACAGAAAAGGAATGGTAAGAGGTTTACCATTGATTGAGAAGCCTGACAGCCTATGTGAAGGCTGCATCTTGGGAAAGCAACACAGAGAAAATTTTCCATCAGGGAAAAGCATAAGGGTGAAAGCACCCTTAGAAATCATCCACTCAGATTTATGTGGGCTGATGCAGACAACGTCAGTTTCAGGCAGCAATTACATGCTAACCTTCATAGATGATTTCACAAGAAAAGTGTGGGTTTATTTTCTGAAATATAAGAGTGAAGTTTTTTCAGAAATTTTGCCACTTTAAAGCTCTTGTAGAAAAATAGAGTGGAATGCATATAAAAGTCGTCAGAACTGATAGAGGAGGAGAATATATCTCAAAGGAATTTCTGCGTTTTTGTAGAGAGAACGACATACACAAGCAGTTTACCACAAGGTACACACCGCAACAGAATGGAGTTGCTGAAAGGAAGAATCGAACCATAATGGAAATGGTGAGAAGTATGCTAAAGGAAAAACACTTTCCGAATGAGTATTGGGCAGAAGCAGCAAATTGTGCTGCGTATATTTTAAATATATGCCCCACAAAAGAAGTGATGAAAAAAGTTCCAGAAGAAGCGTGGAGTGGCAGAAAACAAGGAGTCACCCACATGAGAGTTTTTGGATGTGTGGCATATGCACACATTCCTGACAAGTTGAGAAAGAAGTTGGATAGTAAGGGGGAGAAGTGCATTTTCCTTGGATATTGTGAAGATTCTAAAAGATACAGATTGTATAACCCATCCACAAAGAAGTTTTTGATAAGCAGAGATGTAAAATTCATTGAAGAGGAAGCGTGGGATGGAAGCATTGAGAAAACAGTCAATGTTAAAAATTGTTTGTCTCATGGTGAAGATGAAGGAGATGTGGTTGAAATTAAAAACCCATCCACTGCACAACCTCCAGCAACGCAAGGAAAACAAGGGACACCTCAAGCAGCAGCGAGAACACCCTTGAGAAGAAGTGGGAGTGCATCACCGAGCACACCACACG
The DNA here is from genome assembly GCA_034641835.2 of Pinus albicaulis. Taxonomy (NCBI): domain Eukaryota; kingdom Viridiplantae; phylum Streptophyta; class Pinopsida; order Pinales; family Pinaceae; genus Pinus; species Pinus albicaulis. The sequence goes on along the minus strand of CM076574.1, from coordinate 1,277,104,222 downwards.
GAGTAGAATTCAGTGCTTCATCAAGCATGACTACACCAAGTGAAAGAGGAACAAAATTCCGAAGCATTAGAGAAATCTATGAGCAAGGAGCATCAAATGAAGGTATGAATTCCCTATTTGCTTTGTATTGTCAAGTTGATGATCCTATTCATTTTGAAGATGCTATTAAAGATAGAAAATGGATAGAAGCTATGGATGATGAAATTAATGCCATAGAGAAGAAGAAAACATGGGAGTTGGTTGATCTCCCAGAAGGTAAAGAAGTCATTGGATTTAAATGGGTCTATAAGACCAAAAGCAATGCTGAAGGAAAGATAGAGAGACACAAGGCCAGACTTGTTGTCAAGGGATATAAGCAAAAGCATGGGATTGATTATGAAGAAAATTTTGCACCAGTTGCAAGAATGGAGACAGTAAGAGTAGTGTTGTCCATAGCAGCACAAAACAAATGGAAAGTATACCAGATGGATGTAAAATCTGCATTTTTAAATGGAGTTTTAATGGAAGAGGTATATGTGGAACAACCTCTCGGATATGAGAAGAAAGGCCAAGAACATAAAGTCTGCAGATTGAAGAAAGTTCTTTATGGGCTGAAGCAAGCTCCAAGAGCATGGTACAGTAGGATAGATTCCTATCTACTGGAAAATGGATTTTAAAAGTGTGAGGGAGAACCCACCCTCTACATCAAAGAAAAGGATGGTAAGATGCTCATTGTTGTTTTATATGTTGATGATTTAATATTTACAGGTAATGATGATTACCTTATTGAGAATTTTAAAACAGTCATGAAAGATGAATTTGAAATGACTGACATGGGTTTGTTGAGATACTGATTAGGAATAGAAGTAGAACAAAATGAAAAAGGAATTTTTATATCTCAAGCAAAGCATGTGAATCAAGTTTTAGAAAGATTTAATATGCAGGAGTGCAAAGCTGCAATTACTCCCACAGTAATGGGATTGAAGTTGAGTAAAGATGACAAAAATAAGGATTTTGATCCAAGTTTTTATAAAAGCATAGTTGGCAGCCTTATGTATTTGACTGCAACTAGGCCAGATATTATGCATGCTATTAGCTTAATTTCCAGATTTATGGAGAAGCCAAAAGAAGCACATTGGCAAGCAGCAAAGAGAATCCCGAGGTATGTTAAAGGAACTAAAAGGTATGGTATTTTATATACTGCTTCAGAAAATTCAAAATTAGTTGGATACACTGACAGTGATTGGGCTGGAAGTGTAGATGATCGGAAGAGCACTTCCAGCTATGTTTTTCATATGGGTTCAGGAGCCATTTCATGGGATTCTAAGAAACAGTCGATTGTAGAATTATCTACAGCAGAGGAAGAGTATGTGGCAGCTACAGCAGCAGCGTGTCAAGCAATTTGGATGAGAAGAATGTTGAGAAGTTTATGCCAAGAACAGGAAAAAGGGATAGTGATTTATTGTGACAATAGCTCAGCTATTGCATTGTCAAAGAATTCTGTGTTTCATAAAAGAGCAAAACACATAGATACAAAGTTTCATTATATCAGAGAATTGGTAAACAATGGAGAAATTGTTTTACATCATTGTAAAACAGAGGAGAAATATGTAGATATTTTAACAAAGCCATTGGGGCAGAAGACATTTGAATTCTTAAGAAAATTCCTAGGTATGACAGATAACCCAGCAGCTGACTTTAAGGGGGAGTGTTGAAAATAGTAAAGTCACCTGCTAAGCCTTTGAGCAGGGAGAAAAGGTACAGAGGCAGCGCAGCAAAGATTGAGTGCACAACACTGTAAATTGAAGAAGGATGGAAAAACCGTAAGGAGAATTTAATTTTTGATGTGCCGCAGCCACAAATGACAGAGGAAATTAACTGGTGATGGGCGTATCCGTTTTTTCAAAAGGAATGAAGACTTTTGTAGTTCTGAACTACGGAGGAGCAGAGATATTAAAAACAGTGATTTCGGGCGTTTAAAGCCCTCAACAACCAGAATGAAGAAAACATATTAAAACAGGCGGAAGTCCTTTTATTTTTGAATGGCGGGACAAGTGGTCCCCACCACTTATATGCTAAATCAGAATCGCAAGTTTCATACACAGTGTCTTGTTGATGTGAAGATCTGCGATGCGATCCAATCGCAATCGCAAATCGCAATGCAAATGGATCATAAACCAAGTGTCTTGTTGATATGGGAGAGTTCTGCAAGCGGAACGTTTAATACATTGAAACATATATTATAATCACCTCCACCGCAACTGAGGCCCGTGGGTCCACAAGACCACACAGCAGTGTTTTATTGCAATCGCAAGTCGTGAATCGCAAAGGTTCAATCGGAGGCCTTTTTTTATGTGCTCCGATCAAAGGCCGGACCCGATCGTGTTATATACCACAGTTTAATGCTCCATCGCATCCAGTTGTTCAATCGCAATCGGAACCTCTTTGAAACGAGGCCCGATCGCACAATGTTAAAGTGCGGACCCGATGAAGTTTATGTAGAGGAGTTAAATGGGCCATCGCATCCGGGTCCTTAATCGCAATCGGAAGATCGGGGGTTATATGTTTTCATTTAAAGTTCGGACCCGACGCCATTTATATGACGGATTTAAAATGGTCCATCGCATCCGCGTCTCAATCGCAATCGCAAGTTTCGGTTGTTGGCACATATTTGTTTTGCCGATTGCGATTGCGATGTGGTCCCTTCCTGAACAACCCACATTATATTTGTTTTATATAGACTTTGGTTAAAAAGTTTCATATTTTTGTTATGTAATGTTTTAATATATGCGCGGAATATAAAATAGAAAAGGCCCGCGAGGCTGTATGGTAGTATTATTATTATTTTTGTTTTCACACAGCAGCGCGGAACTGAAATACACAACAGTGTTGTTTTGAGAGACAGAGTGTGTTGTTTGATGAAAAGAGAGTAATTTTATGCACTGTGTCTGTAGCAGTCACTCTTTATGTTATCCCTCTGTATTGAGGAATATTTGTAAGAGTTTTTTTGTAAAAGAAATAGAAAGTTAGTTTTACAGTCTGAAACTCTGTCCACTGTCAAAGAAGTTTTAATTTCTCTGTGTTTAGAGGAGAGGAGCTTACTCTCTCCATTTGGAATTCTCAATATTCCAATAGACAGTTGTTCCAGCGTAACCATTTCATGTTTGGCGACTCAACCCTCCTCAATATGCTTTTTAGATTACCGTCTTCAGTTGCAATAAGTTGTAAGTTCCTGAAACAATATGGTGCAGTGTCGATCAGCTTCCTCAGAGAGTTTCCCAACACCTCATCACACCAACATTTGAACTATGACCATTCTTCTTCTGATTCACTAAGGCAATCAACGAGGGAATGGATAGTCCTAATACCGTGAACCTCCGTTATTAGCTGTGTGTAACAAAGAAACAACAAACAAATGAAAGAGAGTAACAGGATCTCTTCTTGCTTCTGTTGAACGGAGAAACACGTTGTATGAAAAATTCAAGCAGTTACAAAAGATCGTTGCCACAAACCATCAATGTCGTTGGTTGGTCACCAAAGATGATGCAACTGATTTTCCTCATCATCAATTTGTCTTCCCAAATCTCGAAGGTGATCGTGCATTTTTATGTTATTTCCATCTACCTCGACAAGGAACCTTTCTTGCAGATTTTGAAAACCCACCAAACCATCCCAACCTGATCCATCCCATATTCGTACGGCCATATGCCTGTCTTCTCCAATGAAGTAACAGGCAATGTATACGAATATTTTCTTCTCCTCTTCGTCTAGTGCATCGTAGCTAATCTTAAGCCTCTCCTGAATTTAAATGGGAAGATTGATTTGGAGAAGTTTATGCAATTGTCTTTCCCAATAAAACTTATCCTTTCCACAGAGAAGTGCCCCGAACACTTTCAAAGATAAAGGCAATTCACAACAGGCCTTGCAAAACTCATCTACGAGATATTTGAAATCTAGTTTTGGATAAGGCTGCAACAAGGCATGCGAATAGAAGAGCTGTTGGGAATGTTGTTTATCGAGACCTTTTAATTGATAGATTGATGACTCCTGTATTTCTGCACGTGTGAGAACCTCCCTAGAGCGACATGTAACCAAAATAATGCTTCCAGAATGCAAAAATTCCTTTACTGGCAAAAATGCAAGGAACTAATCTACATGATCTACATCGTCTATAACTACTAGAACATGTGAAGAGGAAAGGTGCATCTTGAGTATTTGTATGCCTTCCTCAATGCTATCTATTTGTGCAGTAATGTTAGTCAAACACTTAAGAAGTTTGCTCTGCAAGGAATTGAAAGAGCTAAGATGTGCAGTCTCTCTGACATCATATAAGAAGCAGGATTGCTTGAAATAACAACTCATCCTGTTGAAGATTTCTTTGGCTAGCATTGTCTTGCCAACTCCACCCAACCCAACAATCCCCAGAACCCGAGCCTTGTCATTATTCTGGTGCTGCAATAGCACCTTGTTTTCAAAATCTTCTACTTTTGATTGCAGACCAGTTGGGTGAGCAGCCACATACAAGGTCGTCTTTCTGCGGTTTCTGCTGTTTTTAAGCATGCATTCCATGACCTTCTCCAATAGCCTCACCTTGTCACTGAAAATTGGCAACCAAACAAAAAGAAACGAACAAAACCCCCTGTTTATTGTAAAATTTAATACAAAATGTCAAGTGTATATCAATGCCAGTTAGATTAATAATGCGGAAGGGAGAGTTGAGAGTTCCAACCCATTATAGGCGTCGAGTTCGAAACCGACTCTGTAGGAGACTTCTTTGAGCACATTTTTCCAGTTTTCAAGAGTTTGGCGGTCGTATCTGCGTGTCTGTTCATGTTTAGCAAGGGCTTCAACATACCGTCCATGTTTGGCCCATCGAGGCTCAGAAGGCTTCATGTTATAAAATAAAGGAATTATGATATCCACAGACTTTTTCCATATAGAAGCAACTCATCCAAACACCATCTTGAGTCTGCATATCCAGGCGAGAAAATGACGATGTGGACATAGGCGCTTCTGATGGCGCCTTCGATTTGAGGATCTATGCACTCGCCCGCCTGCAATTCTTCCCTGTCGAGGAAAGGTTGCAATCCTTGTGCATGAAGGTCACGGTAAAGATGACCAGCAAAGTAGTTCTTAACATCGGGACCCCGATGACTGATAAAGACATCGAAGTCGTAGTTTGGGTAATTAATATTGGAAGTGGAGGAGGTATCGACGGTGGGCGTTTGCAGGTCTTCCATTGAAGACCAGTGCAAAGTAAGAAAGAAAACACAGAGGGGTAGATTACGAAGGTATTTTGGCCCTTCCAAATTGAAACTAAATCTTCGTTATGGCACTCGTGTATCTCATCTACAAAACAACAATGAGGGCCAGTGATTAGGCACGTGGTAGGCGTACTATAGGGATCAGAACCCAATGGTTATTAGTTCAAGATGGAATCAAACGATAAGAATAAACTAGGAAAATGAATAAGCATGGTTGTAACTACGAAATAATCAAACGATAAGAATAAACTAGGAAGCATTCGAAAATGACGGTTATATATATATGATTTCTTTTTAAATTTTATTAGTAAAGATAAGGGTCCATATCGTTGTGGTTACATGTGCATGTTATGGGATGCATTCAACTTGGTTCCAAGTTCCTTCCAAATGAATTGTTAATTGTATGGAACCCATTCTTGTTAATAACAATTGCATATCGCCAAAAAACTGATTTTCGTATAGGCATTGATAATGTTTATCTTTTAGTAATAAGTTGTGAGATTGAATTTATTATTTTAGGTATGCAAATTTAATTTTTTGTATGCATGTAGTGTTTAGAGTTATGTCTTTTTAAACCTAGTTTGGGAGGGAAATCGATGAAATTTAGAAGTGGGAAGTCTAAACAAGATGAAGTGTATGGAGTTTATTTTTAATAAATAAAGTTGGTCTATATATATATATATATATTTAATTATAAAATGATATATTATTGTTGTAGTTATGTTTGGTTGATAAATTTTTATCAAAGGACAAATTTTAAAGTTTTTAGAAGACAATTTACAAGGATAGTAAGACCAATATTAATTTGTGTTTTTGCATTATGTATCTCCTAATCAAATTTACATTTTGAGTGGATTTTTTTTATGTAAACAATGGTCAATGAAAGATTAAATGAACATCTTAATGGAAATATGGTACTTCAAGATCAACTTGGCATTTCCTAGCACTAACCTAAGTAATTATTGCTATGATGCAACCATAAATTTTAGCAAGGGGATGTTATAAATTTTGCTAAAGTATATAGATAACAATGTTATACATAACAAAGTCTCATAACTAGTGCTCCTTCTAGTTTAGTTTAATTATTGAACATTGGAAGGTATGAAGGAGCTCAAACATTTGAAAGGGTTACAGAGTAGTTAGTTTAAATATAGTTAAATTAGAGTAAGAAACACCTTTATATTAATAAAAAATACAATTAAAATAACAAGACAATTCATGATTTCATTATCTCTGTTGGGAAGAGATAATAAGAACTCTATTTGTGGATACTTATTTTTATAAGCTTTAATATCATATTTGTTCATTTTATTTTGTGCGGAAAGTTTCTTACTAAATTATTGTAAGAGAGAATTGAACGGCATTGTAATCCATTTATCCTAACATATCCATTTTTCAATATACACAAAGCTTTTTGCATCATTTTTTTTCATATAATCATGAGATTTATTAACAACCATTAAAATGATTTTATCTTTCACTTTCAACTATAACAGTGAAAATATTCTGGTATTTTTGTGAAAGTTGAATACTAGATTATTACGAAAAAGAATTGAAATATGTTATATAATTTATTGGAAAAATTATTAAAATTAAATTTCTTTTCAATTTCAATAATTATATTGAAAATGTTGTATAATTTATAAAGAAGATTTATTGTTATAATATATCATCAATTTATTATAACATATGCATTTTCCAACATATATGAAAATCTTCATAAATTTTTAGAATGAATTAAAAAACACAACTTTTTATAAAATAATCAAATTTCTCACTTAAGCAATAATTAATAATTAAAAATTAAAGAATCACAAATAACTAAATTTTTTTAATCTTGACATGATTTAAAAATTAATAACTTTTATTTATAATTAGTTGTTTATTGTTATTAGCTTGCTATTGACTTTCTTCAACCACATTCCTATCCATTTTATTTTTGAAGATATTGTTTACTATTTTATTCTTATTAGTTTTAAAATTTTAATGAAAATATTTTAAAAAAATGTATAATTAATGATACAGTTAAAAAAATTTAATTTTTTTTCACAATTTACTTATAAAATTTCAAAAATATGAAAATAATTTATTTAAAAAATTATAATGTAATATTAAAAATAAAATGGAAAAACAATATCATTTAATAAAAAATTACGGTGGAAAACATTTATTTTGAAACCATAAAATTAAATTATAAAATAAATATAAGAGAAAATTAATTAATAATATATTTGAAATCTTAATACAATATTTTACCAAAAGGAGGAGTGACACTTTGATCAATAGAAATATAGATACTGATATTGTTGAAATTTGCAGTTTCACATGCACACGAATTTAAGATAAGGCCAGAATCAAAATGGGTCCTTAGATGTGTTAAAAAATTATTTAGAAATATTTTATGAATATAGTCGCTTATGATTAATGCATTCCTAATGCCTGAGGAAGGTGCGATCCGTTTTCCCAATGCTCGAAAGTCGATGTTTGTTGGTTTTTAGTATTTATCTTTTTAGTTGACCACTAAAGAGAAAGTTGAAATAAAATTTAAGAATTGGATATTAACATTCTGTTAAACTTAAAATAAAATTGGATTAATATTTGATATTAATATTTTATTATGTATATGGATTTTTGGATTGATGGTGATAAAATTGGATTAATATTTGATATTAATATTTTATTATGTATATGGATTTTTGGATTGATGGTGATTGATTGTTTTGTTATGACATTCTATAAGAAAAAGTCATCAGATCAAATTTAAATCTATGTAGGCATTTAAAAAAAAAACAATATTAATATTATATTGTACTCACAATAAAATTGGATTAATGTTTAATATTAATATTGTGTTATTTTTAAAATAAAATTGGATTAGTGTTTAATATTAACATTGTGTTATAATTGAATTGACTAATTTTAAATATTTATATTATTATTTTATTAGATATATTATGCATGTGAATAAGTCATACAACCTGTAATTAAGGGATTTCTTAAAAATTTTCTAGTTCTACCTAAAATTCCTTATTTCTGCTTAAGCGGGGATGGCATAACGATGTCCACGCTTGGCTAGTCCATTGGAGGATAAGAGAGGATATCATCTTGCAGAATAATGATAATATTAAAAGTATTGTTCTTCCAATTTTAAGGAGAATTCGTGGGATGATAAAGAGTTATAAGAAAAAATGAAACTAAGATACTATAAGGAGGTGATCAACACCAATCTCGAAAACCAAAATTATCTTCCTACCTTGACTAATGTTAAGAAGAAAATGAGTATTGTTATGGTAAGACCAAATTCTCACGAGCTTCATAGTGAAATGACCAAATATTAAAATGCCATGTGATGAAAGGATTTGTCATTACAATGCTAAGAGGATTGAGAATGAAAAACACTTTCTTTAAGATTGTATGCCATATACTCATATTCTATTTAATTTTCAAAATAAGGCCAAGATGTTAAATTTTTTATTAGTATTTTACTTTCTTATAAGTTAGATAAATATTTTAAATTTTAGTGTAAGTTAATCATAAACATTATAATATTAATATTATATAATAAATTTTATTTGTTAATATTTAATATGTATAATTTAATTGATTTAAAATTTCTTCTTTTTAGAAAAATTTAGATTAAAAATAATTAATAAATCATTATATTATTTTAGGTGACGAGGAAATGGAAATTTATAGAATATATAACTTCTTCTGAGATATATTTAAATGGATTTCTATGATTAATTAATACAAACAAATTTAACTATATTTAACACATAATATGCATTCATATCGTAGTTGTAATAATAATAATAATAATCCAATTTTAAGATCACCACCAAGCGAGACACTAAATTGGTGTATGAGACCCCATTGTTTGTGGGACAAGGAACCCACCTTCATGCAACGATTTGAGAAAATATTTAAATGGATTTCTATGATTAATTAATACAAACAAACTTAACTATAATCAACAGATAATATACATTCATATCGTAGTTATAATAATAATAATAATCCAATTTTAAGGTCACTGCCAAGCGAGACACCAAATTGATGTATGAGACTCCCTTGTTTGTGGGACAAGGAACCCACCTTCATGCAACGATTTGACTACTAAGTCTACGAAGGCATACATACTCTACCTCCCTATAAATTGACCTGCGAAATCTTAGAAGGAAAAACATGCTCTTATACCACTTTTTCGTTAAATTATTGAAAAACCATAATTGATGGTGAGAAAAACTTAAGAAAAATGGTCGACATGGAAAACTGTTAGTTTATGTCGGTTGGCGCGTTAACGTAGTCAACCAAAGACAACGACACCTCAATAAAGATCACAGATACACGTGGGCCAAGGAAAACATCATCCCGCTTACGTGAGCACCATGCATGGATGATTCATCACATAGTTTCTTACACGTCTGATCCTACCCAGTCAACGTGTATTGTTGGTGTGTAAATCACGACAATAAATGATACGCATGTGAGGCCTATCGCTACAAATCTTTCTTTTGTCCTGTCAGAGACTATACATTTCCATGATAAGAGAGAACCTCAATAAATGTATCAAAATTTAAATAAATAAAATAAAAATAAATAAAATTAAAATATAAAAAATAAATAAATTATTTGATATATTACTATTCAATTTTGTTTGTTTGTTTGTTAAGAGCATGTTAATTGATGATGAACACAATATTGAATGCACTATAGTCGTTAGAGCTAGTGATAATAATGGAGAAATATCCATTGCATTGTAATTGAGTAATTAGGAGATCTTAATGACAGTATGCCAACCACTACCTCCACCTCCTTTTATGTTATAAAAGAGTAATGCAAAGAGAGTATAATCTTGTAAACAACCACCACCTCCACCTCCTTTTATGTTATAAAAGAGTAATGCAAAGAGACTATAATCTTGTAAAATCTTGTCTTGAATACATGCAGTCATGACTCTTCTCATGTCATTGCCACCTTTTGGAATCCAATACTTGTTAGACAAAACCAATGGCACCAATATTTTGTCAAGATTTTGTATCATTTTCATTATGCATGCAAAGAATATATTTTTCGTATAAGGTGATGATGTCATTTCAAATCTATAGTGACAATTTTATTTTCAAAGTTTCAAAATAGACGAGAATGTGGCATAAGAAATTTAAATTAGCACCAAAAATTATAGCAGCAATGGTGCCAAATGAGCTCCTAATTGCTTTGTTTAAGATCATAGAAATCAAATGTGATATATTCTAACATGTGCACGTTCAAGTTGAAGTAGTTATTATTTTCAAACACCTTAATAACTTCAAATCAAATTTGATATATTCTAACATGTGCACCTTCAAGTTGAAGTAGTTATTATTTTCAAACATCTTAATAACTTCAAATAAAAGAGAAGTAAGATGTATGGAATATAAACTAGAACTTTTATGTAATTAGAAAAAAAATATTGTGTGCAATTAACATCAATCCAAAAAATGTGGATAATGCACAAACTCTATACTTGTTACAGGATTTCATATAAATACGCTCCAAATATGTTGCATTTTAACAAAAAATTCCACTTAATATATATATTGGCATTAGTTGCATGCTCAAAGTTAATGAAATTTTGTATGTGCACTAAGTTTGTAATACTTTGATGTTAGATGCTATTTAATTCGAAGTATTGGCTTGTTGATTCCAAATTATAATGTTGCCAAAAAATCCAATGGTTTTCACATATTGGTTCCCTTCCATGTTGATATTAATATTGGTTTTCAAGTGGTTGTTTTATTAAATAGCCATATACGTACATCATTTGCACTACATGATAATTGTAGTGTTAACATGCTTATTTTAAATGTAATTGTCATGAGAAATATGTAGAGCATTTTTTTGGTGTACAACTAATCTGTTAATTTTAAATGTGAATTCCATTTGACTTATGTTGACACTATTTCTTCTTGTATCATTGAAGTATTTATATTTTAAATGTGTACTTGATAGAAATATTTCATTGTTATTTTAACATTCAGATCAACAAAGTTCCAATGCAAACACAGAGCATGCATGGCACACCCACACATTGCACAAGACACAGGAGCAAGTTGGAGCTCCAAAGACTTCTTTTCAAGTGAGTCATCCTCACGAAAAACCACAAGATCTGAAAGGGAATGACTGGAAACAATGATTGAACCCAGGGGGTTGTAGAAGATGAAGCATGTGGCTAACAAGAGAAGATAGAAGTACAACACCACATTCATTGGATGAAGATTCTCAAAAAGAGAGGTTACCTCTGGTATTTGGTGAATAACCAAACTCACATTTGCTTTTTTCTTTGTAATAAATAAATTGAGCCAGTTCAAGGAAAATTCACTCAACTACTGCAAATCATTTGCTTCATTATTTGAAGGGCACATTTCATTATCGGTTAAGGTATGTTGAGGATGGAAATTTGATGTTGCATAACTTTGTGGATTCAAAATAGCAAGGTGATGCTAGTGCTAGGAAGAGGATATTTATGAATAAGTTAACAACTCTGATTGGTGTTGGAGCATGCTCCACTTATGCCCTGCCCTACATTGAGGTCATGAGGAATTTCCAGGGTCATGAGAAATTTCTCTGTAAGGATTGTTTACCCAGCTAAGAAGTATAAGCATCTAAGCAACTACATGGAATAATAAGCCTAGGAAGTATAAGCAGCCTAGCAATTACATGGAATAACAAGCCTACTCCATTTAATCACATTAAGCATTCATAAGGCAGATCAAATCTCTCTCTCTCTCTCTAATTTGACATTGAAAAACACCTAGTGGCATCCAATACGTTCGCGACTCGTTCATATAACAGCAATAAGTTCTTTTTTTATGCGAGTGATTATTTAAGAGTGTCTCTGCTACTGGCTATCAAAAATTGAGATACACAGGATTGCATAAATCCTTCTTACTGCTATCTAATGGCTATATAATTATTATTATTCAATTTTAAGATTGCAGCCACCCCAAACACCAAATTGGTGTATGAGACCCCCTCAACGGTTTGAGTGTTATGAAGGCATACATACTCTACCCCCTTTTGGCTTTGAACCTGTGACTTCTTAAGAGGAAACACATGCTATTAACCATTAGGCCCACTCAATACTATCTCCTAATGCATGGAGTTTTGACAACATGGATAATTTAGAGCATTTTCCATTTATCTTGATGGAACAACAGTCATTACTCTACACCTTCACCTTTGTTAGAAGGCTAGTCCTGTGATAATGACCCATCATATAACTTCACTAAAAAAGGCTCTACCTCAGCAAATTCCTCCGGAATGAATCTATGCCAAAAATTTATGTCTAAAAGGCTCAAAGAAAGGGGACATATATAATCTGGTGAACCAGAAAACAATAGATTGATATTGTGAACATCATTAACTCCCTCAACTAGTGGATAACTGTAAGGAAGATTCCACCATAACTTATGGCTAATACGCATACTTTGTTGAGGTATAATTTTAAGCAAATGGAGCAAGGTAAGGTAGGCCCTTTTACTATTGGTGCCAAGGCAGCGTTTGCTTGAAGGGAGAATTTTGAACAGTGGGAAGAGAGTGCAAGAACCAATTCACATATTACTACATGTTATATCAAGCTCACCTAAGTCTGGAACACATATTAAATATTCCAGTCATAATTATAGGCCCAAATAACTAAAAAGGCCAACACATAGTAACACTAACATTAATACAGATTTAGACTTTAGTTAATATGGATACTCATATTAAATCACAGGGAATACATAGTTCCCCACTAAGATACCAAATTATCATTTGCAATATTGATGAGGCCTTGGGATTCCATCATAATAGCTAGAAGTAATAGCACAAGTTCATAACAAAATCAAGAATGTATTTCTTATATCATTTGTCTTACTTGTATAATGTCTTCAACATTTTGTGTGTATGACAAAGAATGAAATTCAATGTTGTTTTGAAATCCCAAAGTTGCAATAACCTACAAACAACAGTAAGGAATCAAATTACAAACATTGTCATAATCAAGTCACAACAAGCATAATAAAACTTAACTTGAAAATATACTAGTGCCCTTAATTTTGAAAAATAAAATTAGCCCCACGAGATCCAAGCTTGAACTATCTAGTAATTAAGGCCACTTTGAAGAGCCAAGGTTAGCATAATAAATAGTAAATGCAGAAATTAGTTTCTTTGTCACTTTACATTCATGTCAGCTATAGACTGCATACTTTCAGTTTATAAGGTCTATCCTAAGGGCCTTGAAAAAAGCCAATATCCTCTCCTTATTCATGCCATAGCTTGATGACTCCATACTTCCATGTTTAAGACAATCACCACCTTCCCCACCCTCGACCCAGTTCCAAACAACATTTAAATGATTACATGTTATTTTTCAGTCCTACCTGTCAACAGGAACACCAACAGGATAGCATTCAGTAACACCATTCGAATAGAGAGGTTTCCTGTGGCCTCCCTCCCCAACAAGATCCTCACAGAGTTGCCAACACAGATCCCAGGACATAGATCACCCTTCCAGAAGGAAACCCTCCACCGTCAGACAACAGTATCAAGCCATCCCACTGAGATGGAGAGACACACCATAGGTTGTCCCTTAATCTAGTATTTTCCCTCTATCATATGTTTCTTCCCTTCATATTAAGAGGTTGACGACCCACAAACATGTAGTGCTTCCTCCACATCTTCAACATACAGATCTAGTGGGCACTAAGGCACCTTCAACCAATATTTCCAAAAGGATTTTGGAACCAACCAAATAAAATCCTTGTCTAATATATTTTGAGGCGCGTAAAACATATTTTAACAACTAATAAGAGGTTACATATGATTTTAGAAAGTTTGGGAAAATAAATGATAAATCTAACTCAAAGACACTATATATATATATATATATATATATATATATGGGTGGGTTGATTGGCCAGTTTCTTCCAAGTCACTAGTCAAGTTTCACTGGTGGGCCAAAATGTGTCTAGAGTCTAATTGAGCCCACAAAATTCCATCTTGTCATGGTTGAATACTATATGTAACTCAACCATTTAGCAATGGTTCTATATAGTGGCTATTCTTTTGGGAGCCATCAGAATTCCTCTAACAGTGAAATTATATCTGCAAAATATACCCTTAATTCCTGACGAAGAATGTAACAACCCTCTCACATTATTATACACTCTAACAATGAAATTGTATATTCAAATGAAAAATCTACCCTTAATTCCTAACGAAGAATGTAAAACCCCTCTCACATTATTACTATAATGTATATGTATCTCTCCTTTTAATACACACACACACACACACACACACAAAGAGAACACTATAGTTTGAACTAACCACCAAAAGGCTTTCAAGTAAGGTCATTCAACGATAGAGGAATCTACTCCAAACCCCTTGGAACCTTCCATAATTCTATTCTTTTATTAGGGAACCTAAATATTTATAATTCATGTTATCAATTGTTCTATAGCAAGCACCCATATATTCGGTCAGATGTTTTAATAAAAGGTGCTTCTATATCTGGATTTAATAATATGCCAAGGCTTTCACCTAAAGGGTCGATCTCTTGACATTGATCATAATTGGTCGTAACATCCAAGATAACCATTTGATGAAGTCTCAATAACCACATTTCACCTCAAGACTACTACAAAAAATCTTAAGTTTGATTGTCCCAGATTATACAAGTAGTATCCTGATTTTTTGTAGCAAAATATCTAAATGAGTAGTTCAAATTCCCTCTCAAACTAGAAATGACCTTCCCTGTCTGAGTGCTATTATTATCATTCATTCTAATAATATATCTAATATCTATCAATGTATGGTAATATCACCTATGACATGTATGCTTGTGTAGTAAATTGAACAGAAGCATAGGTCAGTACTTATGCAACAAGGGTACTTCTACAAATCATGCAACAAGCAGCGTAACACTAGCAGGCTATAGGAGTAATAAACTGTGTGAATCGTTGTGAACCATGCAAGTGCCTACATGAGGTCATTATGGTATGCCAAGAGAATATGTGACATCTAGTGGTGAGGCTTTTGGGGAATTCAATTCTTATGCCATGAGCGAAACTGCCACTTAAATTTGTGTGTTATTCCAATAACCCGTTGATCAGTTGCTCAACGTTAAGCTAAAAAATGGAAGTGCTCAGAATCGATTGGAACTTAAACGACAATGAAGATCTCATTGCCAGGAATCCGACGCAATTCATTTCATCGAAAACTGACTCCGTATGAGGAAGATAGAGCCTGCTTTTTGTTTTCCTAAAGAACTAAAAAATTTTCTTAAAGGAAGAATGGTGACATGGCAGCCTAGTAAAAAGAAAATGAATATTTTGGGAATATTCCTTCAAATCACCCAATGAAACTATGCCAAGAACCAATTTTTGGTTAGTTGTTGAAGGGGGTTACTTCTTGTAATTTTATTGGATTTGGGAGGAGCCAATGGGAAGAGGACACGTGGCAAGCCCAAAGGCCACCACATGCCCCCCCCTCAAAGGCAGAATTTTTTTAAGTCCAAGGTCAAATTAGCATATATTATATGGTGCAAAAATTATTGTCGAAGGACAGGCAGAGGTTGGGGTCGATCCCGCGACCTCTCCCACACAAATCACATGTATTACCACCAAGCCGAGCCAACAGTTCTTATAAGACTATGCGAGCAGTGTATATTTTAATTCATATAGTTTGACTGTTGGGCGAAGGAGGGGGCCAGCCCCGTAGGCCATCCCCCTCACCATGTGACTTAAGGCGGAAGACCAGGAGAGCAGGTCTTCTTCTAATGGCACATTTAAACCATAGTGCAGGTTTAATTAACCATAATAACAGTTATTTTCACTAATTCTTATGTTTAATATGGTTTTTTTTCAAATTTGCTTAATGTGCCTAAACGACCATTTAAAAACACTTAACACTTAATTAATACACTCTTAATTTGGCAGCCAGTTTGGAAGATTCCACCATTTTCGGCGGGACTCCAAAATTAGTGGCGCTAACTGGAGTTTCTCCAGTTCTAGTGGGGTTTCCTAGGCCATAATTGATTAGGCCATAAATTTTGCAAAATTTGACCAAATTGGGCTCAAGAAGAGGAAATCCTAGATTATTTGGACATTCTGAGCATTTTGGAGCATGTTTCAGGAGTATTAGAGGATTGTGAATAACACATTTTTGTCATTTGGAGCTAATACAGAGGCCCAAGCCATGGAAGCTAGACCAAGGAGATGTAGCCCAGGAGGGGTGATCTCCTTCATCAAAAAAATTTGTTAACAAATCATTTTATGGTTTTTTGTACATTGTATTTATGTTGTTCAACATTATGTTTTAATGTTATTATGCTCATGAATTTAACATAAAACTCAATACATTTACCTATTTAACAATCAAAAACACCTTAAGAAACCTATGCACACAAAGCAAAAGATCAACAATCTATTTATAATTCTGAAGATGAAATTAGCATAACAAAACGAGCATTAAGATTCAAATCAAGGTGGTATCAGATCAAAGGTTGAAAGGTTATTTTCTGGATATTTTCTTGAGTTTTGTGCAAGTAGGGTTTTTAATGGTTGAAAATTTGTGATGCTTCCAAGGTTAACGTTGTAGAGAGGAGAAGGGAAACTATTGGTTTCTAGTCCTGAGGTTAGGACCATAAGAAGGAGAGGCTCAAGGCCACCATCTCCACCCAAAGTTTCACTGACAACTGCACTTGAAGCACCTCAAGTTTTATCTCTATATGATATTAAGAAGGTACAATTTGCACCAGAAGATGAGGTTGAATCCATAGCCATCATGTCATATGTAGGAGAGACTAAAGGTATTTCAGAAGAGGAATCATACAAGAAGGATTTATATGACCTAACTAAAAGGGTTAGGATCCTCTTTGAGGAAAGGAGTACCAGGATGGTTGAATAGAATTCTAAGTCTCCACATGGAGAGGGAACCTCAAAAGACAGAAAGGATGAAGAGAAGGATTCAAAGGGCAGTGGAGGAAAGCCTCCTCCATCTCCACCATCTTCATCATCATCCTCATCATCACCATCAACATCATCTTCCACTTCCACAACCAAAATGACCATACTCACTCAAAAACCTTAAAAGGAAAAACTCCCTTACTCAAACTTGTGTCAAATTTGAGCTTCCAATGTATAATGGAGAAGTGAATGCAAAGAAGCTGGATAATTGGATTCGTCAATTGGAGGTTTACTGCAGAATTCTGAACCTTCAAGAGGATGACATAAGAATTGAATTGGCTTCATTGAGGATGGAGGGATTAACACTTGTATGGTGGGAATCAAGGACTCAAGAAGAGATTAAAAACCATGGTAAGATCTCAATGTCTTGGTCAAGTTTTATTGCTGCCATTAAAAAGAAATTTTACCCTCTATATTAGATGAAAAAAGCCATTATGGATTGGCATAATTTTAGACAATTTAAAGGGAAAAGTGTGCAATATTATACTCATGAATTTAGGGGAAGAGCTCTTATTTTGGGTATTAATTTGTATTATCAAGAAACTTTGTTAAATTATATTTGGGGGTTTGCAAAGTTACCTTAGGCACACTATTCTCATGTTTAATCCCACAAACTTAGATGAGGTTTTCATTCAAGCCACACATTTAGAAGCAAGAGGGAAACCGAGTGTAGATGAGAAAAGTGATAGTTTCCTTGAGTATGGGGGTAAAGGAAAGGGCAAGTTTAATGGAAGAGGAAAGAGAAATAACTATATCAAAAGAGAGAGAGAGACTCACATGTAAACATTGTTCGAAGAATGGCCATGATGAAGACCATTGTTGGCAACTTCATCCAGAGTTGAAGCCAAACAAAATGAAAGCCAAAGAAAAGTGAAAAACTGTTGCAATCATTGTACTTGAATTAGGTTCAGATTCAGGAGATGAAACCAAGATTACAACAATGGGTTTGAAAGGTAATAACATAGAAAGCACTAGTTCTTCAAGTTGTTCCAATGTAACTCAAGATTAAGATACAAGAATTGAAATCTTTCATATTAGAGTCGTTTCTAAACATACCAAAATAGACACACTATTTGATAGTGGTTCTCAAGCTAATTTGATTTCCGAAGACTTAGTCAAGGAGATCAATCTTGAAAATGTTACACATCCAAGACCCTATCCTTTCGGGTGGATATGCGAGAATGAAAACTTTCAGGTAACAAGGAAGTGCATTCTAAGGTTTTCCATTAGTTCAAACTTTCTTGACGAAGTTGAACTTGATGTAGTGTCGCTTGATATTTCAGGGATTGTTTTAGGAAGTCCTTACCTTTATGATAGGAAAGTAGTATTTCATAGCCATGAGAATAAGTATCACTTGTTAAAGATGGAATTGAGTACATAGTTAGAGCGCATAAGAAGAAGACAAGTTTGTCTCTTATACATGCAGGAAAAATGAAGAGAATAGAGAATTCAAGTCATAATTTGACTTTGTTAATAATCAAGCATATAGATGTTTTGAATGAAACCTTTAAAAAATATGCATTGAATGAAAAAGTTGATTTCATTGAATTTTATTATGCTTGTAATAAGTTTTTTAAGGACTCTAATAGGTTTCCTTTGAAAGGAGGTGAACAAGATGTGAAAGATTTGCAACAGTCAACATTAATGTTGAGCAGTGTTGGAAACAAGATGCCAGTGCAAGAGAGAGAAAATATCAAAGAGAAAGTGCTAAAGCAATTTGAAAAAGAAGGCATAGGTTCCATAAGTGCTTGTTTTTGGTTTCCAAAGGGTACATGGCAATGGTTAAAATATTTGGTCAAAAGTTGACGCAAGTTCAAATCAAGATCAACTAAGAATCGCCATGACAACAGTGTTCGAGGTGAGACAGTTTTCAAGTTTCCTTTGATTCACGACTGAGGTGGGAACACATTTTTTTCTACAAGGAAAACTTGCTGCTCTGGAAATTCAGGGAAATTATATCATGACGGTATCTACAACAACAAGAGAGGATCTCAAGAGTTAAGGAAAAATATTAGTTTTTGTGAAAACCTCAAGTTGATGAAAATGGGAAAAGTTCAGTGGATTGAGATTGAAAGGGTGAGGGAACTGTACCCTCATCCACATGTTCAGTAATAAAAGAAATTTTGGGGTCCCAAAGGCTTCTAGTGGGGAGGAATGATCAAGTTCTCAGTATTAAGCTAAAAAATGGAAGTGCTCATAATCGATTGGAACTTGAACGAAAACAAAGAGCTCGTCGCCAGGAATTTGGCACAATTCATTTCATCAAAAACTGACTCCATATGAGGAAGATAGAGCCTATTGTTCATTTTCCTAAACAACTAAAATTTTTGTAGAAATGACAGAATGGTGACGTGGCAGCCTAGTTAGCAAAAAAGAATATTCTAGTAATATTCCTTCAAATTTCCCAATGACACTATGCCAAGTGTCAATTTGTGGTTAGTTGTTGAAGAGGATGGCTTGTTGTAATTTTATTGCATTTGGGAGGAGCCAGTGGGAAGAGGACACATGGCAAGCCCAGAGGTCGCCATGTGCCCCCCTTCCCCTCAAAGGCCAAATTTTTTTAAGTCCAAGGTCGAATTAGCGTATATTATATGGTGCAAAAATTATTGTCGAAGGATGGGTAGAGGTCGGGGTCGACCCTACAACCTCCCCCACACAAATCACATGTCTTACCACCAAGTCATGCCAATAGTTTGTATAAGACTATGCATGCATTTTTTATAGGAAAGGCTACCCTAAGGTCTAGGTTGAAGGACCTAACAGAGCGGAAGGCATATCATCACAAGAAACACTCAAATTACAAGTCCTAACGCTTGAACTAGAAAACTGAGGATAAACGACCTTACCCATGTGCCCTATGTTTGAGTTCGATCCTGTAGGGTGCAAACCCTCTACTACTCCTCATGCTTAAAGACCTGCAAATCAATCAAGACAAAGCACACAAACTAGTTTCACAACATATATATCCCAGATTTCAGCATGTTAGATTATATAATCTCATAAAAATAACATGAATTAAATCATTACAAGATCATTCAACATGTATAGGAGACATATAACACAAGGACATCGATAACAAGACAGAGCTTCTTTTATTAAAAATATGTAAAGAGAAAGTGGAGAAATCACCTGAGATTTTTCATGGCTCCAAGAGAAACTGTCCTCCAGATCCATCCAGCCCTAGCCTCACAAATCTTCTTCCATAAAGGGTGCACAAAGGATGTCACATAAAGAGGGGGTGAACATCACAAGGAAACAAGGGTTTCCTGAACCTAGGAAGTGCATGGGGCACAGAGAAATATCAGACTTGATAAGAGCTATAACAGGCTATAATATCAATAACATTCTCTCTCCTCCCTTAGGCCATTCCCTTGAGGTGTATTTATACTTCCTCAAATCCGTTTTTTCAATTGGGAAACAATTTGGCCACAAGATGAGGTAGTTAAGTTATTGGAAAAACCCATACACCCCACCCAATTAATAGGGAGTTTATTATTTTTTTAATATTTTAAATTGTATACGCGGGTCAAATATTGGTGGACCCATGTCTGCACGCAGAAAATTTTGGGTAGAGTTGCGTATGGAATTCAAAATATTGTCTTTTAAGAAGTTTGACCAAGTCTGAATGGAAGGGTTGCCCAAGGCCAATGCATAAGTCATAAAGTATATAGAGGTGATAAATGATTCTATAACAAATGCTCCCTAATATATGAGGTCAAAAGGGGTACATGATGGCCAAAACGTATTATGTGCATAATAAAGAATCTTGCAAGGACTAGAGAGGACTTCACCATATTTCAGCCTACCAAAACAAGTGAAAGAAATAAGAAAGAAAGCTCATGTATGAGGCGGGCATACCCATGCTTAGTGAAAGAAAATCATGTCCGCATATCAAGCATGGAGCGGATCCAATATGTATACAAGTATAACTAAACTATAAAGTACATTGTGAACCATCTGATCACTCCCCGAAAGTACATATCAAAATTATGTCTAAGTATCGCATATAAAATATTGATCAATGATGCTGCAAATATATTTGATCACTGAAGTCGCAACTGAATCTCCAAGTACCAAATCATAAGTGGTGGAAAAAATGGTACTGCACACAAATCGGGTGCCAACATATAAGATGTTGCTGTGATGAATTGCAACATATAAGGGTGGATGGTGTTATTGGTATAAAACTGAAGAAGTTGTCAAAGTGAGCTAAAACATGCTGATGCAAACCCAAGGTCTTCACCGATCACCATGGCACAATTCTACATAATGGGAATCATTAGGGGAATTTTGAGGTCTAAAATGGGCCTCCTAAGGAAAATGTACAATCAAATTCACTTTATGAGAACCAATCACATTTAAGGGCATGGCATCATCCCTAATGGTTGAGGTGGCATTGCTTGAGTTAAAGGTACTTACTTGTTACATTCTCAATGGTGGATAAAAACTCATGGTTAACCATGGTAGTGCTCTAAGTACTCTTAAAGTCAAAGTAAAATACTCATAATAAATGTCATTTCACACTTTTTGAATAAAAATATATTATTGTCATTTCATATTTCTTGAAAGAAACAATGCATATCCCTATACATTTATTATATTATATTATTTTTATATAGTATATTAATTACATGTTATTATACAATTTAAATAATATCAATTTTAATTAATAGCATATAACATAATTAATAATTTATCAATTTATATTTATATTTTATTTTAAGTTATTTAAGTACAAAGGACAAATGCATTAGTTGTTCAATGATAATGACTTTTTCTTGAAAAAATCATTCTTATTTATAGTCACATCAATACAATTTTTTTATTAATTTTATTTTGGTACAACTTTTGAATTGAATTTAACTATGGTTATATGGATTGTGGTGCAAAAAGTGAATTGCAGATTCATAAATATTATTTTATTGGTTTAACTATTATTTTATTATTTCCTTAGGAGCCCCATTTTAGACCTCAAAATTTCCCTAATTGAAATGACCTAAGGTTGACCATGTGTGAAATCATTTGATTACCGGTCATTTATGTATACCATTAACAAACGCGAGACAACTCACTGATAATGATGATGAGAGTCAAGGTGCCCCAATACAATCTAATAAGTGCGAATAAATGAGCTGAAGTCGAATACTTGAGAGAATCTACCAATCAGGAGACATTGATGTATTCTCACTGTCGATAGCGAAGGAGTCTACCACTGATGACTGCAAACCCTAAGGTAATGACAAAAGGACTCTAGAACTTATTCCTAGAGTAATGAGTCAGATTCGATGGGAAAATATCTGCTGGAAGGAAGGAATTAAGGCATCCCACATAAATCCAATGCGAGTGTAACCCACAGGCCAAAATTTGGAAGGAATCAGATGAAGGAAAGTGAAGTAACCAACTCGAAGTACATTTTTAGCATGCACAAAATGTAGCTAGCACACGGCAGAAACCCTCTGAACCAACCAATAATGAAAGATGACAAAGAGGCGAGGAATCCACCGATAGGGTCAAATGGAAACCAAGGCACTGCACAAATCCCACGTGTGATAATGTAAGCTGAATTCGTACACAAGGGAAACCACTTAGTCAAAGACCCATGGTGTTGATCAAATGCCGAGCACAAGGTCACCTATCAATGATGTAAATAGGGCTAGGGTGCGGCTCTAGGTTCACTCTCAGATCAATTTGTCGAAGTCAATAAGTGACAAACCCGCCGGAAAGAAGTTAATGGAGACCTTCTCAAACCAACACGAACAAAGGACCAAATTATCGATGTGATAGAACAAGACTCTGACAGACTAGGATGGCTGACTGAAAAATGAGTCAAGAGACACCGTAGAAAGACCAAATCAGGTTTACTTCCCTTGAACAAAAGCACGACTCATGTTGAATATGGAAGCATATGATAACTTTGTATAAGTTTGTCATGCAGGAGGCATAAACAAACCCTCCATATGATTGGAAGAGATAACCAACCGGGGGAGTACTGACTCGATAACAAGGTTACGAATTCTCCTTATTCAAAACTAAACCCATCCTAAATGGAGAAAAGTCTTAGTTTTTTTGTGGTTTGTTCAAGGGCGACAAAACTAAATCTTTAGCTTCCATCAAATATGGAAGTAATGTCCCGTTCTTGATCTATTTGGAATATTTTATTTTTTTGTCTTTTTCATATTTCAAAGCCTGAAAAAGAATAAAAGAATGCCTATAGTAAAATGGATAGAAAAAGTGTTGTTAAATAGATGCACGAGTTCCTAGGAAAGGAACAATCCTATGCTTAATGCAAGGTGGTGAAAATTGGTAAGTGACACTCAAAGGAATGTTCCATCCATGGGTAAAGGTGTCAAGTTGTAAAGGCTAAGTGATCACACAATTGAATTTGCAGAAAGACATGGTCAAAAGATGGCTTAAACACGATTCCAAACAAAGCTGGCTAAAGGCCAAGATATACAAATGGTCAGTATGCAATGCAACAAAACAACTCAACAACAAAATGGGAGCCTCTAAGGTATATGGCCAGAGAAATATAGCGAAGAAGAAGAAGAATGAAACTTCAACGCATAAGTCATGGTGGGACTAAATAGGACTCCCAAGCCTACAAAAATTATAGCATGGGTGACAAATGCTAGCGAGGACATAACTAAGAAGCCCATGTAAAGGATGACTCTACCATCATATCACGATGTATAAGTCAGTGAGTGAAATTGTTTTAATAATCACAACATGATGGGGTCGATAGGGTCGACCCTATGGAAATATTTTAGAATGGATGCTAGTATGCATAAGTGCAATGGAAGGTGAATTCCCTAACCTATATGCCAGTTCAGAATAAAATACCTACCATGACAGGTCAGCGGTCATGGAAATGAAGCAAAAATGGAATTGTCTCAAAATCACCATAATAGACCTAAAAATAACCTATCCTAACACTTACAAGACAAAAGGTTAAACAATCGTTAACAAATTCAAAAAATGATCACAAAAGAAATTTGCAATTTTTTGTTTGAATTCTGGGCATAAATAGGGCTTTTGGACTCACATTTGATCCTTTGTGCTGTGAAGAAACTGTGAAAGTGCTATGGAGCAAAAAATCCCTTTCTTGGAAACAACAATTAACCACCGAATCGATCCAAATCTTTCAGGTAAGCCTCATACTCAGCTTAGTCATTAGTTTCTTTATCAATTCAAGTAAAGTTTTGGGATTTTCACCATAGAAATTATGTTTTTTTCTAAAACCCTCTATGTATATGAGGGTTCATAATGATGAACTCGCGTATAGACATGATAGTTTTTGAATGGACTTGTGTATGCGTAGAGAGGAATTTTAAAATGAATTTCTAAATGGTTTTTGGATGAAATGATGGAGGATGACCCTAAGCTGGAGGGAAAGAGAGCATAGAACTATTGATAATGAGGTCATGGAAGACCAGTTATCCTTGGATATACTCCGAGGATGTCGATTATAGAAATACTTCAAAATTCCAAACATGAAAATGAACACAATATTGCTCAAAATTCTTGTAAGTTATTAGGATGATTATTATTTCATGATAGATCAAATTCGACTAAGGATTGGCATCAAAGACATTTATTTCCCAACTGGACTCTCTTGGAGAGGGGAACTAGTTAATTTGTAGGGAAAGCCCACAGGGGGGTTAAATATCGAGGATTATATTTGTATTTTCTGTGTTGAGGGTAATCATAAAGTCATGACACAGATCCCAATTAAATATGTGCAAGGTTTGTAGATGAAGATACTACTTTTCACCATTGTGAGGGTACCCAGATCAACTTCCTTACATCAGGCTTCACGAGGAAGCATGAGTCTAGAATTTGATTGCTTGACTACATTATATGATTGGTGCACACCCTTACTAACAAACTTAAAGAAACAACTTCAATCTAGAAGAATACGACAAAGTGGTTATGATACCATCCTATGCACATTATTCTTTGAGAGGATTCCAGGGCTTCGCCCCAAGATCATCTCTACCATCAGCAACCCTTGTGATCCACGGATAGCTAGGTGGGAAGATCTGATGAAGGGATTGGGGGGCAGAGAGGTCCCCCTGACTACTTGGGATGATGAGTTTTTCCTTTGGTGGGGAGAACAAGTCATCGTAGTAGAGGAATATCTCTATGCTAGCATGGATTTCAGGGGAGATCCATATTTTACCCTTCCACCCGGTGCAGCATGGGGGGCGATTGGTAAGATATCACAATGATTTTTCGATTATATTATTTTTTATTATTTTCAAATTATATGAAAATGAAAAATATTCTTGTTAGGAAAATATGACTTACAAATTTTATGGATCATGCTGTAGCCATGGGAGATGAGGGCTTCCCAAGGCACAGGTGCTGCGGAAGAGAAGCTGAGGATGCCACAAAAGACCCAGGGAGGACCCTCCATTCTATATAGAGAAACTTGGAGAGCTTGACTCACCAAGTCCCTATGGCTACCATAGAGGACCTCCTGGAGGCTATACAGAGATGTGGGGTTGGAGTACCACATGATTAGGTGTGGCTATTCCGCCATGTGGCGACAACTATAGTGTTCTTCCGTAACACCTATCTTGGGCAGGGCCCACAGGGATATATTTTATTGATCGGATGAATGTAATATTTTTTGATGATGAACATGATCAGGCATAAGCCCTAATTTTCTAGGACATGATTGTCTGATTTTTTTTGTATATTTTGAACACAACTCTGATATATATATATACAACAATTTTATATGATGTGATTTTCCCAAATGTACAATGATGAACGATTTTTCGATATTTAATGTGTTGAATGATTAATATGCCAATCAATTGATTGAATAGCTAATGAGTCTACAAACCAATTTTATGAACAAGGAATGTGAATGAATGTAACATATTGAAATGAACGTCATAAAAAACACACCCTCAGAAATAATCGATGTAAAAATGGGTCTGTGACACGATAGGTGTTATTTAATTGTGAGACCGCCAGTTGTGAATCCAAGTATACTACTAATGAATCAACACCAAGAGATATTGCCTCTGAGAGTAGGTTGACCACTGCAGTGTACTCTACCACATTGTTCGAAGCATAACCAATGCATACACCCCTTGGAACTAGCAACTGACCAGATGGATAGTGAATTACCCAAGCCGCAGAAGAAATATTTCGGATATGTCTACTAGCACCATCGATAAAGCCAAAATGAATTATTTCATCCAAAAACACCAGCCAAAACAGATTAAAATCATCAAAGTCACATCAAAAATTTATATACAGACATGTACAAAAGTAAAATTTACACAAACAAAGCAAATGCTAGGTGAAAGCCTAGGCATAACACTTCTTCAGATAGAGCCCATTTCTAGGTTCCGCCAGCTCGTTTTCGTCGAAATCAACTAAGGCATAAGCTCCTTTTTTTAGGACCTTTTTAATAATAAAAGGGCCATACCACATGGATTTGAACTTGCCTTCCCCCAAGGCATCCTTGTCTTGAGCATAAACCAAAACAAGGTCACCTTTAGAGAAAACCCTAGGTTTGACCACCTTATCGTACTGAACCTTCACTCATTTCTTATGAGCCTCGTTCATCGTAGTTGCATCTTGGAACTGCTCATAGAGATGTTATAAGGCATTCTTTAAGACTCGAAGTGTCAGGAAGAAGCTCGAAATCCAGCTTAAGGGAAGGAATCTTGCATTCAACAAGAAATATTGATTCCAGCCCATAAACTAGTTGGAATAGAGTGAATCCGGTTGCAGTCTTAATTGACATCGGATATGCCCAAAGTGCAGGACACAACATGACATGCCAATTGGAGTTGGCTTTATTAATTTTCCGTTGAAGGATAACCTTTAAGGACTTTTTTACGGCTTCAACCTGCCCATTGGCTTGAGGATAATACAGAGACAAATGTTCCTGCCAAAAACCAAATTTGAGAGCCAATTCAACCATCATATTGTTCTAAAAATGACTTCCATGGTCAGAGACAATCTCTTTGGGAATACCAAAGCTAGAAATGTCTTGGTTGAATAGAAACAGGGTTGTTGTTTCACCATCATTCACAAAAGTAGGCATAGCCTCAACCCACTTCGTAAATTAGTCTATTGCTATGATAATGTGCTTATGACCCTTTGCCGAAGGCGGGTTATAAGTAGTATAATAAATACCCAAATTTGTGAACGGATCAATAGTGACAATAGGAAAGAGAGGAGCTAGATGAGAGCACATCTTTCGACTATAGACTTGAAAAGGATGACATTTTTTGACCGCCTCAACACAATCTTTGCAAATCGAGGGCCAAAAATATCCTGCGCACAAAATATTTTGGGCTGTAGCAAGCCCAGATAAATGACCACCACAAGCTCCACTGTGGCAATCATTTAGCACAACCTCAACTTCTTTGAGAGTCAAGCAACGTCTAAGGATTGAATCGACCCCATGATGATCATATAGAGTGTCACCGATAATAAGATAACTTTTTGCTAAGTGACACAACTTTCAACGCTCGTATTTTGAAAAGGCTAAGGGAAACTTCGAATTCTGGAGATAAAAAATGAGATCTCCAAACCAAGGATCCTATGAATAAATGAGGAAAATATGTTCATCAGGGAACGACTCTTCATAAAAAATCTCATATCCATAGGGCAACTCAGAGATCAACTCCACAAAAACCAAATATTTCTTGGATTTGGTAGACAGGAATTCGAGATCAAACACTTGTAAAATGACAATCCATCGATTGTATTTGACCCTATCACTCGCATATTGAGAAAAAATTGAAATGGATTAACTTCTACCAAAACATAAGTTTTGCAAAGAAGTATATAATGCCTAAGTCGCTAGACATCATGGACAACTTCCAAAGCTAATTTCTCAATGGGATAATACCATAGTTCAGGACCCACCAAGCCTCGACTCATTAGAGGAATTTTGAGGTCTAAAATGGGCCTCCTAAGGAAATTATAAAATAATAGTGGAAAAAATCAAATAAGATTTGATGACATCATCAAATTTTAGAGGGAAAAATGGAAAAACTACTTTTCAACTCATATTTTCAACTTATCTCCCAAAGTTTTTACTCAAATTTCGAGCGGGAGTACTCGTTGGATGCGAAATTTAATTCCCCATCCAAGGAGTACCCATGTTGCATACTTTCGATGGGTCCTACTACACGAAAAATGAGAAATACATAAAAACATGATTACAATCACATTTTTTTTTTTTATGTATTTCTCATTTTTCGTGTAGTAGAGTTCATCGAAAGTATGCAACATGGGTACTCCTTGGATGAGGAATTAAATTTTTCATCCAACGAGTACTCCCACTTTAAATTTGAGTAAAAATTTTGGGAGATAAGTTGAAAATACGAGTTGAAAAAGTAGTTTTATTATTTTATTATTTTTTAATATTTTTACCTTTTTATTTAAAAAATGGTAAATCATCCCCCATGGTTGAAATCATCATCTTGAATCCTATTGGTTGTTATAAATTTTATTTTTGTTGTACATTTTTCTTAGGAGGCCCATTTTAGACCTCAAAATTCCCCTAATGAAGGTAGTAAATAACATGCTCAAAAAGAGCATCGTCCTCCTGAACCAAAACCATAATGATAGTATATTTTGTTGCAATGAGATATAAAGGAATTCTCTGCTATAATCAGGTGGAATCAATAATGGAGCAGAGGTCAATGCCTTTTTCAAATAATTGAAGGAGCATTGAGAAAATTCATCCCAAAAGAATGGAAATCCTTTCTTTAACAACCTCATAAATCCTTTCGTAACCTCGACATAATTAACGATAAATCTCCTTAAGAAATTGGCCTTACCTTGTAGACTTTAAAGCTGACGAATAGAATATGGGGGAGGAAACTAAAGTATTGCCTCAACCTTGAAGGGATCTACCCGAATCCCTTCCGTAGACATGATGAATCCCAACATTCAACCAGATGTGATGGTGAAAACACACTTATTAAAGTTCAACCGAATTTTATAATGACGACATCGTTGGAATTATAAATGGGGTCATTTTCGCTGTAGTATGGAAGGAAGTGTTATACCACCATTCAGCTAGAGGTAACCACTTGACCCATTGTGTTTGTTTATCAAATACAAAATAATGAAGATATCCTTCCAAACATGTGTTCACTATCTCAGTTTTACCATCAGATTGAGGATGATAAGATGAGCTATGAGCTAGTTGAGTACCCAAACAAGAAAATAATTTCGTCCAAAAATTTCCAGTAAAAATGGGATTTCTGTCGCTTACCATAATCTTTGGGTTTCCATGTAGATTTTGAATTGTTTCCATAAATGAAGTAGCAACTGTACTTGCTTTAAATGGATGAGATAATGCACAAATGTGTGCATACTTGGTAAGTCTATCAACTACCACCATGACGACACTCTTTCCTTCGGACTTAGGCAAACCTATGATAAAATCCATTGAAATATCCTCCCAACGTTGACTTGGAATGGATAAAGGCTGTAGAAGACCCGGGGTATTAATTGTCTTAACTTTATTTTTTTGGAAAACCAAAAATTCTGCCACAAAATTTTGAATATCAGATTTAAGGCCATCCCAAAAAAATTCTTTCTTCACCCTGTTGTAAGTTTTTAAAAATCCTGACTGTCCTCCTAAAGGAGAGGTGTGAAATTCCAAAAGAATATATTTTTTTAGTTGGGAATTCTTACAAATATATAAGCGATCTTTGTACCGTAAGGAATCATTTGTCTAACTAAATGTATCATATGTACTAGGATCTTGCTTCAACTTTTGAATGAGTGTCCACACTTCTTTGTCTTTCTTCCATTCATCCCTTGCTTCGGTTATACAATCTAGTTGGATAATAGAAATTGCACAAAGCAATGCTTCCACCTCCTCATCATTTCTTGAGAGTGCATCTGCAATAACATTTAGCTTCCCTTTTTTGTAGATGATTTCAAAGTCATAAACCAACACCTTTGTCACCCATTTTTGCTGCTCTTCTAAAGATAATATTTGTTCCAAAAAGTGTTTAAGACTACCATGATAATTTTTTACCTTGAAGTGCCTTCCCATTAGGTAAGGTTGCCATTTATTTAGTGCATGTAGTATTGCCAACATCTCATTCTCATAAATAGCTTTATGTAAAAACTTTCCTTTGATTGGATGACTTTCAAAAGCAATGGGTCTTCCTTCTTGCATTAAAACAACACCGATTCCATTTCCCGAGGCATCACATTCCATAATAAAGGTTTTTGTGATGTCTTGCATAGCTAAGACCGGTGCTAGGCACATTGCCTCTTTTATATGTTCAAAGGCCTTAGTTGCTTCAGGAGTCCATGAAAATGCATATTTCTTCAATAATTTTGTTGGAGATGCTGCTATTCTCCCATATTTATTGACAAACTTGCGATAATACCATGTTAAATCGAGAAATCCTCGCGACTACTTTATGGTTGTGGGGAATTTCCATTCCTTAACGGCTTTAATTTTGTTAGGGTCTACCTTAACACCCTCATGAGATACAATATGACCCAGATATTCCACCTCTTGTACTCCAAAGAAACATTTGGATGTTTTTCCATATAATTGTTTCTCGTCCAATAGTTTGAGCACCCTGTCAACATGTTGAACATGATCCTTCCAAGACTTGCTATAGATTCGTATGTCATCAAAAAATATCAGCTCAATTTTCTAAGGAAGGGTTTGAAAATGGAATTCATGAACCCTTGAAATTTAGAAGGTGCATTGGTAGGGCCAAAAGGAATGAACAAAAATTGATAATGACCCTCATGAGTTCGAAATACTGTTTTCGGATTATCTTCAGTCTTCATTCTAATTTGATGATATCCTGAACGAAGATGCAACTTGGTAAAATAAATTGCACCATGTAATTCATCCAATAATTCATCAACCACAGGAATGGGAAATTCTATTTAATAATGAGCTTATTGATCTCCCTATAATTTGGACAAATGCGCCATGATCCATCCTTCTTATGCACCAATACTACTAGAGCAGAGAAAGAACTTTGACTAGGTTGAATTATACCAGCTTGTAATTTTTTTGCAATCATACGTTCAATTTCACTCTTTTGGACATAAGGATATCTGTAAGGCCTGATGTTTGGAGGAACACTTCCTGGAATCAAATGAATAGCATGATCATGATCACGAATAGGTGGGAGTCCTTTGGGAGTTTCAAACACCTTGGAATGATTGTCTAAGACTTTTTGGAGATATGGAGAAATAAATGATTTTGATGTTGGAACTTCTAGTGAGAATAATTGTGCAATTACACATCTTTGTTCTTTATTCAGAAGCTTTGTTATGAAATTAGAGCTTATTATCTTTCCCGGCTTCCCTAGTATACCCCGTAATTCAATTTCCTTTCCTTCAGAAAAAAATTACAAGAAAAGTTCTGTAAAATTAAAAGCTAGTGTCCCCAAAGATTGTAACCATTGTACTCCTAGTACAAAATCAACACCTCCCATTGTAATGGAAAGCATTGGACTATTCAATACATATTCCCCCATGGTTATATTGATATCATGGCATTTTCTAGAGCAATTTATATTTCCTCCATTTGCAACCATCACTTGACATTCTGGTGCCGGGTATAGGAAATAATTCAATTCCTTTGCTACCTTACAATGAATAAAATCATGGGTACTACCTGAATCAATTAACACTATTACCTTTTTCTTCTTGATATGTCCTTCTATCTTGAGAGTTTGAGGAGTGGTAATTCCTTCCAATGAATTACACGATATGGTTAGACTCATTTCTTCTTCTTCTAGGGTTGGTTCCTGGTGTATATCCTCTTCTTTTGAAGTTTCTTGTTCATTTTCTTCCTCCTCTTCACAATCTATGTAAAATAATTTCTTCTCAGCACACTGTAGCAAAGCCCTTTTTCTCTTTTTTCTTTTAATTTTTGTGGTGTGAACCTTGTAAGTTGTGGAAGTCTAGGAGTAGCAACACTTCCATCTTTATAGATGTGAGTGGTAGGCTTCCTTGTCGCTATAATTTTACATTCAATTTTCTTGCCAACCTGAATGCCTTCTCCAATGAATCAGGTTCCCAAACACGAACTTCATGTTGGATGTTATCCTTTAAATTCCCTATGAATACATCAATCTTGTGTTCCTCTGGAATATCAGTTACCCTTATATTCAATTTTTGGAAGTCCTCAATGTGCTCCACCACTGAACCCTTTTGTTTGAGATTTATCAATTGGCTAAAGAAGGTGTTGCTATTTGTATCCTCATAATGTCTTATCATTTCCTCCATAAAAATTGACCAAGTGACAATTTTTTTTCGGGAGAAAAGCCATCGATACCATACAAATGTATTTTTTTCTAAATGTAAAGTTGCAATGCGTATCTTTTGTGTGTTTTGCACATTATTGAGATCAAAATATTTCTCCATCTGTAGTATCCATGTTACATGATCCTTTCCATCAAACTTCCTCATATCCGTCTTTGGAATATGGTGGTTCTTCCATCCAACATTAGAGTTTATGAAATCAAGATTAACATTTATATTTTTCTCATCATGAGCTTCCTCTATTATCTTTTCGGCATTAGGGAACATTTCTTGTATCAACTTTGTCAAACCTTCCATGTCTGCTTTTAGATAATTCTTCATGTTTTCCATGTTGTCTTTAATTTTTTCTTCCATTTCATCCATATTAGCTTCCATGCCTTTCTTCAAACCATCCATCTTCAGTTCCACGCCTTTCTTCAAAACTTCCATTTCATTTTTTGTTTCTCTTTGCGAGAAATAAATTTGGTTCACTTGCTCTTGTAATTTTGATAGATCATGTTGCAATTCTTCATCTTCATGAGTCATATTAGAGTATTTTAAGGGCTTAATTGGTGTTGAATTATTTTTAGGGGGAATTTTAGAACCCAATACTATGCTCAATAGGCCCTGGGAATTACTTAAAACTGAATTTTCAAACAAGACTTATGCAATTTGAAAAAAAAGACACACCTTTTTCTTGCTTTTGAGGAGCTTGAAATTGAAACTGAATTATGTATGTAATTGCGGATCTTCAATATCTAAAATTTGGTCCTATATTAGCCCTATGAATCTTTTTTCGAATGCCATAGGTCTAACTTGATTTGGATACTTCAAGACAAAGTTATGTCGAATCTCCCACAATGACCTAATTATGGAATGGCTTAGTAAAGCGCACGGCATGCCATGTATCACTATTTCATCCTTCGGCTCTGACATTGATAAACATGAAACTACAGTCCATGTAATTGTGGCCACTTTTTACAAAATTCCAATTCGATGCTGAGAGAGAGAGAGTTATGACGAGTTTCCCAAAGTCACCTCTTTGAGATGAAATTCAAGGGCCTAAACAAACCCTAACTTCCACAGATCATATATCTGAAAATATTTCGAACCAAGATCTGAAATTTTTACAGGAAGTTCCTGAGAATTTCAGGTTCACTCTACAACAATTTAGAATTCTTAAGATTCGTAGAAAAAAATTATATTGAAAATTCCACGATGACCTATTTAGGTAAAATTCGGGAGCCTGAAAAAAGCCTAACTTCCACAGATCATATATCCGAAAATATTGCGAACCAAGACCTGAAATTTGTACACGACGTTCCTTAGGATTTTGGTTTCACTCTGTAAACATTTCAGCTTTCGAGCCTTCGCAGAAACAAATTTATAGCGAAAATTCCACGATGACCTATTTGGAACAACGAAACCCTATAATCCAAAGCTCTGATACCAAATGTTATGAAACCAACTCCAAAAATAGATGAAAAGAGAGATCAATGCCTTAGAAATCAACCACTTCAAGGGGGAAACCTCCAATACATTACATAAATGAATAATTCTTGGATGATACAAATGAAAAAACCTCCTTCTATATAGGGGTCCATGGGGTCACAATATAATCCTAGCCAACCTAACAACAATAATGTAAGGGAAAAATAATATCAATATGGGGGTTACACAGGTACAAAAAAAACAATATGGGGGCTACACTAATAACAATAAGGGAGTACACTAGTAATATGGGGACCTAACAAAAAACTTTTCGAAAGTGTGAAGGATGATCAGTTCTCTTTCGATAACGAGCAGCTAAATCATCCAAATATGCTTCGATAATATGCTTAATGTCGTGGGAAGCATAGGACATGGCCCATTGGAAAGTAGCTCTAGCATTTTTAAGGCCAAAAGGCATATTTTTTATGCAAATGTACCCCATGGGAAAATAAAAGCAGTCTTATGCTGATCTTCAGGACGGATAATAATCTGATTGTATCCTGAGAAGCTGTCCTTGAAGGAGAACATCTCATTCCTCGCACACTCATCAATAATATGATGAATTAGTAGTGTGGGGTATTTATCTTTTGGACATGCCTTATTTAAATCCATGAAATCAATGCAAACTCAGATAGTTCCTTGTTTCTTTTCCACAGGCACTGGATTCGAAACCCACTCAGTTAATGGAACATGGTATATGAAACCCACCTTTAGCAGCTTCTCAACCTCGGCCTTGATAGATGCCGCCTTCCTAGGGTTGAACGGGCAAATATTATGCCATATAGGATTAGCATTTTCATAAGTCTTGATCTCATGTTGGAAAATAGATGGATCTATTCCAGGTATTTCCTAATAAGACCAAGCAAACACATCTCGAAATTCTCTAAAGAGATTGATGTAAGTCTGAATCTCTTTAGGGGAATATTCAACTCCAATGAAGACATTCTCAATAATGTTGGTATCTTTGGAGATGTTCCCCTAGGTAGTCTCAGAAATGACAGCCATGTTCCCTTCAACAAAAACTTTTACTGGAGCTAAGGGGTTCAAGACCGGGTGAATAGGACCAGAAGACTGAGGGCTATACAATCTTGTTTAAAATTATCGCAAGTATAGTAGGAAATAGGACCGATGATGCAGATCATCCCACGGTCTTTCCATGCTAGTAATTGCTTCAAGGATAGCCTCTTTAGATGGAATATTGGTATCAAGTCAATCCTGAGCAAAAGATGAAATAAGATTCCAAGTCAGAGCCACATCTTCGTCCAAATCCTCTAGTGAAAGAGAAATTGGAACAGAGTCTGCAGAGTCAACAATAGATTGATAGGAAATATCTGCTGCAGACATAGGGAATTCCATTCCACCCACTTGAACTTCCTCTAATGTGGAGGTAGGAGAATGCAAGGTCCAAGGATTCAAAAAATAATGAGTTTGAAAGAACTCTGTTCGAGTAGGAACCCTGGAGGATGAGATAGCATTAGTATGAACCAAAGGAGGTGGAAGATCAAAAGTAGCCATCAACAATGTATACATTCCAACCCCGAAATTCTCAACAGGTTGCTTGGCATCATTCACCAAGAGTATAATAGAGTCAATAGATGCATTTGGATATATAGGAAGACAATCCATCTGCTCAATAGTGACAATCCTCCCTTTGTGGGGAAAACTAAAGATGCGAAATAATGATGAAGCAATAGCATCCATCTCATAAATCTGATTCTGCCCCAACAAAAGGTTGTAGTATACATTTTCATCAACTATCTTGACCTCAATATTGACAGTTTTACCCCCAACACAGATGGGTGATTTTGGAAAAATTCCATGTGGCTTGTGAGAATGACCATCAAATGTAGTAAGAAAAGTAGGTGAAGGCATAACTGAAGGAGATCCAATGTCTTTCCAACATGAGATAGACATGACACATGTGGAAGCACCCTCATTCACTATTGTTCGAAAAATATTGATCTTCCAATATGTAGACTTAACCTGAAAATACATGTGATGAGGAAGTCTCTTCTTAAGATTCGACATGTCAAATGTGATCGTAAGAGAGTTTTTTGGATCAACAACCCCAATCGTAGTGGGTAATGCACTCCTTTATGTTGGGCACAACTGGAGTACCTATAATGCAGACATGGATTAAAGACTTTGCACCAGATCGTCTACAATGGAGTAGTTCTGGGTAGCCTTGCCATTAGGATTAATCGTCGTACACTTCGTAGAACCATTCGACATCCAAGGTATAGGCTCAACTGCAGGCCTCTCTATATGGAGTGGCTCAGAATTACTAGGAGCACCCTTAGATTTCGAAGATTCAACTTCACCATAATAATGACATCTCGTAGCAATATCAGTGTGAGAACTCATCATATATACATTTGAAAAATTTTCCCCTTCCTAGTTGCCCCCTGCGGGAGCTCTAGTATTAGCATTTGTGCCAACAAGCAACTGCTTCCCTTGGGGAGAATGGTTTGTCAGTACAGCCTGGGAACTAGAGGAACCCTGCTGAGCTAACAAGCATTGAGCATCTTGAATTTTCGGGCAGAGGTGAGTAAGATGATCTCCAGTGCATAACTTGCATGGAAGCTTAACCTTCTTCTTATTGTCCCTCTTACCCTCTCCAACATTATCATTGGATATATTCGCATTACCCTTCCCATCATTGTATTTCTTATTATTATTCCATCCCTTCTTCTTCCCATTGAATTTTTTATTTCCTTTGGGGTTAGAAGCTTGAACAACATTAATAGTTAAGGGCTGAGAAGGGGTTGAAACCGATGACGTAGCCTAACTATAAGGAGTAGATTGTAAAGACAACTGCTACAATTGATTCAACAGGTTAGTTGTGACACTATCAATCGAATCGATAAGCCCACCAGCATGAGGACCTGGATTTGTTTTGGCTAAATACGAGAATGAGGAGCATCAAGAAAAATATTATTAAGGACCCCAGACTGAGAATAGATTAGTTCAAATTGCTAAGCCCTAAAGATAGCCCGTTCCTCACAGAATACCCAGAAAGGGATACATCCTTCGAGATTTTTGGCTGTAAGGATTTAAGAAAGCATTCGAGAAGGAACGCATTAGGAATCTGGGCT
Organism: Pinus albicaulis; assembly: GCA_034641835.2. Lineage (NCBI taxonomy): Eukaryota > Viridiplantae > Streptophyta > Pinopsida > Pinales > Pinaceae > Pinus > Pinus albicaulis. The sequence continues at coordinate 1,277,067,121 of CM076574.1, read as the reverse complement.
TTGATGAGCCTCTTCCTTATCCTCCGTTCCTGAATATGATAAGAAATGTGTGTTGCCTTGTCCTGCTAGAAATTGGCCAGGAGATCAGTCTCGACATCATAACGAATAGGAAACTGGAAATGGTTCAGAAACATAGTATCCAACTTGCCAAAAGTAGCAAAATTTCCCCCTGTCAGCTCAATGTACCATTTTGCAGCATTTCCAGTTAGTGTGTGTTGAAATACCCTCAACCTAATCGAATCATCGATAAGGGAGTTCGACGAATACCATAAGTGGAAAGTGATAACATGGTCAACCAGGTCCTCACTGGTCTTCCCTTCAAATTTTGGAATATCTAAGGGAAGTTAAGTAGGGACTGGAGGCCAACCTAAGCTATATCGAATTGGATCATTCGTCAATTTTGATAAATTTGGAAAATTCAAAGTTGCCAATAAAGGTAAGCATGAAGGATCTTGAGAATTCCATCCCCCAAAGGAAGGATTCCCAATATTTTGAAAAGAATACTCTAGATTTGTTGAGGCACTAGGTTTCCAGAGATTTCTCGTAGAAAAGGCTAAGACATAAGAGAAACCTTGTGGCCCAGAAGCATTCAGAGAAGGACCCCCTCCCATCATAGGATTACCATAAAAATGGATATTTCCCCCAATCAAAGTTTTAAATGAAGAGGAAACCCCTTGGTAAGTGTTCCAAGTGTTGGTGAATGGAGAGAAACCCTGAGAAACACCTATGGAAGGGAAAGGTATATTCCCTTGCTGACCAAAGAAAACTGATTCCTAGCTCCCAACCCTGTAAAATCATGGTTCCAGCCTTGAAAAGCATTAGAGCTTGTATAAATTATACAACAAGCATGTATATCATGGATTCAATCTGATCTAACAATGTACTAAAGTTAAATACTGAATCACTTCTACAAAGAAATTCTGGAATAAAAAACACAATTGTCAATCACATGAAGCAAAGAAGAATCAAATCAAACCACAACACAGACAATCTCCGTGGGAAATATTACTGCTCAAAACCCCTATATCTTCTATTATATATTCCACAAGGAATCATGAAACAATTACAATGCAATTCTTATCACAAGAATCTCCTGCAATCTGCCTATCATCTCACACTGATCCAGAAAAAATCGGGCCAATACTCAGCCAATTATTAGCCTATCTCCAGCCTGCCTTGCTCACGCAATCCCTGATGAATGAAATCCCTATTATTTAGGAATTTCATCCTTCCTCAACTGTGCTGAGTATCATAGGCATCATGTGGTGTTTTAACTACATCTGGGCAGTCAGTTAATATCACAATTGATAGTCAAACTTCCCTTTCACCTAGATCTCAACTGGGTCTCCACTGGAACTAACATGCATGAAACTAATAATAGTAAATCCTCAGTTGCATGTGAGATCACTGATTGTGTATTAAATAATATTTATTCACTTGATCTCTCAATAGTGTATCAAACAGTTACAACTAGCACAACTAAGTTTAACTCACTTAACTGAGTTAAACTAATTACAATCTGCATTAACTGCACTTTGAACTCTGTTACAACTAGAATTACTCTGCATGACTCACCAACTACCTCTAACTTGAAATTCATGAGCTAACTTAGTTTATCACACTCAATTAACTATTATAAGTTATTTTGAGATTAGATTAAATTTTATTGTCCATCTTAAATAAGGGATAACTAAAATAGACATGCACCAAATTTAGCCCACACCAATGTAGGTGTTGCTTGGACCTCCTGGTCCCACACTTAGTGTAGGTGCTACTTGGACCTCTTGTTCCCACAGTTAGAGTAGATGCTACTTATTGTTTCCGGATGCCAATTTCAATGTTTCTTGTTGCAAAATTCAACACTCCCTCTCAACAAGAAAGGAATGTCCTTGCATGCGACATGCAACCCTTGTATGTGACATGCAACCCTTGCATGCAACACTTCTCTAATGTTTCTCGCACATGCAATCTTTGCATGAAACACTTCCAAAATTGATAGCCTCCAAACACTTGAATCAATATAATGCATCTGTCATCAGAGTCTTCTGACTGCTGGTACCTACCGCACATGTCTACTGGACTCTTTGCGTTGTTGACATCTGCATCCATGAACTCTGCACTGCTACCAAATCTGATCTGCACTCTAGTATCTGACACATGTCACTCTGATTTTTGTCCTTCTAACGTTTGAATGCATAAATCTAAATGATCCTGATACTACTACACTGTGGGTTCCTCATAGCCAGGTTTGATCCATGAGACACACCATCTCTAGGACCCTGCCCAAATTTATTCTTGGGATTATTCTTCGACATCGCCCCACCTCACACCTCGAGGTATAACTGCATGCACTCCCTCTTCCCATCTGGATCGAAATTTCTCTTCTTGAGTGGTTTCTTCTACTCCATGATCCCTCGCATGTGGCTGCTCCACATCTTGAGGTTCATTCTTTGGAACCAAGAGTTCCTCACCTGCATGAAAAACCATCTCCCTCTCAAGGGACAATTGCATGGATTTCTCACATTTCCCAATGGTTTGAAGCTTTGTAGAAATTTCATCTACACCAAGTCTATAGATATTCTTCACATGAATCCAAACCTTCTTGGCTTGTCCTATTGCTTTTTATCATCGGAAAACTTTTCCTTCATTGAAAACAACATCATAGCCTCTATCTTCCAACATTGCAACTGAAACTAAATTTTTTTTTAAGCCTGGTACATACATTACATATTTGAATTGAAAGGGTTTACTTGACAGTATCTAGATGTTAATGGTACCAATCCCAGTAGCATTGTACTGCCTGTCATCACCCATTTCAATATGCATCTGGAGATCCTTCTCCTCCAAGCTACTGAAAATTTCTTTGTTTCCTGTCATGTGGAAAGATGCACCACTATACAAGTACCACCCTGATCCCATCACACTTGATACCATGCATGCGATCAATGAAAAGTCAAGCTCAAATTGCGAGGCGAAAGCCTCACCAAATGCATATCCTGAAGCCTTCTCGTTCTTCTTTTTTTATGGACAATTTGTGGCATAATTTCCATGCTCGTGATAGTGAAAGCACTTCACTCTGGACATGTCACACTCCTTGCCTTCTTCACCGATCTAAGATTTGGAATGGAATTTATTTCCTTTCCCCTTCTTCACTTTTGTAGCCAAAGCACAATATTCTTCATATTAATTCTTAGATGAAGATCCATCTCTGGTATTTCGTCTAAACTCCTCCTGCACCAAATCCAACCACATTCATTCCCAATCTGGCAACTTTTCCCTTCCATTGATAGAGTCTTAATAACTATGCCAACTCTTGGGAAGTCCTAGGAGAGCTAGGCTCACCAAATCATCATCAGTGATAGTTATTCCTACACTCCCAAGCTCATCCCGACATTGGACAAAATTTGTTAAGTATACTAGAATAGTGTCGTTCTTCTACGTCTTGATCTTCCTGAGTTTATCTTTCAGTGCCAATTTCCTGTGGTCACTGTTGCTCTGAAATTTATCTATCAAATATTTCCACATAGAATATGGTGTCGCTTTTCCATGGAGGCTTGAGACAATGTGGTCTCGTACTCCCTTCAGTAAGATCCTCCTCTCCCTTGCCACTTTATTTTGCCATGCATCAAGATTTGCAACATATGCCACAACGGGTTTAGGGACATCATTATCAATGAATTCCTTCAAGCCATTGTCTTCGAATACTACCTCCATCTTGTCTCTCCAAGAAATATAGTTAGAGCCGCCCTTGAGTGCATACTCCAATCTCAAGCCATTGAAAGCCATTTCGATCCTGAATCACGTGTAGCACCAAGAAAGTCTTTTGCAATTTCGAATTCTATTCAGTCACAAACTCAACTCCTCCTCCACTATTGTGATTTCCTGTGCTTTGATACCATGTAGAAATTATAAAAAAAGCATGTATATCATGGATTCAATCTGATCTAACAATGGACTAAAGTTAAATACTGAATCGCTTCTACAAATCAATTGTGGAATTAAAAACAAAATTGCCACTCACATGAAGCAAAGAAGAATCAAATCAAACCACAACATAGATAATTTCCTAGGGAAAGCTTATTGCTCAAAAACCCTCTATATTCTATTGTATATTCCACAAGGAATCATGAAACAATTACAATGCAATTATTATCACAAGAATCTCCTGAAATCTGCCTATCGTCTCACATTGATCCAGAAAAAATCGGGCCAATACTTAGCCAATTCTTAGCCTATCTTCAACCTGCCTTGCTCACACAATCCCTGATGAATGAAATCCCTATTGTTTAGGAATTTCAGCCTTCCTCAACTATGTTGAGTATCATGGGAATCCCGTGGTGTTTTAACTGCATCTGGGTAGTCAACTAATATCACAACTGATAGTCACAATTCCCTTTCACCTAGATGTCATATGGGTCTCCACTAGAACTGAAATTCATGCATATAATAATAGTAAATCCTTAGTTGCATGTGATATCACTGATTGTGAATTAAATAATATTTAATTCACTTGATCTCTCACTAGTGTATCAAACAGTTACAACTAGCACAACTGAGTTTAACTCACTTAACTGAGTTAAAATTATTACAACCTAAATTAACTAATGCATCACTGCACTTCGAACTCTGTTACAACTAGAATTACTCTACATGCCTCACCAACTACCTCTAACTCGAAATTCATGAGCTAGCTGAGTTTATCACACTCAGTAAACTATTACAAGTTATTTTGAGATTATATTACATTTTATTTTCCATCTTAATTAAGGGATAAATAAAATAGACATGCACCAAATTTAGCCCACACCAGTGTAGGTGCTTCTTGGACCTCTTGGTCCCACACTTAGTGTAGGTGCTGCTTGGAACTCCTAGTCCCACACTTAGTGTAGGTGCTGCTTGTTGTTTTCGGATGCCAATTTCACCGTTTCTTGTTGCAAACTTCAACAAAGCTTTGACCTCCAAGGAAAGGATTAAAACCTTGAATTTAAGAAGTAAAAGGAAAATATCTTGAGGAAGGGTTCAAATGAGGAATGTGACCACTTCTGAAGGGGAAAACCTAAAAACAAGTTGACCCAATAGCCATGGAAGGCATAGGTGCAGAGACAATAGTGAAGGAAATAAAAGGAATTGTACTAGATGGCATTCCAAAAGAAAAGGGACCATAATGCGAAGGAAATTCTTGGGTGCCCCCACTCGTAGATGGAATAGAGGCAGAACCAAACATAGAAGAACTTGGAGTGATAGTTGTAATAGCTATAGTACCTCCTCCTTCAATTGAAATAGGAGTATGCATACTCGAAGTGCTTATAGCCAAAGATGTGTTCATAGCCGTGGCCATCGAAAGAAAGGGATAAATATGGGAGCTAGCTAGTCTCTGAGATGCAAGCCCAATGTACAAAAGAATGTCTGGAAAACTAGCAGGAAGAGGAGAGGAAGGAGTACCTGGAAGTTTTGGAACTTCTTCAACTTCAACTTCTTCTACCGGAAAAAGGACTCTAGAGATGAGTGGAGTAATCCTCTCCACAATACCAATAGTTCTAGGACTACTTGCAGAAACAACAACCCCAGTCGGAGGATCACCCTTCGATGCATTCGAAATTACTAGATGAAAATCACCAGTAAAATTTCTCCTACGCCTTCTTGAAGAAGGCTCGACACTCGTAGGAGAAAGCCCACGAAGCCTCCTCGATTGACGAGGCGATCATTCAACCACTTTTAATAATTATGAGATTAATTAGACTCAAAAAATTATGAAGCTATGGTAATCTAGGAGAAAAGAGCACACTCTATCAAAAGTCCCTAAGATATTGCAATCAAGCAGCCTTCAGGTATTTCTGCTCTGGGTTATTAGGAACAGACACCAAAATACAAGAAAGTGAATAAAAGGACCTTTCGAAAAAAGGTCTGGGGTAATTATGCCCCAGACCTACTAGAAAAGGTTATAGAAATATTTATGTTCACCTCCTAACAAAATCCTTTTCCGATGCAAGTACTCGAGCTTCACAAGGGAACCCTCCAGAAGTACTAATGAAAGTGATACACCGTTTTCCACAGTTACCATAGGTATTCCCCCCTCGTAGTCACCTGTGTGGTACCTAGGAAAGGCCACTAAGGGCACCAGTTTGTATCAACAGCCAGGCCGAATGGTCTTAGGTCAAGATGCAACAAATAGGAGAGTGGGTATCTCTCTTATCTTCCGTCACTATCCCTCATGCTTAACTCTTTGAAGGTAGAGATTTCCTGTTCCACTTAACGAAGCTGGATTTCACTCGTTAATCAACTTCTATGTTTGAAAATTTTGAGTGGCCTTGGAGAGTTAACTCTCCACTCAGCTATTCCAAGGCCCTATGACCTAGACTAGTTGGTGTATAATGAATGACAATGTAAAATTTTATAGTTCATTTTAGTTAATCGCTTGATTTTAAATGGTTGTTCTTAAGTCATGGGTAGATGGAGAATGCAACTTATGATGTTTTCGACGAAAAAGAGAAATCAATAAAAAACCTACCACATGAATATGCAATTTTTCTTTCGATGAAAAGATATTTCTACTTGGGTTCTCTGAAGCAAGTAATAAAAAAGAAAGGCTTCTTTTTTATTTTCAATATCACTCTTCACACACTTCAAAAACTATAAAAAATACTATAATGGTGCAACTAATGAAAAAAATACCATTGATGAATTCAATTCCTAGGAGTACTCACAAAGGGAAGCAAACAAGTTTTTCAATAATATTGTTCTAATCACTTTGAAAAAAATGCTGAGACAAGCCCCAAAAGGAACTACTTTGCACAAAAAAGTGCCAAAACAATCTTGATATAAAAGAGAGAAATTCAAACAAGGACTCCTCTCGGAACCAAGAAATTGGACCAAAAATGAGAAACTAGAAAATTGCTCCAAAAAGGATGAAAACCATGAAAAGAAAACCAAATAAAAAGCTACGGAAAACAAAAGCTTTTTGACTTTTCACTTTTTAAGGAAACAAGAAAATTTCATTGAGACAAGCAAAAAACTACCAAAGGCCCCAAATCAAGAATTTGAGCCCACAAGGAAACTTCCAATTCCACAAGCCAACTATGCCGCTTTCGTAGTGGCACTCAAAGAAACAAAAACAAGTAACCAACTTAAGAAACTGATTGAAAACAGTAGCATAAAATTCCAACAAACAAAAACTTCAAGAAACCGACGAAAGACAACTTCAAGATTCACTAGAAAGCTGATCTCAAGAAACAAGAAAACCAAGAAAGTCAAGAAGCAAAAAACCAAGAAGTGAAGCAATGCACAAGGAGAACATGAGAAAATTGACAAAGGCTTACTTTTCTAAAAGGTGAGAACAACAAAGAACTTTAGAAAGAAGTTCTACTGCTATAGCCACAACTGAAACTTCACCGAAAAGGTAAAACCATATATTGACTAGGTTTTGACATAAAAGGGAGAGAAACTAACATACAACAAGAAGAATCACCGTCTAGACACCTAGGAGGTTCCACAGGGATGACCAACAACAGGTAGGAAATACTTACAGGGTCCCAAAATTCATGTTTTCAAATTTTACTAGGCATTCACAGATCCACTGTGTGAAACATGCATGTATACGTGACTGTACCTAGAGAAACTTGTGTATATGTGGGTCCCTTTGGAAAAAACAGAAGGTATATGCAACTGTGTACACACCAAGTAGCGTATAGAAATTTTAATAAATAAAAATAAAAAACCAAAGCCCGATCCAGAAGATTAGGACTTCAGCCTGGATGGGAAAAAAACCTACTAGACTGAAAAAGTGATCAAACTATAAGGGAACCCAAAATACAGATAAAAACAACCCAAATTGGGAATTACACAAATGTAATCCCCAGTGGAGTCACCAGTTCTGTTATGGGCAAAGCTACCCTAAGGTCTGGGTTGAAGGACCTAACAGAGCAGAAGGCATATCATCACAAGAAGCACTCAAATTACAAGTCCTAATGCTTCAACTAGAAAATTGATGATAAACGACCTTACTCATGTGTCCTACATCTGAGGTCGATCCCGGAGGGTGCAAACCCTCTACTACTCCTTGTGCTTTAAGACCTACAAATCAATCAAGACAAAGCACACAAACTAGTTTCACATCATATATATTCTATATGTCAGCATGTTAGATTATATAATCTCATAAAAATAACATGAAATAAACCATTACAAGATCATTCAACATGTATAGGAGACATATACCACAAAGAAATTAGGAATGAGATAGAGCTTATTTTATTGATAATATGTAAAGAGAAAGTGGAGAAATCACTTGAGATCTGCCACGACTCCAAGCGAAACCGTCCTCCGGATCCATTCAGCCTCAGCCTCACAAAGCTTCTTCCATAAAGGGTGCACTAAGGATGTCACATAAAGAGGGGGTGAACATCACAAGGAAACAAGGGTTTCCTGAACCTAGGAAGTGCAGAAGGCAGATGGAAATATAAGACTTGATTAGGGCTATAACAGGCTATAATATCAATAGAATTCTGTCTCCTCCCTTAGGCCATTCCCTTGAGGTGTATTTATACTTCCTCAAATCAGTTTTTTCAATTGGGAAACAGTTTGGCCACAGGTTGAAGTAGTTAAGTTATAGGAAAAAACTGTAAACCCCACCCAATTAATAGGGAGTTTATTATTTTTTTAATATTTTAAATTGTATACGCGGGTCAGATATGGGTGGACCCACGTCTGCACGCAGAAAAGTCTAGGCAGATTTGTGTATGGAATTCAAAATATTATTTTTTAAGAAATTTGACCAAGTCTAAATGGAAGGGCTGCCCAAGGCCAATGCATAAGTCATCAAGTATATAGAGGTGATAAATGATGCTATAACAATGGTGTATATTTAATTCATACAGTTTGACTGTTGGGCGGAGGAGGGGGCCAACCCCCTCAAAATGTGACTGAAGGAGGAAGACCAGGAGTGGAGGGCTTATTATGATGACACATTTAAACCATAATGTGGGTTTAATTAACCGCAATCACACTTATTTACACTAATCCTTATGTTAATCCAAATTTGTTTTAAATGCGATTAATGCACATAAACTGCCAGTTAACCGCACTTAACACTTAATTAATATGATCTTAATTTCGCGTCCAGTTTGGCGGAGCTCGCCATATTCAACGGGACTCCAAAATTAGCGGCGTTGACTGGAGTTTCTCCAGTTTTAGTGGGGTTTCCTAGGCCAAAATTGGTTAGGCCATAACTTTTGCAAAATTCGACCAAATTGGGCTCAATAAGAGGCTATACTATATGATTTGGACATTCTGAGCATGTTGGAGCATGTTTCAGGGGTAGTATAGCATTGTAAACAACATGTTTTTTTTTTTTCCATTTTGAGCTAATACAAAGGCCCATGCCATGGAAGTTGGACCAAGGAGATGTAGCCCAGGAGGGGTGAACTCCTTCATAAAAAAACATGTTAATGGATCATTTGATGGTTTTTTGTACATTTTATTGTTGTTGTTCAACATTATGTTATTATGTTTTAATGTTATTATGCTCATGAATTTAACATAAAACTCAATACATTTACATGTTTAACACTCACAAACACCTCAATAAACCTATGCACATGAAGCAAAAGATCAATAATTTATTTATAATTTTGAAGATAAAATTAGCACAACAAAACTAACATTCAGATTCATATCACCTGTAACCCATTCAACGCGATGTAGTAGCGTTCAAAATCACTGTAGGGAAACAAAGGCATAGGTTAACCATTTATATACCACCTGCAGTTTTTGTGAGAAGGAAAGGGAAACCTTAGACATGTACCATTCCAATCTATGGTGAAGAATCTAGAATAGAAAAATAAATTTACACATATCTGAGCTACAACTAGTGAGGTTGTTGTGCTACTTACAATGATAAATATTATGCGTCCTTTAGAGGTAATCACAAGGACATTAATTTCAAGGCATTCAATTATACATCCATTAGATGATCAGAAACCCAAATTTCTTAAGAATGGTGGTAAGATATGCATCAACAAGTTATAGTGAACTCTGTCATGGTATCCAAACTGTGAATCATACATACATCAAAAGTTCCACCATGCCATTTACGTAATATATCGCTTTGTAGATCAGTTTTTCCTTGAGACATTTTTAACATCAATAATGAGAAACTATTACAAGGAAGAATCAACAACCTGAAATGGGTTATTTATCAATGGGCCACCTGTAAGTGCAGCCTAAAGTTACCAATAGTATAATGAATTTTGTAAAGATATCAGCACTAAACCATGTAATTATGAACAATTCCATTCACATACTTTGTTTTGTAAATTTTCTACCATTTTACATCTAGTCACCTTGAGGCATTATCAGTATCTAAGCATAGCTAATGCAAGTAAAATAAAAATCTAAAATTCCACATCTATATGCCTACAACACTTGAAAACTACCTGTATTTGAGTCTCGTATCTTAAGGCATTGGTGAGATAGCTGTTAAGCTACTTAGTACTTTAATCCCTCTTTCAGATCCAAATAGGAAAAGGAGCCACAACAAGGCACCCTGCAGTCCTGACTGCAAATGATGGTTAATTTCATAAGAACTTGGTCATTTTATCCGTATCAAATCTCTTTGCTAATTACTGTGCAACACCATTGTATACAACACTTTAGGAGGCAGAGGCACCCATCCAGGTTGGAGGATGGAATTCTGGGAAGAACCAAGTTATGATGAGAAATTCCCATCACTCTTTTCCTCAGAAAGTGCATCAAGAAGCCACAGTGGGAAACTGGGTGTAGGATACCTTGTGTTGCTAAACTTCATGAGGTGTCAACGGTATGTATAGTTAATAACCATAAGGTCTATGAATTACAATTACAAGGAAAAACCTCCTAGGTTGTATCCATTAAGGATTGGCCCTGCTTCACCTAGGGTCCATACATAAGCATATAAAAATAGCATAAAATCTATCTAGGTATAGTTACACATTCAGGTATGATCAAACATCATCGTTATGATTCTGATTTATCTTACTAGATGAGATTGTTGTATGTGGTCATGGCTAAGAATTAAGTGGAAGAATGAAGACCCCCATGATAAAACTTAATCAGAAAAGGAAATACAAAGGGTCGTGACCAAATTCCAGTGGAAATTACTACCATTAGAGGGTAATTTTGAAGTATTGAGGACTTGTGTACAAGGCTATAGAGTGCGTACAAAACTACATATTGTAGTAAAGGTATGAGAAGGAGAACAAGTAGGAAAAATTAAGGATTTTCTTGCTATAAATAGGGCTAAGCTTTTACAAACCCTAGTCAAGGCCTTAACACCTAAATACTACAAATTTGGTATGGAAGTGGCAACATCCTCCAACAGAGTACATTTATTCACAAACCGTACAAACCCTAGATTTGAAATACATTCCTGTGGTTGGTCAGGGTTCCCTAACTAGGTTTTTAAGGGATTTGGAGGCAATGGAGATCTTTATCCTACAACTGATCCATACATTTAGAAAGATTTAAATGTTTGAAAAGTGGGAAACGAGAGAAAGGAGGAGTGCACGGGACCTAAGCTTTGGAGTTTTTTGTGTGAGCACTTCGTTCTAGACTCTGCACATCATGGATGTTGAGATAAAATCCTGCAGTCACACTAGCTGTGTCAAGATGATGAGGAACAAGAGTTATTGTGGCTCCTACCAATCTCCATGCTACTCGAGACAAAAATGATTGTGGATTATGGAAATATCCACGTTGCTCTCTAGTTTTACCCCTTTGGTTATGGGCTCCCGCCAGACAACAGTTACTATGGCTTATGGAAATCTCCACGCTGCTCTAGAGTTTTTCCCCTTCGGTTATGGGCTCCCACTGGACAACAATTACTGTGGCTTATGGAAATCTCCACGTTGCTCTCCAGTTTTTACCCTTTGGTTATGGTCTCCCATCGGAAAATATTTACTGTGGCTTATGGAAATCTCCACGTTGCTCTCCAGTTTTTTCCTTTTGTTATGGGCTCCCTCTGGATCAATTGAGCGATTAGCAACTAGTTTTTCCCCTTTGGTTATGGCCTCCTGCCAGATCAATTGAGCGAGTAGAAACCAGTTTTTCCCCTTTGGTTATGGGCTCTCGCCGGATCAATTCAGCAAGTAGCAACCAATTTTTACCCTTGAGTGTATTGCACAAATTATTGAAAAACTATAAGAAAATACATGTAAATGACTTGAAAAATAGTTTGAAACAAAATAACTCTTGATCGTGCAAAATATATAAAGGTTGTTAGTGTTACAATGAATTAAATTTTTTCATGTTGCATTTTGTATAGTCATTACTATTATGACAAATTTTAATTCATATTTAATATTAAGATTTATATTTAAGGAGTTATAATATGCTTTTTAGGATGTTTTTCTTTCTTATTTGCATCATTAAATTTAAGGGTGGCATAAGATCCATAACCACCAATAAAGGAAATATATGTAATATCACATAGTAGTGCGAGAGATCATGTTGGGATGAAGATATTTTTGACAAATGGTGTTGTGCCTATTATTTGGGATCGTTTTCATTAATGGTTTCTGTATGGGGATTTTATTAATATTTTCACCTATGGAATGGTAAGTTATATTTTTAGCACAATAAAAACTAGATAAAGTGATGAGTGATATTGATTTTCATCATCTATAGTTCATGTAATATATCACAACAAAGATCATTTTCATATTTCATGTAATATATCACAAAAAAAGCTATTTTCATGTTCACCCACTTCTCTAATGATTTTTCATAGAAAAAGATAAAATATTGACGATTAGTTGCCATAATATATCTAAAGGATCTGTTATACATGTAAATATGCAGACTGTTTTTAAAGACCTAACTATATGGAAGAGCCCATTTACCTTCAGCCCTAAGATATTTATTGAAGAAAATGTTGATATGGATGTCCATGACTATGGACTACTTCCATTTGTTACAAGATGTAATATCTACACTATTGCAAAATTGGGTGTTAATTTAGTTTATTCTATGTTGGGATACATGTTTCATCATATCATAGGATAAAATCCTACGAAAATGAGGGTAGAAGGCAGAGATCTCACAGCAAGTCGAAGGTTTGTTAATTTGACGGTCTCTTGTTTGGATGCCATTTCCATTCCTCAATTGCATACTCATTTTAATAAATGACAACCACTAAACTAATATGATAATGTATTTGGAATTTCCTTGCAAAAAAAAAAAACTTCTGGTTTGACCCTTTTTCGTAATGAAAGTAGTTTTCTTTCTCTAAACTAGCCCAACTTAACCAAATAATACATGTATAATTTCAATGGAAATATGATAATAGCCATCCTCAATTTTATTTTTTCTCTTTATATGGTGTCACTTGTGTAATTTGAATTGATATATTAAATTCATTGAAGTGTCTTTACTAATCCTAATAAGTAGAACTAGTGGATTTCAATTCCAATATGAACAAATATCATTCCACTATTTAGGTTTAAATATTTATAAGTCATTAATAAATCTTAGCATTTGATATGTTTCTCAAGAAAGGATCCTATTGGAAAAAAATGGAAAAAAAAATACATTAAGGTATAAAACAATTTCCATGCACTCCATAGAACTAAGCTACTTCAATAATATTTGTCCTCATGTCATTGATAAAATTTTCCATTATTAACTAATTAATATTGTTATTGTTAAGTTATTTGATATTTGGAATATATCAACCACTAACTATACATGTTTTTATTTCAATGTTTTTAATAATAAAGTGTCAAAAGTTTAGTTAATTCAATTGGTAAATGCTCTTGCAAAAGAGTTCATAGAGTTCTCGACACAAAATCTTATTAATTATCTTAGGGTTACTAGATAGTATTTTAGTTTCTAGTTACTATTGTGCTCCATTTGAAGAAAAACAAAGGGGGTAAATCTATCGGGATTGAAAATTTACCAGCCTCCCTTAGAAATTTTAATACATTGGTGAGGGAGGGAAAATATTCTTTGAAAAATGAAATGAACAATAGTTCATTTACTAAGCAATAGAAAAATATTAATAAGACATAAGATGTATATGATAAATATAATGGAGCCATTTGTAAAACCCACTCCCCAACCATTTTATGTTATGATTAGTTATTATCCTACCTATTAAAATATTTATTGCTTGGTAATTTCTTGTTGGCATTATTAGTATACATACAAGGTATTTGTATGCTATCTACATACACATAACTCACATGGATACATTAGTATTCTATGGTCTATTATGTTAGAATATTGATTAATGATTAATATTATGATTAGCATTAAGATTGATTAAGATCGAATATGTTTTTAAGTATAATCTTATGAATAATTTAATATTAAATTAATTTTGGCACTCTCATGACTCTTTGACTTTTATTGAATAAATAAAATCATTTGATTATTTATCATGTGTTAATTCTTATTATTTGGTGGTGGGGTGTTGAGGGGGGGGGGGGGGGGAGGAGAGAATGTCAGTTATGAGGCTTAAAGAATGGGTAGGTGGACCATTAATGGTGAATAAATATTTTGGGGAAGGAGAGGGAATAATTCTTGGAAGGAGAGTATGGCAAGAAGGAACTCTGGTCATTTTGTCATATTTGGGTTTGTTGAAGTTTTGGGGAGAGAGGAGAGGAATAAAGTTGAAAGAGTTTGGATACTAAGGATTCTCTAAGGAGGCTAAGTGAGGTGATAGGAACTTGATGATCTGAGAACACGATTTGAAAAAAATATGGGTGGAAATTAGGGCTTGGCCACAGAGGGTTGGGGAAATTATGGAGGTTCCCTAGGGCTAGGATGTCAGAAAGGTTGTTCCTAGTTGGTTGGGTCGTAAAAAATTTCAGTGGGCCATGAATATCCACATCAATAGTTGTATGTACCAATGCATTAAGTAATGGCATGTCACCACCCCAGTTTCCTCCAGTATCAAGTGACATCATAATCGATAGATGCAAAGTTCAGTTGTATAACTAACACTGCCGACACTCTCTAATCATGCCTATATGTGCACCAAAGTAGATAACATTACCAAAAAATACCTTATGTGTTAGTGTCTGAAAAAACCTCGATAAAATATGTAAGCAAGGTAAATTAATGTCAGTTATCAATTATATACCCTACTCGAAGTAGATTGTCACCAGCTCAATCCACTAGGACACCCCTTCAAATATAATAGATTTTCCAATCATCATCGACCAATATCCTTCAGAAAATCTCATCAAGCACACAATCGAAAAATATCTTCAATGAAAATGAAAACCATTAATGGATTGTCCCTCTTATAATTAATGACCAACTTGGAAAATAAATTCCCCCTAGACCAATTAATGACCCCAAGATACCTTCGTGATCAAATTCAAAATTCAAATATGTTACCAACTCCACCAACCAAAATGAATTCAATTACGTAGCAATAAAGATCCTGGGAAATCCTCTGATCAACCAATCTCAAACCAGAGAGGAGCAGGAAGATCCACAGGAGCAAAGGTTTGAAAGAAATACCACATAAAACAACCAGCTGGTGTTTCTCAGATAGACCACAAAGAATACCAACACGTATAAGCTAAGATCCTCAGAAATCCTCCAATCAACCAATTCCAAACCAAAGAAGGAGCAGGAATATCCATAGGAGAAAAGGTTCAGAATAAAGACCATGTAAATAACCATCCAGTGTGTCTCAAATAGACCACAGAGTAGGCCAATATCTAGAGTGGTTTTTTTATTATTATTAGTGTAGCTTGAAATAAAAAACTAATAGAGATACTTGAGATCATCCAGAATCAACATAAAAAATGAATCTAGCTCAGATGATTATGCTTGGATGTATTGCACCCAATAACACCAGCAACTGCACTAACAAAGGCTACATTTAATCCATCTACATCCACACCTGCAGCTAAAATTACTACCCTTGTGAATTTTGTGACTAATGCTTCCATAATCCAATATTTTATCCTCAGTGTTTGCTTCTTGAAAAATTTATAGATATTTTGAAGTGGGCATATTGTCTGCTAACAAATATTTTGTAATTTTCCTCCAACATCCTTGTAGAAATTATGGTGTAGATTTGCAACCACTCATGAATTTTTAATCAAAATCACAAGACACAAACCTACTCTACTGCTCTGCGAAAGTTACTTCACAATTTAGAACAAAAATTTCAGACATGCAATAATAAATAACACACATGCACACAGTATTTTTCTTGGGGAAAGAAATATGCTAAAAAATTCAATGTATGCTTGCATTAATATGATGGATAGAGATGAATAGATATCTGGTCAAGTGTTCACAAGATACATGAGTGAACCCACTAGCTGCTGATAAATGGTAGCATCCACTCCTTCACCTAAAGTGGCATCTGCCTTCCTCCAGGTGCTCACTAGAGGTGTCTCTATGGGTTTACAACTCTCCATGTAGAATCTCTGCAGTATCTCATTTGCATACTTGCCTTGAGATACAAACAATTAATCATCGCCTTGCCATACTTCCAACTCGAGGAAGTAGTGCACGAGACCCATGTCCTTCATTTCAAATGTCCTTGCATGGTCCTCCTTGCGAGATATGATCAACTAAGCATCACTATTTAAAATCGAATCATCAACATATAAGGCAATAATAAGTAATTTACCTTCTACCAATATGAGATAGAGGTTTTCATCTGATTCACTTATGGTGAAGCCCAAACTAGTGATATAGTTATCGATCTTGGTGTACCAAGCATAATGTGCTCGTTTGAGATTGTACAATTCTTGTTTGAGTTTTCACACATGAAAAATGTCTCAATACCTTTTGGTTGTTTGATGTACACCCCCTCCTCAATAAACCCTTTGAGAAATGTTTTTTTTAGATCCATTTGGTGGATCTTCCACCCCATATGCATAGCCAAAGAAAGAATTTATCTAATGGATGAGTGCCTTGATATAGAAGAAAAGGTCTCCACATAGTCAATATCCTCAACTCAAGATCACCCCTTGGCCACAAATCTTGCCTTATACTTCTCTATGCTTCCGTATGCGACCTGCTTCACCTTTAAGATCCATCTCGAACCCACTATTGATTTATATGCTAGTCTTTGGACCACTTCCCAAACATTGTTCTTTAAAATGGATTTGTATTCATACACCATTGCATCAAACCATACAAGTTGCTCTATTTCTTCCTCTAAATAGGATGGCTCAAGAAATATAAGCTCAGTCATAAGAGCCATGTAGCTGGTGTACCTCTTAGATGCCCTCGTTTTCCTATGAAAATTTGAAGGAGCTCCAACATTCTCCCTCGCATATTACACAAGTATATCAACTTCCCTGGTTCTTTTTCTACCTTCTCTAGATGGTTTTTCTTGAGTGAATGTCTCCACTCTATGCTCCTCAATTTGTGGTTTCTCCACAACTTCTTGAGGCTCCTCCTTTCGAGCTAACATCTCCTCTTCTAGTGGGATCTAATGATCCCTCTCAAGAGAGCACCACATCACGTTATCCTCTTAAAACTTTACATCCCTTCACACAACTATCATTATGAGGGATGGAAAGTACACACGATAGTTATGGGGAGTTTCAGTGTAACCCATAAATATCCCTAATTTGGCGGTCGAATCAAGCTTATTCCTTGCTTCTTTGGAGACATGGTAGTAAACTGAGGCTCCAAAAATCCTAAAGTGCGACACATCCGACTTTATCCCTGAGAAATCCTTATTCGGTGTAATCATGCCAAGAATCCGATGAGGACACCAGTTCTGCAAATAGACTATTGTATTGCATTCCTCAGCCAACAAATTCATAGGTAGGCCTTAGTCATGCAACATCAACCTCATTGCTCCCATAATGATACATTTCTTTCTCTCAGCCACCCCATTCTGCTGTGGGTTGTGGGGTGCTGTCAACTCTTGTTGAATGCCTTCTTTCACACATAAATTTTTAAATTTATTCGACACGTACTCACCTCAATTATTGCTCCTAAGAGCCTTCAACTTCTTGTTGTTTTATTTCTCAACCAATGCCTTGAATTCTAGGAACTTGGAGAATGTCTCATATTTCTTCCGCATGAAGAAGATCCAACACTTTCATGAGAAGTCATCAATAAAAATGACAAATGAAAAAAGAACATAAAGACGTGTTGAAGAATGTAACTAGGTTCGGTCTTCATTATTATTTTATTTGTCAAAATAATTTATTATTAAATGACTTATTAAAGCATGGGTTTCATGCTTGGGTCATATTTAGATTAAGGTCCCAATTATGGACTTCTAGGTTAGTTGTTACATATTTAAATTGATCCAATTCTTGGGATTTAAAATCATGTAAAACTAGGTTGTCAAAAAGGATTCTCCATCAATTCATCTTCTAAAAATTCATAATCCTTGACTTCAGCAAAATCTTCTTCATCAAGCAACCTTTAAATTAAGTAACAAAAGCCATCAAGTGATATACAAGTCGACGTCTATCAATATCTTACAAGTCGCCTTCACTAAAAGGAATGTCAGCCTATTATATGGAAAAAAAATTTCATCCAACACAGGACGACTTATTAATATCCTACAACTACTATAAATACCCCACTGATTTTGCATTTCAGGATAGAGAATTTCACACAAGTCTCTTTGGGTTTTTCGGTGGGTAAGTACAATGAAAGAGTTTAGAATTCTCTGCAATTAAGGCTTGGATTACATGATTACAAAGGAACAAAAATCCATATTTTTGGTGAAGTTACAGTCTCATTATTTCGGTGAAGTTACA
This sequence comes from Pinus albicaulis, assembly GCA_034641835.2. NCBI lineage: Eukaryota > Viridiplantae > Streptophyta > Pinopsida > Pinales > Pinaceae > Pinus > Pinus albicaulis. The sequence goes on along the minus strand of CM076574.1, from coordinate 1,277,048,387 downwards.
ATGAATATGGCTCAGTGTAGTTGCAGTCATATTTATCTTTGTGATTTGTCTCTATACTTGGAGAAGGTACAATACAGTGGCTTTTTTGGCTCCCCGTGATTTGCAATATTGGCAAGAAAAAACTCTGCAGGGAACCACATCAAACCACTTTGGAGTCCATGGATCAAGCCTTCCTAGACTCAGAGAGGGCTCTCTCTATGTAAGGCTTTATAAATGATATGTATTTATGCTTTTGTTTTATGATTTTAGGCTAGTTATGAAGTTCTTAGGACTATTTGTTTGTTTGATTGGATTGGCTAATAGATAGACTGATGGTGTGATTAATTGGTGAAGTGTTTCAGTTGAATATATAGACCATGGGAAACATTAATCCATTGGGCTATGGACTCATAAAAGGATTTAATTGTTCATCAACACTTCAAGGGTTTTCATAGGGCAAGCTAAATATATCAAGTGGATCTCTTAGATTAGATGAAATATGAAATGACAGTAAGTTTTTAAAGCAGCAAAACTAAAAGTCAGTTAAGAATCTTTTAATTCTACTTCAACAAGAAAATTCCTTTCGGTAACTGTTTAAGAAAAACCAAAGGAAAGGGCATACCATAGACTTCTTTAGCCAGACTCTAATAAGCAAACCTTTCAGAAAACAATCCAACAATCCTAAATTACTCTTAGACAAAGAAAACATTTAAGATAACAATGAGTGCCACTAAAGAGCAAGATATACCTGTCTTATTTAATCAAACACTGTAAAGACCTTCAAAGCAACAATTTAAGGCAAACCAGAGGATAGGGCATCCCATAGACTTCCTTGGCTAGACTCTAATAAGTATACTTCAAAGAAAGGCCTTAAAAACAATATTTCGAGCTACACCAAAGGACAGGGCATACGATAGAATTCTTTGGCTTGACTCTATTAAATCATTTCCAAGACAACAAGCTTGGTGGAACCAAAGAGCAATTAATAATTCTCCAATCAAACCTTTCAAAAGAAAAAATTAAGATAAAGTAGGGTGCCAAGACATCATATCCTAATCTAAAGTTTCTTTTCTTTTATCAGATAAATAATGGATAGAATGGAAAACAAAAGGAAAACATTGACAAAGAAGGAAAACTTCACCATTAATATAGCTCAAGAATCCTGTGAATGTGCTTGTATTACTGATGTTCAAAATAGTTATGTTACTACGGCACAATAGATCTTTGCAACTCAGAGTTTTCTCCAATCCAGCATAGCAGCTCATCAACTAGCTCAACAAGTATCAGTCCACCCACCAACTGACCAATCAAACAACACTAAAAATGAATGATACATGTAGTATTTATTTGCAAAATGAGGAGGTGACCCTTAAACTAGGGTTTCAGATGCTATTTATTATAGATTTAATGCATTTTTGACCTTCGAGACCATGCAAGGTCCAAGGAAAAATATCTGAGAGTAAATCACTGTAATAATAACTACTAACTTAACTTCTAAGCTAACTTTTGGAAATATTTGAATTTAAGGCTTCTTCAATAACTTTTACAATAACTACTAAGTGGTTGAGAAATATCTCTGACTGTTTGTAATAACTTTTGATGTCTTTATTGAAAGAAAACATGCTGTAGGTGTCCATATTTGTTTATGAAGAAGTAAATTCTTTGGTTGAGTCATTCGAATCTGCCTCTGTGCTGATTTGCCTTGGTTTTATCCTTTAAACTCTGTTTTAGGCCTTTTAAACTTGATTTGTCTTTTAAAACTATCTTACTTCTTTATCTCTCCCTTTCCGTCTTCTAATATATGATTAACCCTTTTGATCCTTGATTTAATCCTTTAACCCTTTGATCTTCACTGTCACAATCCTTTGACTATCTTATTCCCTTCACTGTGCCTCTATCTGCAATTTTGCTGCGGAGTGGAGAAATATTTTGGTTCTGTGTGTGTCAATGGCCACCAATGATCATGATCCATTGGTGTTTTTGATTGATCTTATGCTTCTGACCCTTCTAATCAAATAAGTTCTCTGGATCGTCACCCAAAATGATTATTTGAACAATTTCGGGACCTTTAGAATTCCATCTACGTTTTTCCGCCATGAAACCTACACAATTCAACAACCAATTAGTTTAAAACCCGCGTTTGAGGAGATTTTATGCATTTACTCAGGGTTTTCAGGCTTTTGGAGCATTGCGGAGGTGGGGATGGTGGATCAGGGCTTTATTACAAAGTGACAGGGCCTCAAAGTATTTGAATAGAGGAGGTAGTATTGATTTATGGCGCAAAGGGGTAAGGCAGTTTTTCGCATGGGCTAAGGAGTGGTAAACAATTTCGAGGGCGGGTGTGCGATTCCATTCGGAGGATGACGTGTGGCGGATGGGACATGGGAAAATAACGCCCATTTCATAGGGTTAAGGGTTGTTTAATCCCCGTGCAGGAATTGGTGCAATATGCATCATCGACCGTTGTATCTCGGGGGAGATAGATCAACGGTGGTCGGGTAGAAGGAGCGACGGGCAGGTGAAAAGGTGGGGCCCGAGTTATTTAAATAAGCAGAGGCGCTTATTCTGTGGGTAGGGTCGAGGTTATATGGCTATAAGGTTAGGTTCATGCGGGTGGGGCTTACGGAGAAGGGGCCCAGGTTAAAAGAGAGTGAAATGCTTAGAAATGGAGGCAGAATATAGGATTACATAAGGGTTTTTAACAAAGGTGGAGGGTTAAAACCCTTTAAGGTGGGGCTTAATTATTTATAAAGGAGTGGGGTTTTTATATTAAAATAGATTTTTAATATATAAAAATGGGACCCGAAAGGTTTATCTTTTTATATTTAAAGCAATGCAAAAAGGGAATTTTTGCATTTGTTTTAGTGCAAATGAGGGAAAATGATGAAGGTGAGGGGGTTAATGGGATTTTTAGGAATGAAAGTTGGTTTTTAGTGGAGAACAAGGGAATGAGGCTTGAGGCGGGAAAGAATAGTGAGGATGAGAGAATTAAGCCCAAAATTAGTTTTTTAAGAGCAGCAGGGTGATTTTGAGAAGGCAAAGTGAGGTATAGTGAAAAAGGTTTCATGAAGATAATGAAGGAAATGAGATTTATGAAGATAGCTGATAGTTAGGGAATGCTATCTTCAGCTTATTTTAGAAAATCCATAGTTACCATTGTGAAACTGTAGAATATAGGAGGATAACAGTGGCTCCAGCTGGGGAGGGCAACTCCTTTAGGAGGTGTCAAGAACCTCAGAGTTTAAATATCTGGAAATTTGTAGATCAGTTCCTTGTTTATACTTGGTAGATTTTTCATTCTTAAATTGTTGATTTGGTGTTGTTCTTTGAAGCTGTGACCTTTAAGATCTAAAAAAAAAGATTGCTCCAATTTAACTCTACCTACCCAGCATACTTTCTTAGCATTTTTTCTTCATTTGGGTGCATTTAGATTGGAAAACCCTTGACATCATTTTTATTTTGAAACAGGGAAACTATCTATTTCTACACTTATATAATCCAAAGGCTCAGATTAGACTGATGAGTTGTTTTATTCCCTACCTAATCTACTTATCTTTCAAGATTAAACAGTTTGACATATTTTCATTCTCTATTCTATCAACATGAAATTGAAAACATGACTAAATCAAGATTAAGCCATTTGATTTGTCATGGGCTGTGGCATTTTAGGAAAGCTACACACAAATTTTATTTTTGCAAAAAGTAAAACTAAATTTGTGGGCTATAATTTGGAATTTGTCATTCATCCTCTCTTTTCTCTTTGTTTCAGTTTTAAACTTTGGAACCAACATCTTTTCTTTCAGTCCATTGATAAGGAAATTTTAAATAGTTTTGAAAATCTTCATTTAATAACTTATCAGCAGAAATTTAAAACTTGTTCAATCATGATTAGGCTATATGACTGAACAATACTTCCTCTTCAAAAGTAGTGGCATTTGGACTTGCACACTTTCAGAAATATTATTTTTTGGTATGGGGCTTTACCTTTTCTTTTTTTTCTGCCCTCTTTTATTCTTTTCTTTGTTTTTTTTGTGTTTATTTTTCTGATCTTTTCATTCAAGCAATGTTATATACAATGAAAAAAGCTTTAAACTGAGGTTTTCAACTAAAATAATACTTGAGCATCCTACCATTGACTAGACCTCTAGATAATTCTGTTCCATCCATTTCTTGTAGGAAAAATGCATTGTTACCTCTTGCAGAATGGATGATGTATGGACCTTTCCATAGATTGTCAAATTTTCCATGCTTGCCTTTGTCTTCTCTTCTTGAGTCCCTTCAGCACTTTGTCTCCAATGTTGAAATCATTTTCCTTGGTTCTCTTATCAAACGACTTCTTGATGTTTTCCTACACTTGTTGTGTTCGGTTGTATACTTCTTCTCTAGTTTGCCGCAACTGGACAATCTGGTTTATTCTTCTTTGCATATCATTTTCTTTAGACCGTGCTTCTTGGATGAGTTTTATCACTAGTACTCCCAAGCTTGTTGGGAAAACTGCATCTTCTCCATACAATAACTGATAGGGAGACATTCCAATTGATTTTTTGTTTGTTAATCTGTCTGCCCATAGTGCATGTACTAGTTTGCTGTGCCATGATTTATTATTCACTTCTAGCAACTTTTTAGTGATGTTTACCAAACTTTTATTTGAGGATTTTTCCAACCCATTACCTTGAGGGTAATAAGCTGTGGAATGGCCCAATGAAATATGATATTTGTGACAAAATTCCACCATTTTCTTGGATCTAAAAGCAGCAGCATTGTCACTAATAATCTTTCTAAGACAACCAAATCTAGACAAAATGTGATTTTCAAGGAATTTGATGATTACCGAGTCTGTGGCAGTTCTAGAGGGGATAGCCTCTATCCATTTTGTAAAGTAATCAGTTGTAGTAAGGATCCATTTGTGCTGGGAAGAGGAGGCAGGGTGTATTTCTCCAATAAAATCAATGCCCCATTGCTAAAAAGGAGATTCAACAGAGATAGGATGCAAAGGTCATGGCAGCAATTTTCTTTTTCCCTCAAAGATTTGGAACTTGTGGCAGGAAATTACCATTTTATGGATATCTTGGAAGAGGGTGGGCCAATAGTAACCATCTCTAAGGATTTTGTTGACAGTAGTTTTCCAATAGAGGTGGCCTCCACATTCTCCTTCATGAAACTCATGCTTTATCTTATCTGCATCATCCTCAAGCAAACATTTAAGAAATATACCACTAGCATTTTTCCAATATAAAACTTTATCTAAAATGCAGAAGTTTACAACCTTTAACTTTAAGAATCTAGCCTTTGTTTTAGACAAACAAGGAGGAACATTAAGATTAAAAAGTACATATAATATATTAGCATACCAAGATTAATTCAGAAATGATTCTTCAATAAGTGGAGTTGCCATCTCCTCCTGTTCATCTAATGCATTAATCATATTCATGTCCAGTGCTTGAAAGTTTGTTTCAGCCATGAGTTTAGCTAGTTCTTGCCCTTTGATTAGCTTAGTGGGCTTGATTTCGAGATCATATTCTAATATAATAGCAATCCACTTACCTCTTTTGCCATCAAGATCTTGTGTGAGTATGTCTTTTACCACTGAGTGAGGCACAAATGCAACGATGTGTGAGTGAAAAATGTAAACTCTGAAATCTTTCAATGCCCTGATCAAGGCAAAGGTTTGTTTTTCCATTATGTTATATTTCAGAGGTGCATCTCTTAATGCCTTGCTGAAGAATGCTATGGGATTCTCTTGTCCTTTTATATTTTTCTGCAGTAGGACAACAACAACTGTATGCTTTGATGCAAAGGAGAAAATGAAAAAATCTTTGGTAAAATCAGGGCTGATCAGAACTGGTGTTTGGGTAAGATCTTGTTTTACCATTTCAAAGGATTGTTTTGCTTCTATGGTCCATTTGACTCATATTTCTCTTTTCAACATGTTTGTGATGTTTCTTAGGAGTTCTGCAAGATTGGGTATGAACCTTCTTAAGAAATTTATCTTTCCAATGAAATATTGTAGCTCTTTGATATTTCTTGGGTGGCTGATTTGCAATATTCCTTCAATCCTCTTTGGGTCAATCTTGATCCCTTCTTCAGATATGATATGGCCTAAATTTTTTCCTTCTTGAAGGCCAAACATAGTTTTCTTGGGATTCAAAGACAAACCATATTTTCTGCATTTTTCAAAGACTTTTCTTAAGTGAGCTATGTGTTCTTCATCAATTTTTTAGTAGATTATGATGTCATCAAGGTATATCACAATGAAGTAACCTATTTCTTCAGAGAAAGAAATATCCATGGCCCTTTGAAAGGTGGCACCAACATTCAGTAACCCAAAAGGAATTTTAACATACATGAAGGTGCCACAGAGTGTAGTGAAATTTGTCTTGTGTTGATCATCTGGGTGTACCAGCACCTGATTGTATCCCGAAAAGCCATCTAGCAAAGATATTATTTTAGAAAGTACTACCCTTTGTAAGATGTGATCCATTTTTGGTAAAGGGTAGTTGTCATTTAAGGAGGCTTTGTTTAAATTTCTGAAGTCTATGCATAGCCTAATTTCTCTTGTTTTCTTCCTCACTGATACAAGATTTGAAACCCATTCTGAGTATCTCAGAGGGACTATTATTCTAGCATCATACATTTTCTTAATTTCTTTCTCAACCAGAGGTATTTGCACAGACATTATTCTGCACAATTTATGTTTAAAGGGCTTCTGGTTTTCTTTGAGAAGGATCTTATGCTGAATTATCTCATTATCATATGACTTTAAATCTTCATAGCTCCAAAAAAATACATCAATAAATTCTTTGAAAAGCTCCAGATATTTCTGTTTTATATGAGTTGGCAGTGTTTTGGAAAATTTTATGATTTTGGGTTTTTGTCTACATCCTATGTTGCACTCTTCTATATTAGCTTTAGTGGGTTCCATATTTGGCTTTCTAGAAACATCATTAAAGTCAAACAGTTCTTCTAGAGGAACCGATCCCTTTGGAAAATTATCATTATTGGACTGCAACACTTCAAAGTCTTCTTTTTCTGAACTTTTGCACAACTTGTTTCATGTGTGTGTTCTTTTGTTAATAGATATATATCAGCATTATCAAGAGTTTCTTCTTTGTAAGTTTGTTCCTCAGTAGACCAGCCTTCTTCATAATCTGAGTCTGAATTTGGCACTTCAAACTCATTTCTGGACTGCAGGAAATATTCTATCTATTTATCTCCTTCAAAAACTTGCCAATATTTTATGTTATCTAGGACTGCTAGCCTATACTTGACTTGTACAGTGTACTGCTGGTTTTGATAATGTTTTTGACATGTACTGGCTGCAAAAGCTAGACCATTGGAAAGGATGTTATGATTTCTAGGGACAAAGGTAAGGTCATATTCTTGGAAGGTTTTTAGGAGGTCAAGGGCATCATCCCTATATGCTTTCAGTATAGGATGTTTGGTTGTGTATTCTCCATTGATTTGCCTAATAATTAACTTAGAATCTCCATGGACAGTTATCCTCTTATCTCTTAATTTCTTTAGTAATTGCAGTCCAAGGAGGAGTTGATCTGGATTTATGCAGGAACACATCAGAATACAAAAATAACCATAAACATAGAGATGCAGTGGAAATAATTCATCATTTCATTGATATAAAATAACAGAAATATGCTTACAAACATAATGGAAATAAAATAGCTAGGGTGCTGGTAGCGAATCTATGAGAAGAGATGTGGTGGCTACAGACCTCTGAACTGTGTTACAATGAGGCTCGAGGGCCTATTTATTATTGAGAAACAATGGAAAAATTGAAAAGTCCAAAAACCTAACTCTCGGAGATGAAGTGCCAAAACTGTGGGCCCCCATTTGGGTAAGTTGGTGTTTCAACTTCCCGGGGACATAACTTTGGTATCCAATCTCCGTTTGACACGCTCAATAGCTCATTAGAAAGATCTATCCGAGGAGTACAAATTTTGATGTGAGCAACATTAGTTCATGGACCCATGATGCTCCCTGTTTTCTCAAAAAACGTCGTTTAGGGCCTCAAAATGGCTCTGGAAGTTCAGGACCCGAAAAACTGCTAAAAATAGTAAGTTGTGCTGCAACTTAAAAATTGAACGAACTGATGGTGGGGGTTTAAATGGAATAGGTGGGTGGCCACCAATATCCACCTGGATCATTAAGGCCCCGAAACGGCTCTGGGAGTGCAGGACCCGAAAACCTGCTAAAAATAGTAAGTGGTGTTGAATGTGAAAAGCTGCAAGAACTGATGGTGTGGGTCCAAATGGAATAGGTGGGTGGCCACTGATATCCACTTGGATCAGGTGTGCCTCATATTCAGCCATGTTATTTGTGAATTAAAAGTTAAGCTTGTATGAATGGCCTTCTGGATGATTTTTCTCTAGGTTATTTACCCATACTCCTGCTCCTAAACTAGTTTTACCACAAGACCCATCAAAGCTCATACTCTAAAGACGTTAAATTTTAGATTTTTCATTATGGTCATTTTTTTTTTTTATGGTCTACACTATGTTTGTTGGTATATTCTGTTTGGGCAGACTTCTTTGACTGTTCCCTCTCTTTTTCCTCTTCTTCTACAATTGTTTTCTCATTTTCTACTACTTGTTCATTAACATTTTCATCATTGTAAAGGATAAATGAATCAAGATCAGTGTGAATAGAATAAAGAAGGGAGTTATCTAGTTTTTCTTGACTGCTAATCATATATTTCATGTGAGTTTACATATATAGTCTTCTTGGTTGACTGAAAATAGGGATGGTAGCATAGGTCATGTCCATTTGGAGGGTGCCTTAGAGTTTAGCTCCCCATGATATTGAAAGGAGCATGCCATATTTAGGAGGAATACTTGCCACTACAATATCCATTACTAGGCTCTTAACTGGTACTTGTGCTATATCAACACAGATATATTTGATTAGGTCTAGACATTTAACTCTACCGGAATCAAAAGAATATAAATCTTTGTATGGTCTAGTTATCTCAAGGCCTAGTCTTTCCATTACTACCTTTGGCATGAGGTTGTGTGAAGCTTCTGAATCTAACATGGCATTGTGGAGAATTTTATCATGGATGTTTAAACTAACATAAAATGGAGGAACACCTCCCTCTTGAAATTTACCTTCTACTTCAGTTCCAAACATAAGTTTAGGTTTGTCATCATTTAAATTTACAGAATCAACATTTTCTCCTATGTTTAAAGATTTCAAAAATTTGCATCTATATACATCTTGGGTGACTAATTCAGTAAGAGGAATAAAGATTTTAATCTTGGCATTTTCATTCTCTATACTGAAAGGTGTCTGAGTTTTTGAAATGTTGAAATCAACTTTTTCAGACACTGTTTTCACAGTAATTTCAACTTGCTAGTTTTTATTAGGAGACTCAGTTAAAATAGTTTTATCAGGGGCACTAGTTGTATTGCTAGTGCTTATTTGGTCAACACTTTGTTTGCTACAAGGTTGGATGTTTTTATTTGTATTTTTTATCAAAACTCTCAGCCACTATGTTTGTATTTTCTATTGTCCTTTTGGGAATGTTTTCAGGGATCTTTCTAGTAGAAAATTCAGAGTTCTTTCTTTTGGGAGTTTCTTGTTTTTTCTTACTTCTGGGGTCATATTGTCCATGCAATTCCATGATGGAATTTTCAAAGCCTTGTTTATATTCTTCAGATTCTATGATTTCTTCCTCATTTGGTGTATATATGCCTTGTTCTTCTTCAGTGAGGAAAACAATATCCTCATTATTTACTCCCATTAGATTTATGTGACTTCCCTTTGTTTCTTCGATTACCCCCTCATATTCATTAGCATAGTTTTCTTATAAAGGAGGTATGATTTGCTGATCAGGACCTCTTTGTCTAATTTGAGGGGGATTTCTCCTAAAGTTCTGGTTTTGGTTCTGATTTTTATTTCTGTTTTGAGGAACTGTTTGATTTTCTCTAGGATAAGATCTCTCATTCATGTTTATTATCTCCATCATCCTCTCAATTGTTCTAACTAAGTTATCAATGTTAGTTTCAGATGATGAAGGTGCAACTTCTTCCCTATATGTGACTCTCTTTTCATTTTTCATTCTAGCTCTCTTGGCAATCATATTGGCTTCTACACTTATTGCACCCCTCTGCATGCCTTCTAATGAGAGAGGGTCTCTTTCTCTTAGTTGGTAAGCCATTTCAGGGTCAAACCCATTTGGAAATTTCATTAGAGCTAGACCCTATGGAGGTTTCATATGGATAGGGATGGCATTATATACATTATTGAACCTAGTGCAATATTCTTGGACACCTTCTCCAACACTTCTCTTGATGTTTTCATATTCTGATAAGATTTGGAGAGGGTTCTTTTTGACTTCCCATTTGTTTAAAAATAATTGATGAAAAGCAGGGAGGTCATTTATACTATTAGGGATTAAGATTTTAAACCATTTTCTTGCTTCTCCCTCTAAGCTTTGAGAAAACATTCTTAGTTTAACAGTTTCACCATTTATTTCTTGTTTGCCAAAATAGTCATTCATTTTTTCCATGTGTTGTTGAGCAGTAGTAGAACTACTTGCATCATATAAAGTAATATTGGATTGATAGTCCTATGGTAGAACAACTAAAGGAGATGGTAGAACTAGTGGAGCATACCTTGTTGCCATGATAGGTGGTTGTGGAAACAAAGGAGGGTTAACAAGAGGAGGGTTTACAAAAGGAGGCATGAGGTTAAATGGAGGAAGGTGAACGGTGGGGGATGAGGTTAGTACAACAGGGTTTTGCTGTAAAGTGGATGGATATAAAACTATCTGGGTTATCCAACTTTGAGATCTAGTCCTAGACAAGCTTTGTTCTAGGGGTGAGTCAGGTAGGATATTGGGCAAGTCTTTAAGGTTTTCATGTAAGGAACTTGCTTTGTGGATAAGTCTGCTAACAGTTGGGTTTTTAGATCTAGGATACTTTCTAAGGATTCTTTCAGGATTGTTAACTATTGCAAGATGATTTGGGTCTGGATGAGATATGGTATAGATTCTCCTAAAAGTCAGAATTTGAAGCCAAAAAGTAGAAAGGTTGAGGGTTTATGACAGTCTTAAAGGACAAACCAATTTGTGAAAGAGATACTTAATCCACAAAGTATTATTTATTGGGTTCTGTTGATGTTTGATGATAAAATGGTTTTCCCAGTGGAGTCTATAGAAAACTAGTGGAGTCAGTAGGCCTAGTGAAAACTAGTGGAGTCAGCAGGTGGAGGACATTTTAAATGTTTTATGGTTGGTTATTGTCCACCATCAGCAACTAGGAACCATTCTTGGCTAACACTTGCTTCATATAAGTTTAAATGAGGTTATATGAGTTATCGGGGTAATATTAAGCTGTTGAATAACTTAGATTCCCTAGTATGGTTGCCACTATGTTGGCTCCCCATGATTTGCAAGATTGGCAAGAACAAACTATGCAGGGAACCACATCAAACCACTTTGGATTCCATGGACCTAGCTTTCCTAGACTCAGAGAGGGCTCTCTTTATGTAAGTGTTTATAAATGATATGTCTTTATGCTTTTGTTTTATGATGTTAGGCTAGTTATGAAGTTCTTAGTACTATTTGTTTGTTTGATTGGATTGGCTAATAAATAGACAGATGGTGTGATTAATTGGTGAAGTGTTTCAGTTGAATAGATAGACCATGGGAAACATTAATCCATTGGGCTATGGAGTCATAAAAGGATTTAATTGTTAATCAACTCTTAAGGGTTTTCATAGCGCAAGCTAACTATATCAAGTGAATCTCTTAGATTAGATGAAATATGAAATGACAGTAAGTTTTGAAAGCAACAAAACTAAAAGTTAGTTAAGAATCTTTTAATTTTACTTCAACAAGAAAAGCCCTTTAGGTAACTTTTTAAGACAAACCAAAGGACAAGGCATACCATAGACTTCTTTGACGAGACTCTAATAAGCAAACCTTTCAGACAACAATCCAACAATCCTAGAATTACTTTCAAATAAAGAAAACATTTAAGATAACAATGAGTGCAACTAAAGAGTAAGATAGACTTGTATTCTTTAATCAAACACTATAAAGACCTTCAAAGCAATAGTTTAAGGAAAACCAGAGGACAAGACGTACCATAGACTTCCTTGGCTGAACTCTACTAAGTATACTTCAAAGAAAGGACTTAAAAGAAATATTTCAAGCTACACCAAAGGACAGGGCATACCATAGAATTCTTTCGCTTGACTTTGTTAAATCATTTCCAAGACAACAAACTCGGTGGAACCAAAGAGCAATTAAGAATTCTCAAATTAGACCTTGTAGAAGAAGACATTAAGATAAAGGATGCAGACAAAAATAGGGTGCCAAGACAACATATCCTAATCTAAAATTTATGTTCTTTTATCAGAGAAATAATGGACAGAATGGAAAACAGAAGGAAAACATTGACAAAGAAGGAAAACTTCACCATTAACATAGCTCAAGAATCCTGTGAATGTGCTTGTATTACTGGTGTTCAAAACAGTTACATTACTCCAGTGCAATATATATCTGCAACTCAGAGTTTTCTCCAGTCCAGCCTAGCAGCTCATCAACTAGCTCAACAAGTATCAGTCCACCCACCAACTAACCAATCAACCAACACTAAAAATGAATGATACATGCAGTATTTATCTGCAAAATGAGGAGGTGACCCTTAAGCTATGGTTTCAGATGTTATTTATTATAGATTTAATGTATTTCTGACCTTTGAGACCATGTAAGGTCCAAGGCAAAATATCTGAAAGTGACTCACTATAATAATAACTCATAATTTAACTTCTAAGCTAACTTTTGGAAATATTTGACTTTAAGGCTTCCTCAATAACTTTTACAATAACTGCTGAGTGGTTGAGAAATATCTCTGACTGTTTGTAATAACTTATGATGTCTTTATTGAAAGAAAACATGTTGTAGGTGTCCATATGTGCTTCTGAAGAAGTAAATGCTTTGGTTGAGTCATTCGAATTTGCCTCTGTGCTGATCTGCCTTGGTTTTATCCTTTAAACTCTGTTTTAGGCCTTTTAAACTTGATTTGTCTTTTTAAACTGTCTTACTACTTTATCTCTGCCTTTCTGTCTTCTAATATATGATTAACCCTTTTGATCCTTGATTTATTCCTTTAACCCTTTGATCTTCAATGTCACAGTCCTTTGACTATCTTCTTCCCTTCATTGTGCCTCTGTCTGTAGTTTTCTGTGCAGTGGAGAAATAATTTGGTTATGTGCGTGTCAATGGCCACTAATGATCAGAATCCATTGGTCTTTTTGCTTGATCTGATGCTTTCAGCCCTTCTAATCAAATAAGTTCTTTGGATCGTCACCTAGAATGCTTATTTGAACAATTTTTGTACCTTTAGAATGCCATCTATGTTTTTTCTCCATGAAACCTACACAATACAACAACCAATTAGTTTAAAACCTGTGTTTGAGGGGATTTTCTACATTTACTTGGAGTTTTCAGGCTTTTGGAGCATTGCGGAGGTGGCGATGGCATATCGGGGCTTTATCGCGAAGCCATAGGGCCTCAGAGAATTTGAATGGAGGAGGCGGTATTGATTTATGGTGCGAAGGGGTATAAGGCAGTTTTTCGCATGGGATAAGGAGTGGTAAACGGTTTTGGGGGCGGGGGTGAGATTCCATTCAGAGGATGATGCATGGCGGATGGCACATGAGAAAACACCACCCATTTCACAGGGTTAAGGGTTGTTTAATCCATGCGCAGGAATCAGTGCGATATGCAGCATCGACCATTGGATCTCGGGGGAGATAGAACAACAGTGGTCGGGTAGAAGGAGCGGAGGGTAGGTGAAAAGGTGGGACCTAGGTTATTTAAATAAGTGGAGGCGCTTATTCGGCGGGTAGGGCCAAGGTTATATGGCCATAAGGTTAGGTTCATGTGGGTGGGGCTTAAGGAGAAGGGGCCTGGGTTAAAAGAGAGTGAATTGCTTCGAAATGGAGGCAGAATATAGGAATACATGAGGGTTTTAAAAAAAGGTGGAGGGTTAAAAACCTTTAAGGTAGGGCTTAATTATTTATAAAGGGGCGGGGTTTTTATATTAAAACAGAATTTTAATATATAAAAATGGGACCCAAAAGGTTTATATGTTTATATTTAAAACAATGGGAAAAGGGACTTTTTGCATTTGTTTTAGTGCAACTGGGGGAAAATGATGAAGGTGAGGGGGTTAATGGGATTATTAGGAATGAAAGTGGGTTTTTAGTGGAGAACATAAGTGAATGAGGCTTGAGGTAGGAAATAATGGTGAGGATGAGAGAATTAAGCCCAAAATGAGTTTTTTAAGAGCAATGGGGTGATTTTGAGAAGGCAAAGTGAGGTATAGTGAAAATGGTTTCATGAAGATAATGAAGGCAATGAGATTTCTGAAGATAGCTGATAATCACGGAATGCTATCTTCAGTTGATTGTATAAAATCCATAGTCACCTAGTGAAACTGTAGAATACAGGAGGATAATAGGCTTGATGACATAGTGTTGTATGTTACATTGTCTACACATAGACTTGGTTCTACAAGTTCGGTGTTATATCATTAATGAATTTCGATGCCACAAGTGATGCATGATGATGATTAGTGTTTCTCGTATGATGTTTAAGTGTTGTGATGTTCTGTGTTATGTTGCTATCTTAACCTCAGTCAAGATGATAAGGATGAAGTTTGGGTGCAAGAAAGAGAGATATCAGTGTCGTGGATATCTTGGTGCTTACATGGTGAAGGGACGACTTAATGGAGAAAGCCGATAGTCTAATAGTCTTGGTCATCTCATATTGAACCTATTGAAGAAATAAATTTGACAGTGTTTTCCGCAAAGAGTGGGGTTTTCCCCTAGTAGCGTTCCTACATATTGTGCCCTCTTCTAATTGTTTGGCATTAATCTTGATGATAAAAGATAAAACACAAGAAAACATAATAATAATCACAAGATAGTTTCATTCTAAGAGAAACTAATTAATTGTCATTTCTCTAAAATGGTTTCAGAGTGAGGCTATGATCAAAGGAAGTTTGAAGATCAGTTGAGTACATTTGTATTGAAGATTAATGAAGGTTTCAAAGGCATTGTGTAGGAATAACTTAAGAAAGAGAAATTCTAGAGAAAAAGGATCTTGATAGTACCTCATTTTCAATGAACACAAAGTCTCAGAACTACCTCAATTTAGTGCTATTACATAACCACAACAATCACATTCAGTGATTCGACAGTAGTATAAGTCTCAGTTTTATAACTGTGATGTTTTAAATAGTATATACATTTCAGTGTCACAGTTCAAGTCTCACTGTTAAAACTTAGAATCTAGGTAATATGACAAGGTCTCAAATAATACCAAACCTTTGATGATATACCACAGTAACAGAAATTCAAATTTTTCACAAGTTGGATTACAACGACAAGAGGTCAGTTGGATCACAGTGAATATTCTCATTGATTCGGTGTCATCACAGTTCATTTAGAAGAATTCCATTTCAGTTTATCAATTTGACCTTAGTACAGAGACAAGGTCTCAGTAACATGGAGGAAGTCTCGATTTCTCCATAGAAGCTCACAATAAATTACAAAATTTTGGAGATTACAGTCATATGGATAGGTGATATACCTTAGTACAAAGGATTTAGTGCTACAGCCTAAGCACTCCAATTTATGTCACCTCTATCTCAATATCACCACAGTCTCGGTTCATTCATAATATACTGAGCTCAATTCTGTGTATGACATCACTAAAGAAAACTAAAGTCTATCCTATGAAGTTGATAGTGCTAGGAACCTACTAAGAAGAAAGGTATCCCTAAAGATATGAAATAAAAGGAACTAAGTAAGTATTGATGCTACAAACTAAAGGTATGAAATCACAAGGTATGTATATAAGGATAATCCATGTTTCTATATAATCTAAGATCAGAAATACACTATTATAATCCTAATCCTCTCCCTCTATGATTTACAAATTAATCTAGATATAAAATAAATATCTTGTTGTGAAAATAAGTTAATCCTCGATATCTTAGAATTCCATACCTCATGATTGTATAAAAGATCTAACTTGAGAAAATTAAGTTATGCTCTTATCACATGGTCTTGCTTGAGAATATTTATTGCAGGTATATCATGACTTACATTACTAATGATCAAGAAGGGCATAACAAGAAGGTTTTTCAAGAAACAAAGGTATGTCTTAAATTACAAATCTTTGTGAATTGTCTTTGATCTACACTACTAAAATTTTTTATGTTTATCTCTCTTGAATCTTAAAAGATTATTTCTTTGGATGATTCATCATCTGATGAATCTACCCACCTTATACATCTCTAATTGTTTGCATAAAAGGAACCCTAAAGGGTTCTCTAGAAACCCTAACCTGGGATATGTTGATAATGTGTGAAACATTTAGGGTTACTAATGAATAAATTGTTATATTGATAATTTCAAGTTTGGTATTTTGATAAGATCATGGAAAGTTTAAACTTGTTGGAGTTAATATGATGTTGTTAAAAATCTCGAAACTTGAAGTTTGATATAATAAGGGTGTGATAGTGGACTGAAACCTTAGGTTTTGGTTAGGCCTACAGGAAAAATCCTTGTTATGGAAAGTCATAGGAGTGAAACGATAGGTATATGTTCTCTTGATCAAATCCCTAGCCTAGTCTAAGATGATATGTATCTAATGTATAAATGTTGACTAACATGTGATGTTCTTGTAATGGTGATCTCCTAGATATGTGTGTTGACCTATTTTTCTAATGGTCCTAAGAATCTAGGGTTTGGAAACAAACCCTAGTCAAATCTTGAAATATCTAGGATCATGTTTAAATTATCTAGTACATATGTTGATTTGAATCTATATGATGTGTGTTGAGAATTTATAGATGGTGAATCTAGGGTTTACATAGAATCATAGTGGAAGTTAATTATGATGTGTTCTAGGATCTATATTAAATCCTAGTAGAAGCTCTTTATGATATGTTTTGATAATTGATTTGAAATCTAGAGTCTACAACTAACTCTAGTGAAAGATGATCATGTCTGAGCTGTGATTAATCTTGATTGACTATGTTGTATGAAATTTAGGACTTATATGAATTCTTAGTGGAAAGTCTAACATGTGAATTTTAAAGGTCGTTAAATAACTTGATTGGTTCTAGGGTTCTCTATATGTTTTAGCAAGGTATTTTATACCTTTGAAGAAACATTGAAACCATAGATAGAATAAAATACATTATGAAGTAATCTAAGGTTTATGATAAAATTCCCTAGAAAATTGTTAAAGAGTATATGTATCTTTCTTGAAAATGCTTCCGTGATTCTGATATGGCTAAATTTATGCTTCTATAGTTTTGGTTGTACTCGTTGTCTAAATTTGTGTAGCTACATAATAAAGTTGAGAAGTTAATAAATATGATGAAAATAATGGAAGCCACGAAATATTCTCCAACACTGGATAGAAGAAATCTCCCTACATTAAGAGGGAGCTTGGATAGAAGAACTCTCCCTAGTTAAGAGGGAGGGAATAACAAAGTTTTCGGTTGGAGAATATATTCTAGAAAGATATGTTTCCACATGTGAATTAGGAAGAGGAATATTTTCTTAAGTGATTCTATTGATATTCCTACTAAAGTTAGTTGAAAGGCAACACCGAAACCTTGAATTTTTTTTATACATTTGAAATTATTGATGATTGGGGTTTTTATTTGCACATGTGAATCTCTCGAAGGACTTGATAACATGCTGGTTACCAATCAGTTTGATTGGGAGAGATTGGTTATTATCGATTTGTTGGATCAAGATGTGTTGAAGGTTTGTGAGTGAAGCATATCCTGAAAAAATTGTGTTGAGGCTTTGTGAGTGAAGAATTTCCTGAAGCTTTGTGAGTAAAGAATTGCCTGGAAATTTTGTGTTGAGGCTTTTTGAATGAAGAATTTCCTTGAAATACATCCAGCCAACACTTTTTATTGATGTCTGGTTGGGAGGGTGGCATCAGGTGAATGTACACCTAGTTCCTTGGGTTGATGGTTAGTAAGTAAGCTTGATGGTACCTATAGAGGCTGAAAGCTTTAGTCCATATTAGTCCCACTTAGATAGATTTTCTTGGTCAGGAATCTATTCCATGGCATTGCAGTGCCTAACTGTTGACTGACTAACAGATAGAGTTCCTTGGTCAGGAATCTAGTCCATGGCATTGCGCTGCCTAAAATTTTTCATAGATAAAGTGATATCTTCCATGTAATTCTTTTATATATGAATGCATCCCTAGTTAAGAGGGAGTGTTGAAGAATATAACTAGGTTAATTCTTCATTACTAATGTTTTTTTCAAAATAATTTATTATTAAATGACTTATCAAAGCATGGGTTTCATGCTTGGGTCATATTTAGATTAAGGTCCCAATTGTGGAATTCTAGGTTAGCTTTTACAAATTTAAATTGATCAATTTCTTGGGATTTTAAATCATGTAACATTAGGTTGTCAAAAAGGATTCTTAATCATGTCATCTTCTATAAGGTCATCATCCTCGACTTCAGAAAAATCTTCTTCATCAAGCAACCTTCAAATTAAGTAATAAAAGTGTCCTCAAGCGATATACAAGTCCGCCTCCATCAATATCCTATAAGTCAGCTTCACTAAAAGGCATGTCGGCGTATTATATGGACACATCTTTTCATCCAACATGGGTCAACATATTAATATGGGACAACTACTATAAATTCCACACCAATTTTTTATTTCAAGATAGAGAATTTGGGAGAAGTCTCTTTGAGTTTTTTGGTGGTTATGTACAATGAAAGAGTCTAAAATTCTCTGCAATTAAGTCTCAGATTACAATATTATGAAGGAACAACAATCCACAATTTTGGTGAAGTTACAGTCTCCTCGTTTCTGTGAAGTTACAGTGAATATGGCTCGGTGTAGTTGCAACCATATTTATCTTCGTGGTTCATTTCTATACTTGGAGAAGGTATAGTATAGTGGCTTGGTGACATAGTGTTGTATCTTAAATTGAATACACATGGACTTGGTGCTACAAGTTTGTTGTTATATCATCCATAAAGTTCTATGCCACAAGTGATGCATAATGATGATCAATGATGCTCGTATCATGTTCAAATGTTGTGATGCTCAATTTTATGTTGCTATCTTAACCAAAGTCAAGATGATAAAGATGAAGTTTGGGAGCAAGCAAGAGAGACCTCGGTGTCGTGGAGATCTTGGTGCTTACACGATGAAGGGATGACTTTGTTATCACTTCGCTATATTTCTAAGGATGAAGAATAAATCCCAATAGAGGTAACCATAGACCAATATTTTGACTTGGTGTCTAGCCCTACCAAACTGGAGAGGGCTCTCTCCACAAAGTCACAACCAAGAGGGCTGGATAAATTAGGGTTTTAGGCTAGGCATGAAATGAAAAAGGGTTTGATTTTATTTTGATTGGGTTGCTGGATGAGGATATTAGGTCAAATAAGCTAGGTCAGGGAAAATAGGATTAGGGTTACAGCCCATTAAATGGGGCAAGGTAGGTAAGAAGGATAAAAAATTAGGGTTCTTGGGATGCAATGATTTCAGACAGGTGAGGAGCTAGGAAGCGCATAAAATATGAATTCTTCCTAAACTGAAAGAAAGATGAACAAACTATGACAACTTTCCCAAAACAAATCATGTGAGATGAATTCTGTTTATCAACATGAAAGTGATGATACACTATAAGTGCAATGAATTATGAAGAAAATAAATTCAAACATAATGAGACATAATAAGAAATAATTCTAGACAACCAAACCACATGTATCCCAAAGAAATAGTTGTAACACTTTTATTAAGCTCCTACCAAAATGATTACAATAGAGTCTCTGATCAATATGCCAACATCCAACTGATTCCAACCTCTGACATGAATGAAAACTAAATGATATAGACCTAAAAAAAACTCCTCCTATCCTCGGGGGTCGAATCCATGAGAGGAGTAGTAGTTCCACCAAAAACTAAGCTGCAAGCTGAAGTGTAGGGAGGTCCAAGTGACTTATCCCTAACTTTTGTGAACTGATTCAATACACCTCATTGAGTTCATTTACCTAATGTATTTACCCTAGGTAATGGTAAAAATCCCATAATTGCATTTACATAATTGATTTACAAAGGTAAAAATATGATTCCCTAAGATAAAATTCAATTTGCAGAAACTCATAAAAAATCAGAAAATTGTCAAACGTGCCATCCCTTTGTCAAACACGCCATCCATGTTGCAGCCTAATTTTGAGTGCCTTCCTAGTGTCCAAATTGGGCTCAATATGGCATTTTAGAAAGCCTATCCTGTCTATTTTCCAAACATACCTTTGATTTTCTGATTGGAGTTTTTTTTTCTTATCAAAAATCAATTCTCCCAAGACTGCTAAACGCGGATTGCATAGGCAAAAAAGTGGGCAGAACATTGATTTTTTGAGTTTTTTTTCACCTTTTCAACTTCTAGCTGTCCAAAACAAGGCTTGAAAAGTGGTTTTCCTACATGTATTCATCATTATGCATCTACCGGTGGTCTTATTTTTGCCAAAAAGTATCTAAAACAAGAGCGCAATGCCTAAGGCATTGTGCGTTTGACAATCTAGCTGTCACAAGACTGTTCAAGGTTTGAAAAAAATAAAAAAACTTCAAAAATTTACCCAAAAATCCTCAAAATATGATAATTTGATGCTGATGATGTGGTTAGTCATGAAGTGAGGCTTTAGCCAATATGTCAAGCTTCCTTTCCTCTTCTTCCATGGTCAAAGCCTCAATTTTTGCATTGGCTCTTTTGAGCTTGGCCTTTGGAATTTTGTCTCTTTGGGCATAATGCTTTAACTTCTTCCTCAATATGTCATTATCTCTATTTTCTTTCTCCAAAAGATTTGCTAGGTTCTGGTTAGCTCTGTCAAGCCATGGCTCCCAGTTCTCATTGACTACCACTGCAAGTTGTTCATTTAGAGTGAGCTGATTAGCAAGCTCAACCTCTTTTTTCCTTTCTAGTGCTAGAGCTATTTTCAGCCCTCTAGTCCTAGGCTTTCTCCTTAGAAATTTTTTTACTGCCTCATCTATCACACCATATGTTTCAAGTGTCTCTTCAACCAAAACTTTGGATTTTTCTGCCTCTCTTTGAGATTTGACGAATTTGACCTCATCAATGACATGTTTTGTTTTCAGTTGCTAGTTCTCTTGCTCAAGAAAGTGAATGAAAAATTTAGACCTGTTGATCTAGGAGGATCTTGTTCAGTGTAGAGAGGTCCAGTTAGATCTAGTATTCCAATGTCCAGTTCAGTCTTCAATATCGTCAGTTTCACCAATGTTGTTCGAAGAAGAAGTCCTAAAAATGATCGTGGTTCAGTTTGGGTTCATAGCATGTATTGATGACAAAATTATTTATAAAGGTTTATGCTATGGTAAAAATGATGTAAAAGGTTCTTTTCCTAAAGGCCTAAACAGCTAAGACCTAGCACTAAAACCTAGACCTAAAGACCTAGCAAAAACATTATTAAAAATCTAAAAACCTAAGCATTAAAACTAAACTACAAAACCCACTTTCAGACTTTGGATTAAAAATAAAATGCAAAGAAATTAAACCACGGTCTATAAACCGCATCAGAACAACGCGAACATGTGAGCAGGTGACGGTAACTGTTAGCTATTGCGTCGGAATTGTCAGATAAATAAACTGTAACCGCAACTATCAGAGTAATACATGTGACCATTACCGCCAGATGCAAAAATTAATGTAGCGCTGAAGATGCCTGGTCACATGCTGACTGTTAGACCTCCACATGGTTAGGATGACCATCGGGGTTAGCTGTTTATCCAAATTTATTTTTGGGGTTTTGAATTAAATTTTTGCTAAGGTCTTAACCAATACACCTTATCCCTATGCTAGGTGTCATCATACCACAAGAATGAGCCCTATTCATACTAATTCCGCTCAACCACTAGCCTAAATTGGAATAAAGGATTTTGAATTCAACCTTTAAAGCCATGAAATTTCACTTGATGAGGGAAAATAAGTGATTTTGAGTTCAGATTCTGAGGGTTAGAGGCAGTTTTGTTTTCAGCATTTCGTGACTGTCCAGAGGTGTAATTGAGCGCAGAGACAGGCGTTGGAAATATAAGAGCGTGAGCTTTCTGTTGTCAATGACCAAAAGTGCCCATGAGCATGATATATATAGTGTTTTTGATGTGTAAATAAGTCCTCAGATAAATCCTAATAAAGCGGATGCCCATCTTGAAAGAGGACCCAAAGACGTAGTCCACTAGGGACGAACTCCGTAATCAATTTTTGTTGTTTATTCTCTCTGTTATTTGCTGTATTTTCATTCTTAATATGTTGTTGGTTTAATTCATAAATGATTTCATTCAGTCTTCCACATTAAGTAGGTCAGTTAACAATCAATTCAATAAAATGGCAACTAATCAATACTACCTCAGCACTTAATGATGATCACATTCAGATCATATATTTTGGTATCCGAGCAGGTTGTGCTTTGTAGTATTTTTTTCAGTGGATGTTAACCAGGTTGGTATTGCAACGTGGAGAAGGAACGCTTGAGGATTTCGATCCAGAAATTGGAAAGCGAAAAGTTCCTCATCAATTGACGATGATAGGGACCGTAACCATTGTAATTGAAACTCTTGAATTGAAGCCCATGGATGAGAATAAAGTTCAACAAATGTTTTTGAACATGTAACAGATGTTGGGAGAACTCTACGAATATAAGAAGGTGAGAGATGCAACCTCTTCTTCAAATGAATCGAAGAAGGACAAGGGAAAAGGACAATCAGATAAACCTCCTTCTACTCCATCATCTCCACCACCATCATCATCATCTTCTTCTTCTAGTTCAGAATATGAAACAGATAATAAACCTTGAAAATATCTTTTGAAACTTGATGTAAAGTTTGAGTTACATGTTTATGATGGTCAAATGAACCCAGAAAAACTAGATAATTGGATTAAGCAGTTAGAAGTGTATTGTAGGATTCAAAACATTTCTGATGATAAGACACAAATCTAGTTAGATACTCTTAGGATTGGGGGAATTGCTTTAATCTGGTGGGAGAGTAAAACACAGACAGATTTAAAGTGTAAAGGTAGAGTCATATCCTCATGGTCTAAGTTTTTGAAATCTCTAAAGAAACAATTCTATCCGTTGGGATACACACAACAAGTTGTTATTGATTGGAAGCGTTTGCAACAAGGAAAGGGACATAATGTTCAAGAGTTTACTCTGGAGTTTAGGAAGAAAGCATTGTCGCTCTCTTGATGTTCAATCCTAACGAATTTGATGAAGTATGTGTTCAAACCATATATGTTGAATCAGGTGGCAGACCATTCAATTTTTCACCAAAGACATCCAAATAGTTGGAAACCAAATACATCAAGAAGAAGGGCAGTTCGAAGGGAAAGTAGACAACTACAACTCAGAAGGAAGGTGAAAGACCTACCTGTACTCACTACCAGAGGGTCGGACATGATGAAGATAGATGTTGGAAAATTCACCTAGAACTCAGACCAGAGAAGTTACAGAAGAAGAAAGGTGAAAATAATGCTGCGACAATAGTCCAAGAAGATCTAGGCTCAGATTCAGGTGATGAAGGGAAAATCACCGCAATGGTTACGACAGGTAAAAAATCTGATGCTAGTTCAAGTTCAAGTAATTCTGATTCTTCAGAACTTAAACATATGGATTAAGATAAAAGAGTTGAGATATTTCATATGATGGTAACTTCTAAGCACACGAAAATACATACATTGTTTGATAGTGGGTCACAGGAAAATTTTATATATGAATCACTAGTTAAGAAATTAGGTTTGAAAACACATAATCATCCAAGACCATACCCATTAGGTTGGCTAAAGGATTAGAATCAGATTAATGTCACAAAGCGGTGTCGATTAAAATTTTCCATCATAGCTAATTACATTGATGAAGTGGATTTAGATGTGATACTATTAGAAATATGTGGAATAGTGCTAGGAAATCCTTATCTCTATGATCATGATGCAGTATTTCATAGGAAAGAGCATAAATATCATCTTAAGAAAGATGGAATTGAATACATCACACGGGCACATAAAATCAAAACTCACTTGGATTTAATTAATGCTAATTAGATGAAGCATTTAATAAGTTCAAGTAAGAGATACATAATCATGGTTGTAAAAGAACAGTGACACCATAAGGATCTTCATGATACCTTTTCAGGTTGTAAATCTCATTTTAAATATAGTTTGGTTAAAGTGGTAGATTATTTTCAATGTCTATTTAAAGAACCAAAACATCTACTTCATAAATGGGAAATACAACATGAGATTCAGTTGATTTATGATTCCCCTCTTCCTAATGTCAGAATGTATCACAAGTCAGTCATAGAGAACGAAGAAATAAAGAAGAAAATACAAGGGATGGTTGGAAAATATTTCATTCGACCTAGTTCATCTCCATGTGGTTCACCCATAATTTGGGTTCCTAAGAAAAACAGGACATGGGGAATGTGTGTCGACTTTAAATTTTTTGATTCATTTAAGTAGAAAATTTTCGCAACACCAATCTTAGCTTTATTAGATGTTCAATAGCCATTTAAAATTGAAACAGGTGATACCAGTTATGCAATGGGTAAGGAAACAATGATTCACATAGATCATCAGTCTCTTTAAGACCTTCAGCCACAAACTAAGTTGCAACAATCTCGCCACTATAGATGGATGGGATTTATTCATCAAATTCACATAGTAATTAAACAAAAGAAAGGTGTAACAAACAAAGTAGATGATATGTTGTCTAGGACATTTTTGAATGCTTCAGTAGTACTGTAGAATAGTTCATTGAAACTTGAAAGTCATGTAGAAAAATATAGTACTAATGCTAATATCAAAGATATTTATGAATCACTAACTCATGGTACTCAGATAGAAGAAGTCAATTTTCATATTCATAATAGGTTTCTATATCATATGGGTAAGTTGTGCATATCACAGATAGAAAGGGTGCAGGTTATTTGGGAAGCTCATTCTTCTCGAATTGTAGGACATTTTGGAATAAGCAAGATTATGGCGCAAATTCAAAGGTGTTGTTACTGGCCTCACATGTATGAAACAATTGTGAAGTACATTAAAGGATGTGTGATGTGTTCAACAAGCAATCAAAATATTGGTTTGTACATGACACTTTCAGTTCCTTTGCAACCATGGGATAACATTTCCATGGATTTTTTTGAAGGATAGACATAAATGGTGAACATGAAGATTATAAATATTCTTCAAGGTTACTCTAGTAAACATCCTAAGTTTTGGGATGAATATTTAATTTATGTGCAACATGCTTACAATAGAGCCTTGCATTCTTCTCTAACTGCGCCATGACAAGCATCGAGTCAGGCCAAGTACAAATGGCACCACGACAAGCATCGAGTCGATCATCATTTTCAGGTCAGCAATTAGTTATGGTTGTATGTCAGTAAAGACAGGTTGAAATGAGAAGGTAAGAAACTGAAATCCATCAAGTATGATCCTTTCAAGATTGTTGAAAAGGTTGGAAATAATGCATTCTGATTAGATTTACCACCTTAAATGTGTATTTATTTAGTTGTGAATGTAGAAAATATGAAGTTGTATGAACCTCTAATGATCATTGATCTTGAGGAAGATACACAAATTCCTACTATTGATGATTTAGTACTTGAGTATATGAATGAGTTGCGGGAAGATACCATCTTGGACAGGAGATTTATTACTTCCATATGAGGAGATCTTGAATATCTTCGAGTGGGAATCAAGGGAATGAATCCGAGCAAGGTGAGATGGATAGAAAATGGAAAAGTGAGGGAGTTGTACCCTCACCTGATGTCTGCTTAAAATCAAACTTTCGTGGTCCAAAAGCTTTCAAGTGGAGAGGATTGATCTAGGAGGATATTGTTTAGTGCAAAGAGATCTAGTTAGCTGCAGTATTCTGATGTCCAGTTCAGTCTTCCGTATCGTCATTTTTGCCAATGTTGTCCGAAGAAGAAGTCCTCAAAATTATTGTGGTTCAATTTGGGTTCATAGCATGTATTGATGGAAAAATCATTTGTAAAGTTTTATGTTATGGTAAAAATGATTTAAAATGTGCTAATCCTAAAGGCCTAAACATCTAAGACTTAGCGCTAAAACCTAGGCCTAAATACCTAGCGCAAATGTTATTAAAAGTTTAAAACCCTAAGAATTAAAACTAAACTACAAAACCCACTTTCGGACTTCGGATTAAAAATAAAATGCAAAACAGACAAACCAAAGTCTATAAACTACATCAGAACTGCACGACCATGTGAGCAGGTGACGGTAACCGTTAGCTGTTTCGTTGGAACCGTTGGATAATTAAACTATAACCGCAACCGTTGGAGTAATACATGTGAACGGATAATGCGTTGACCATTACCGCTGGATGCAAAAATTAATGTAGCGCCGAAGATGCCTGGTCACATGTGACTGTTACAACTCTACGTGGTTAGGCTGACCGTCGGGGTTAGCTATTTATCCAAAGTTATTTTTGGGTTTTTGAATTAAATTGCTGCTAAGGTCTTAATAAATACACATTATCCCTTTGCTAGGTGTCATCATACCGCAAGATCGAGCCCTATTCAAACTAATTTTGCTCAACCACCAGCCTAAATTGGCATAAAGGAGTTCGAATTCAACCTTTAAAGCCATGACATTTTTCTTGATGAGGGTCAATGAGTGATTTTGAGTTAAAATTCTGAGGGTTAGAGGCAGTTTTGTTTTCAACAATGCTTGATCGTCCAGAGGCGGAATTGAGCATAGAGATATGCATTGGAAAGCTAAGAGCATGAGATTTCTATTGTCAGTGACAAAAATTTCCTGCGAGCAATCTCAATTTGGTGTTTTTTCCATGTAAATACTTCCTCAGATTAATCCTAATAAAGTGAACACCCATCTTGAAAGCGGACCCAGAGACGTAGTCCACAAGGGATGAACTTTGTAATGAATGTTTGTTGTTTCTTCTCTCTATTCTTTCTATATTTTCATTCTTAATATGTTGTTGGTTTAAGTCATAGATGATTTCCTTCAGTCTTCCACATTAATCAGTCCAATTAACAATCAATTCACTAAAATGGCAACTAATCAATACTACCTCAACACTTAATAACAACCACATTCAGATCACCTGTCAAGATTAGTTTGAAGCTATCTAATGTTGGCCTCTTTATCTTTTATTAATATGCTAGTGATTTCATCATCACCATGCTCATCTAAGTCAACAAGATTAAAATCTTGTTCTGTCTCATTGAGGTCCCCCTCTTCATGTGTGACCTTTTCCTGAATCTCTGCCTCTGTCATCGTTTTCTTCCTTTTTTCTACCAAATTTATTTATGTAGAAGGAAAGGCCCCTCTAAAATATGGGAAGAGACAGAGTGTATCAGTAAGGTATGATTTTGATGATTACTTTAATGACTTTTTAATACAATTTGTGAATTTATCATTAATGTAACCTCTATTCATTGAAAGGAAAGAGTTACTTCAGGGGGATTTACCTTAAAGAAATTTGATTTTGCCATATCCATCTACTTGTATTTCTTAAAAAAGAATCGTATCACTAGCATTAATCCTAATCAATGAGCCCCTACTGAGTCACTCTTTGTAATGAGATGTAAACGCTTTCGGGTTGATATATTAATGGAGGTGAATGAGGCAGTGAGACCCTTTTATAGCTCTACACATGACTATGACCTCTCTGGTATGATTTTGCCAATAGCTCTATCTCAACCTGCTTAGTCTTTTGAGGGTCATTGATT
This sequence comes from Pinus albicaulis, assembly GCA_034641835.2. Classification (NCBI taxonomy): domain Eukaryota; kingdom Viridiplantae; phylum Streptophyta; class Pinopsida; order Pinales; family Pinaceae; genus Pinus; species Pinus albicaulis. Next base: position 1,277,020,587 of record CM076574.1, on the reverse strand, counting down.
TCAACTATGTTAGGTGATCCAGTCTCAATGTGGGATGGAGATGATGATGAAGGATATTGATCTAATGATGATGCATGAACTATGGGATGAGATGGAGGAATGGATGTGGAAGGATGAGATGATAAATGTACATCTTGGGCATGCTGAATAGGTGGAGAAGTGAATATGTCATTACCTATTAATGAACTCCATGGAATGTTCAATTGTTTGAGGTGATGGAGGACTATGATTTTGATGAGGGAGTGGTGAAAAAGACTTTGCATTTGGTGGTCATAATCTCTCTTTTAGGCAATAACATCCATATTGTCAATGCTCTGGAGGAGAAAATAAGGTATGTTAAGCATATTGACCCTTGTGAAGTGCATAAGTAGTCAGATGTGATAGGTATAAAGTCTATAGAACCTACCTTCACAAGAAAAGTATTTCATGATGATTTTCATCATGGGAGCATATCTCTCTAGGAGGTAAGAGAAAGGAAAAATCCTCTTTCTTTCATTCTTGTATCTAGGTTTAATGTATGGCTCATAGTATTTTTCCTCCAAGTCTGTTTGCTTGAACCATTTTTCCCCAACATTCGGGATTCCAATGACATATGATATAATGGCAGTGGACAAAGTGAAAGTGACGCCAGCAAGGATTACCTGGTTGTCATGGATATTGTAGATGAATATTCTTGTCAACATATGATGATGTTAGGTCCTTTGTAGTTTTTCAAATAATTCAAAACAACCTACATGCTTAAAACATGTCACAGTTATGGGAGATGCCATGAGTTCCCTGGTATTTGTTGGATCAAGTCTAAGGATTCTCCCTCCTCTGCTTGACTTCTTCTCCTTTATTTCTTCTCCCTCATTATAGTTTCTGTTCTGTTCTTTAGTATGCAAACCTAGGGAGATGTGATGATAGTAGAATGTAGGTAAAGGGAGTGAGGAATAGTGTGAAAAAATTTAGGGAGATGGGGGAAAGGAATTTTGATTTTTAGGGAGGTGACAGGGAGTAAGAACGATGAGGAAATTGGAATAAGGAATTTAATTATAGTTTAGGGATTTTGGAAGCCTAGGCAAGTGAGTAGCCTAGGGTTTAGGATTTGGGTATGAAAGGTTTAGGGAAAGTGTATTATGTGATATAGGGAGTAAGGATAGGGTAATTATAATGTGGGAAGGGAATACAAGTGCTAGGGAGTGAAATTTGACATGCAATTGGGATTTAGGGAATGATACTAGGGTTTCAAACTTAAAAATAGACACCAAATCTTTAAACAAGCTCAAACAACAACAAATTGACTTGATGAGGAGAGGAATGGTGCTAATGGTAACTTACTTGATTGATGGATGCTGTGGAGTGCTTTTGCTAAAGATTTGAAGGTGATAGCATAGGTTTTGGAGTTTTTTGTAGAAAATGGGAAAACATACAGTGCAAAGAGGAAATGCGCAACACACTGAACAAACACACAACAAACTTAGAAAATGCGCAGTGCATAGAGGAAACACACAACACAAAGAGAAAACGCACAACACAACCTCTATTTTGTAAAATTTCACCCTCAATCTTGCAAATTATGATTTTTCTGAGGTTGCTCAAGGATGGAGGAGGCAAATGAAGTTTGTTTTGATGTCATGAGGGTTTATATACTTGAGTGAATTTTATTTTAAACCTTCGAAACCCACTTTTCTAATGTTTCAAATTTCACTTTTAAACTTTGTACAATACCCTTACACTTCTGAACTTTTTCTTTGACATTTGATCAATGGATGAATTGAGAACTCTTGCACTTTGAAATGTGTTTGTTTGGCATGTGTAAATGAGTTGGAAGCTTGAGAAGTAGGTACTTATTACATATAATGAACATAAAATTACATAAATAAAAAATAAAATTACATCTTTGTTTTTGTAATAAAACTACATTTTAGAATGAAACTCACATTTGGAAGCAGAATTACAAATTTGAAAAATATATTTACATGCTTGAAAATCCTCTTTAAATGGTAAAGGGAAATTATTTGGATCGCTCTCATTACTTTGTTGACCATATGCAATGAAATGGTGTTTTATTTAGACCTTGGAAAATGAAAACCTAGAGACCTAATTAGGACCTTGAGTGACTAGACTTCATGGTGACCTAAATGACATAATGACATGATGACATGGAATTTCATGATTGAAGTATGCTAAGAAAGACATGAAGGTGGGCCAGCAAGTATAAATTTTTGAGGACGAGTGATGTTTTTTGACTAGGTCTACCATCAGTGAGTAAAATTTTTGAATGAAGACCTAGGTGGAATGACAAATTTTTTTGAGTGAGACTCCTAAAATGATATGAAAAGAGTATTTTTTATCACTGAGGGCAGTATGAAAATATTGACACTAACATTGGCCTTATTGGGGATGATATCTCTGAAAGAGGTGTCAAGAACCACATAACTTTGAATTTTGCAGATCAGTGCCTTTTCCATTGGGCCAATACGGTCAAAAACTCAAACAATAACATGACTGAAAACTAATAACTCAGAAAAATAGACTAACTCAATGCAAACACAAGTGACTGAAAATTGACTCAATAATGACTTACTTGACTGAAAACTGAACTTTTTGAAAATGGCAGAAAATCAGTGAAGTTCCATGGCCTTCACTTTGGGCTACGAACTCCAGAGATTCTTTAATTCACACTTGCAGAAAATTTAACTGATATTTACAATGAAAATGGAAAACTGATCAAGAAATTTGTTTCAAAAAATATAGTGTTTCAGGAGCCTACCATTAACTGGTCCTCCTAAACACTTCTGTCCATTCATTTCTTCAATAAAATAAGCATTCTGTCCCCAACAAGCTGAAATATGATATGGCCCTTTCCATAAATTCTCAAATTTACCATGCTTACCCTTCTCTTCATTTATAACATCCCAATGGTGTACCACATCTCCTATCTTGAAATTGTCTTCCTTAGTTTTCCAATCATAAATCTTCTTTATCCTATCATGAAGTTTTGAAGTATTCTGAAATACTTGAGTCTTTTATCTGCTGAAAATGTATCATTTTGTTAATACGACGTTGTATGTCATTTTCCTTAGTCCCTGATTCTTGAAGCAATTTCATTACTGAGAGTGCTAATGATGAAGGAAACACAGTATCGACACCATATACAATTTCAAAATGAGACATACCAATAGGCTTATTATTACTAACCCGATCTACCCACAATACATTAATCAACTTCTTATGCCAATTCTTTTTATTCGCCTCTAACATATTCTTAATGATACTGATTAAGGACTTATTAGAGGACTCCGTTAATCCATTACCTTGTGGGTAGTAAGTTGTAGAGTGTCCCAAATTAATGTTATATCTGTCACATAACTCAGTCATCTTCTTAGACTTGAATGTTGTCGCGTTATCCATGATAATATTAGTAGGACAACCAAAACGGTACAAAATATTGGTTTCTAAGAACTAAATGATGACAAAATATGTTGCTTTCTTGGTAAAAATCGCTTCAGTACACTTTGTAAATTAATCTGTGGATGCCAATATCCACTTATGCTGTGCAGATGATGCTGGGTGAATCTCGCCTATGAAATCTAGGCCCCACTGCTCAAATGGTGCATGGAATGAAATAGGTTGAAGAGATAATGGGAGAAGCTTTCTCTTACCCTGAAAAACTTGACATACATGGCAGATCATAACTTCTTTGTAAACATCTACAAAAAGTGTCGGCCAATAATATCCCGCCCTCAATATTTTATTGCCAATGGTCTTCCAATATAGGTGGCCCCCACAATCTCCTTTACGGAAGTCATTCATCACTTCCTTAGATTCTTCTTCGACCAAACATTTAAGCAACACACCTCCAGGATCCTTCCAGTAAAGTGCATTGTCCAGTATGCAATACTTTGAAGCTTTGAGTTTCAAAGATCTACCTTGACTCTTAGTCATGCCTACATGAGGGTTTGGGTGTTGCAAAACATAAAAAATATCAGAATATCGTGGACATGACTAAAAGATATCAGATAACTGAATGAGATTCACTTCTTCTTCATTTACGTAGAAAGTTGAAATCAAGTTGATGTCAAGAGCATGAATATTTGACTCAGCCATGATCTTGGCTAAGCCTTGACCTTTGATCAACTTGGTAGGCTTGATATCAAGGTCATACTCCAGTAAAGCTGCTATCCATATTCCTCTCCTACCTTCTAGGTTTGTATGCATGAGAACTTCTTTCACAATTGCATTAGGTACATAGGCAAGAGTGTGTGAATGTAATATGCAAAATCTGAAATATTTCAACGCTTTAACAAAATCTAGAGCTTGTTTCTCTATGATGTTGTAGCAAAGGGTTGAATCTTTGATATTGTGACTGAAAAATGAAATTGGTAATTGTGTTTTATCCCTTTTTTGCATCAAGACTACTGCCATAGTGTGCTCAAAAGAAAATGAGAAAATTATGAAATCACTAGTACAATCAGGACTTATCAAAATCGGGGTAGTAGTCAAGGCAAACTTAACTAAATGGAAATATTTTCGGGCATCTTCGGACCACTTTACATCACTATCTTTCTTCAAAATGTTTGTCAATTCTCTAAGATGCTCTGCTAAATTAGGAATTAATCTACGTAAGAAATTCATCTTACCGTTGAATGCTTGTACTTCCTTTTTGCTGCGACGGAAATCAATCTGCTGAATTGCTTGAACACGAGAAGGGACAATATGGATTCCATCTTTGGAGATAATGTGACCAAGGAGTTTTCCCTCCATGGAGAAAAGGCTTTTCTTTGGGTTGAGAGATATTCCAAACTTCCTGCATCTCTTGAAAAAAGTTCTCAAATGGTGTAAATGTTCATCATCAGAATGTGAAACCATTGTCAAATAATCTAAGTAAACAACCAAGAAAACATATTTTTCATTGGTGAATGCTATGTCCATGGCCCGCTAGAATGTGGCCCCTGCATTTTTCAAACAAAATGAAATTTTCACATATTTGAAGGTGCCCCAAGGTGTAGTAAATGTTTTCTTGTACTGATCATCTTCGTGCACCAAAATTTGATTGTAGCCTGAATAACCATCCAACAGTGACATCCGGGAAGAACTGACTACTCTTTGAAGTATATGGTCCATCTTCGGAAGTGGATAATTGTCCTTGAGGGACACTTTTTTCAAGTATTTAAAATATATACAGAGCTGGATTTCTCCAGTCTTCTTTCTCACTGGGACCAAATTTGAAATCCAATCAGAAAATCTAATTGGGACAATGATATCGGACTTGAAAAGTCTATTTACCTCTTTTTCAATTGATGGTAGAAATCTGGGATTTATCCTTTTGAACTTTTACCGAAAGGGTTTTTGATCGGACTTGATCAGAATAGTGTGCTAAATTATGTTATTTTCATACACCTTTAAATATTCATATTGCCATGCGAAAACATCAAAAAATTCAAAAAGTAATTTAACATATTTAACCTTTACCTCAGGAGATAAGGACTTGGATAATTTCACCATATTTGGTTTGTCGACTGTCCCAATATTTACATATTCGACACCATTTTCCGTAGGCATCAATGTAGGATTCTCTTCTACGTCATCTTGGTCAAACAATTCTTCCAGAGGTATGAGACCTTTTGGAATATTGTTGCCTTCTAGCTATAGTATATCCATCTGAGTTTCTTCTATATCTTGGTCATCTTTATCAAAAATTTGATCTATAGAACAATTCTCAAATACTTCTTCACCTTGGAGAAAGTTGTTCATCTGCCTATCATCCCAGAAAACTTGCCAATATCACAAGTTACCAGGAAGAGTGGGCCGATGCTTCACATGAATCTCAAATTTCCTGTTTGAAAAGATGGGAATTTCGAAATTGCTTCCAGCTTTAGCCAATGAATTTTCCATGAGATTTTGATTCCTTGGCACCACAGTATGTATACACTCCTGAAACTTTTCAAAATATCAAGTACAACACTCCTATATTGTCTCATTCGAGGATGGTTGGATTGATATTCACCTTTTACTTGCTTGATCACAAGTTCTGAATCACCATACACTGAAATCCTTCTTGCACATAGTTTCTTCAGGATCTTGAAGCCAATAGTCAGTGCTTCGTACTCAGATTCATTGTTAGTGCAATCAAAAGATAATTTATAAGAGAACAACCTTACATTTGTAGGGACCTTATTCTATTGATGAAAAGAGCTACGGACCCAGATTCCAATGCCTGCCCCATATTTTCCCAGGGCACCATCAAAGTCCATAGGCCATAAACCATTCTCATCCTCCAAATCTTGAAACTCTGATTTCTGTTTTGGCTCAATTTTTTGAACTGTCTCTTCATGCTTTTCTGGAATTTCTTCTGCTTTATCCAATGGTTATTCGGGATATTTCACTACCTCCTCTGATTGTTTTTCTAAATTTTTCAATGCGTACTCTGATTTCCGTTTGGATAAGCTAGGCAGATTCATCTTTTCTTTTACTATCAATTCTCTAATACAATTATGGATATATGGAACATCTTCTACATCTACTAGTTGGCTATCTACATCTTTTAAGCCATTATCATTAAATAAAATGAATGAATCTAAATCTATATGTACATTGTTCATCAGATGATTGTTATGATTTTCTTTGCTTATGATCATATATTTCATCTTAGTTTCACGGTACAATTTTATCAACTGCAAAAAAACAGGGATAGTTGCATAAGAAAGGTCTAATTGCAATGTGCCTCATAATTTCCCCACCAGGATCGTGACAGTAGCATGCCAAAGCATGGTGGTATGTTAGATACCACCACATCCATTAGAACATTCTTTGACAGAATCTGCTCTAGGGAGACTACCAAATATTTAATTAGGCCAATACACCGGACTCTACCTGAATCGAAGGAGTATAAGTCATGGTAGGGATGAGTGATGTCAAGGCCAAACTTCTCCATTATGGATTTTGGCATTAGATTGTGTGAGGCTCCGAAGTCTAACATGGAATTATGTAAAATGCACTAGTGTATTCTTAGACTCAAGTAAAAAGGAGGAACCTCACTATCTTCTAATTGACCGTCAATAGCAGGACCAAAAATGAGTTCAGACTGATCATCTTAGACATTTACCATGTCTGAAAAAGGATATACTTTAAGCATATTGGAAACATGGGACTTGTACTGGTTATTGTTAACAAGCTCGATTAAGGGGATAGACACTTTTAAATTTGAAATTTATGTATCTAAACTGAAGGGATTAGTTTTTTCTAGCTCTTTAATGACGTTGTCTCACTGTCTAGCATGGTCCTTTGATGGAACTTATTTCTTCTGATTGTCCTTTTCCTTATTTTCTGAACTCATGGATGGCTGATTTTCTTTGATCTGATTTGTTATCACAGACTCTTTTCCCTTACTGTGATTGCTCAGAGGATTTCGCATTTTTTGTGTGTCTTTATGCTGAGATGCTCTCTTTTGAATGGGATTAACCAACACATCTCTACTCCTCAATGAAATCTGCCTATTTTGTGAACTAAGTGCATTCAAGTACCTCCACTAGTAATCATCTGATTGAGTCTCTAATTCATGATCATTAGCAAGGATAAAATATTCATCTTTAGGTCGATATTTCTTTTCAAAATGCTCCTCATCTCTAGTAAAAAACATAGGCAGACCATCAGCTTTGAAAATAAGGTTTTCCTCAACAATTGTGTCTTCATCTTATTCTTCTCCTTGAGCATAGTTCTGGTGCAAGGGTGTCCTAATTTTTTGTTGTTACTATGGTGGCTGTTCAGGAGCTCGTTGTTCTCTTTGATTAATCCTTAACTGAGGCTGTTGTTGTTGTCCTCTATAGTTAGGATTTCTGACCTCAGGTTTTCTCTCTGTGATGGACATCCTATCAACCATTCGTTCAATAGTTCTTATTAGAGTATCCATTTTAGCATCGGAAGATGAGGTGGAGGGTTCATATATAATAGTAATTATCCTCTAATTCCTATCTCTATCTCTCTTCATTAGTAGATTTTCTTCAACGTTGATCGCGTTCTTTTGCTTATCTTCCAGTGTAGCTGGATTTCTTTCCCTTAATTGGTAAGCCATATTAGCATCAAATGCATCTGGATAACGTATGAGATCTAAGCCTGGAGGAGGCTTGATCTCAATGGGAATTTCATTTTAAATCCTATTAAAGCGAGTATTGAAATATTGAATTGATTCATTAAGATTTATTTTAATTTTCTCATACTCAACAAGCAACTGTAAGTAATTTTTCTTTACCTCCCACCAGGCTATAAACAAATCAGTGAGCTGGTCTAGAGTGGCAATGGAATTAGCAATGAGAGACCTAAACCAAACTTTGACATCTACAGAGAAGCTCTGGGCTATAATCCTCATTTTTTCATTGTCAACATCGACTTCCTCCAAATCTATGAAGTCGATGACCTTAACAATATGTTGTCTTCCAGATATGGTAGAGTTTTCATCAAAAAAAGGGAGTCTTTGGCCATAACCCTGAGGTAAGTCATTCAATTGGGCTAGTAAGATGAGTGGGGAAAATATTGCCATGATTCATGCTGAATGAAGTACTGGATTGACAATAGGAGGGATTGAATGAATAGGTAAAGGAAAAAAAGTTGTAGGTCCTGAAGTAGAGGTATGAATGATGAGGTCGAAGGGAGAGATGAATAAAATACTTTTGATTAAGTTTTTGGTTGAGTTGAGACAAAAATTTCCTCTTGAAGGTAGAATTGGATCCAATCTTTAATGTCAAGTTCAGATTCAGTCTTATTCTCTTCGAAAAAGCAATATTTTAAAGGATTGAATACTATGTTTGATAAATAATTTTTAGCCTTGGATTTAAACAATGACAATTCAAATTTCAGATCATACGATATATCTTCAAGAGAAAGTAGCTTATCAGGTAGAGAAATCGATCTTACCAATGGAACTGGTCATGACGGAACTTCTATAGTTTGATATCTATGCCTTCGAAAGATATTCTCTGGATCATCTATTGGCTCAACTGGATCAAGATCGAGATTTTCTTTGGTATATCTTCTGGAAGTCATCTCTACAATCTTAGCACTACAATTATCGAATTAGCCTTTTTGAAACTTAACCCTATCATCCAAAGGATCAAATTCCAAATATTATTATTGTACACCCAAGGAAAATAAGTCTTTCGTTCCTTGACAACGGTGCTAGTACGTTAGCACTCCGCCATATTTCTAAGGCTGAAGAAGAAATACCAACAGAGGTAACCACGTACCAATATTTTTTCTTGGTATCTAGCCCTACCAAACTAGAGAGGGCTCTTTCCACAAAGTCACAGCCAAGAGGGCTGGATAAATTAGGGTTTTAGGCTAGGTATGAAATGTAGAAGGGTATGATTTTATTTTGATTGGGTTGTTGGATGAGGATATTAGGTCAAATAGGCTAGGTCAGGGAAAATAGGATTAGGGTTACAATCCATTGAATGGGGAAAGGTAGGTAAGAAGGCTAGCACATTAGCATTCTTGGGATGGAATGATTTGAGACAGGTGAGGAGCTAGGAAGAGCATCAAAGATGAATTCTTCCTAAACTGAAAGAAAGATGAACAAACTATGACAACTTTCCCAAAATAGAGCATGCTAGATGAATTCCGTTTATCAACTTGAAAGTGATCATAAAATAGAAGTGTAATGAATTATGAAGAAAATAAATTCAGACATAATGATACATAAGAAGAAAAAATGTTAGAAAACCATACCACAGGTATCCCAAAGAAATAGCCGCAACACTTTTATTAAGCTCCTGCCAAAATGATTACAATAGAGTCTCTGATCGATATGCCAACATCCAATTGATTCCAACCTGTGAAATGACTGAAAAAATACATGATATAGACCTCGAAAAAAATCCTCCTAGCTTCAGGGGTCAAATCCATGAGAGGAGGAGTAGTTCCACCAAAAAATGAGCTGAACGTTGAAGTGTAGGGAGGTCCAAGTGACTCATCCCTGACTTTTGTGAACTGATTAATTACACCTCATTGAGTCCATTTAACTAATGTATTTACCCTAGGTAACATTAAAAATACCATAATTACATTTACATAATTGGTTTATAGAGGTAAAAACATGATTCCCTAAAATAAAAGTCAATTTGCAGAAAAAATCAGAAAACTGTCAAACACGCCATACCTTTGTCAAACACACCATCCATGTTGGGGCTTGATTTTGAGTGCCTTTCCTCTGTCCAAATTGGGCTCAGGATGTCTTGTTGAAATATTATCCTGTCTACTTTCCAAATATACCTTTGGATTTTTTATTGGAGTTGATTTACCTTGTCAAAAATCAATTCTCCCAAGACTGCTAAACGTGCAACGTATAAGCAAAAAAGTGGGCAGAACATTGATTTTTTGAGTGATTTTTCACCTTTTCAACTGCCAATTTTCTAGAAAAAGGCTTGCAAAGTGTTTTTCCTACACGTCTTCATCATTATGCATCTGCTGCTGGTCTTATTTTGGCCAAAATGTGTCTCAAAAAAGAGCACAACGCCTAGGGCATTGCGCGTTTGATAGTCTAGCTGTCACAAGACTGTTCAAGGTTTGCAAAAAATCACAAAAACTTCAAAAATTTACCCAAAAATCCTCAAAATTTTATAATTTGATGCTGATGATGTGTCTAGGCATGAAGTGAGGCTTCAGCCAATATGCCAAGCCTCCTTTCTTATTCTTGCATGATCAAAGCCTCAATTTTTCATTGGCTCTTTTGAGCTTGGCCTTTGCACATTTGTCTCTTTGGGCGTAGTTCTTGACCTTATTCCTCAATATGTAACTATCTCTGTTTTCCTTTTCCAAAAGCTTCTCTAGGTTCTAGTTAGCTTTGTGAAGCCATGGCTCCCGGTTCTCATTGACTACCACCGCAAGTTGTTCATTGAGATTGAGCTGATTAGCAAGCTCAGCCTCTTTTTGTCTTTCTAGTGCTAGAGCTATTTTCAGCCCTCTAGTCCTAGGATTTCTCCTTGGCACTTATTATACTGTCTCATATGTCACACCATATTTTTCAGGTGTCTCTTCAAGAAAAAATTTGGCTTTTTCTGCCTCTCTTTGAGCTTTGATGAATTTGACCTCATCAATTACATGTTTTTTTTTCAGCTGCTGGTTCTCCTTCTCAAGAAAGTCAATGAAAAATTTAGACATATCAAGATTAGTTTGAAGCTCTCTATTTTTGGCCTCTTTCTCCTTGATGATTATGCTAGTGATTTCATCATCATCATGATCATCTAAGTCAATAAGATCAAAATCTCATTCTATCTCATGGAGATCCTCCTCTTCATGTGTGACCTTTGCTTAAATCTCTGCCTCTGTCATCTTTTGCTTCCCTTTTTCTACCCGCTTTATTGATGTAGAAGGAAAGGCCCCTCCCAAAATATGTGGGGAAAACACTTGCCTGCGACCTCTCTAGTATGATTTTTCCAATAGCTCTATCTCAACCTACTTAGTCTTTTGAGGTTCACTGATTTCAACTCTATTAGGTGATACAATCTCAATGTGGGATGGAGATGATGGTGGTGAAATAGATTAAGGAGACTAATCTGATGATGATGCATGAAATATGGGATGATATGGAGGAATGGATGTGAAAGGATGAGATGATAAAGGTACATCTTGGGCATGCTGAATAGGTGGAGCAGTGAATATGTCATTAACTATGAATGAACTCCATGGAATGTTCAATTGTTTAAGGTGATGGAGGACTATGATTTTGATGAGGGAGTGGTGAAAATGAATTTTCATTTGGTGGTCATAATATCTCTTTTGGGAAATAAATCCGATCTTGTCAATGCTCTGGAGGAGAAAATAAGGTATGTTAAGCGTATTGACCCTTGTGAAGTGCATAAGTAGTCGGATATGATAGGTACAAAGTTTAGAGAACCTACCTTCACAAGAAACGTATTTCATGATGATTTTCATCATGGGAGCATATCTCTCCCAGACGTAAGAGAAAGGAAAAATCCTCTTTCTTTCATTATTGTATCTAAGTTTAATGTATGGCTCATAGTATTGCTCCTCCAAGTCTGTTTGCTTGAACCATTTTCCCCCAACATTCGGGATTCCAGTAGCATCTGATATAATGGCAGTGGACAAATTGAAAGTGACACCAACAAGGGTTATCGGGTTGTCATGGAGATTGGAGATGAATAGTTTGGTCAGCATAGGATGATGTTGGGCCCTTTGTACTTTTTCACAGAATTCAAAAAATTCTACATGCTTAAAACATGTCACAGTTATGGGAGATGCCATGAGTTCCCTAGTATTTGTTGGCTCAAGTATAAGGATTCTCCCTCCTATGCTTGAATTTTTCTCCTTTCATTCTTTTCCCTCACTGTAGTTTTTGCTCTGTTCTTCTTCCATAGGTGTGTTAGTATGAAACCCTAGGGATATGTGATGATAATGGAATGTAGGTAAAGGGAGTGAGGAATAGTGTGAGGAAATTTCAGGAGATGGGGGAAGGGTATTTTTATTTTGAGGAAGGTGACAGGGATTAGGAATGATGAGGGAATTGGAATAGGGAATTTAATTACAGTTTAGGGATTTTGGAAGCCTATGCAAGTGAGTAGCCCAGGGTTTAGGGTTTGGGGATGAAAGGTTTAGGGAAAGGGGATTATGTGATATATGGAGTAAGGATAGGGTAATTATGATGTGGGAAGGGAATAAAAGTGATAGGGAGTGAAATTTGATATGAAATTGGGATTTAGGGAATGATACTAGGGTTTCAAACTTAAAAATAGACACCAACTCTTTAAAAAATCTCAAACACCAAAAATTTGACTTGATTAGGAGAGGAATTGTGCTAATGATAACTTACTTGATTGATGGAGGATGTGGAGTGATTTTGATGAAGATTTGAAGGTGATAGCATAAGTTTTGGAGTTTGCTGTAGAAAATGGGCAAACTCGCAACACAAAGAGGAAACACAGAGCGCAAAAAGGAAAGATGCATCACACTGAAAAAATGTGCAACGCACTTAGCAAACACGCAACGCATAGAGGAAATGCATAGCACAAAGAGCAACACACACAACACAACCTCTGTTTTGTAAATTTTCGCCCTCAAACTTGAAAATTATGATTTTGATGAGATTGCTCAAGTATGGAGGAGACAAATGAAGTTTATTTTGATGTCATGAGGGTTTATATACTTGATTGAATTTTATTTTAATCCTTTGAAACCCACTTTTCTAACGTTTCAAATTTCATTTTTAAACTTTGTAGAATACCCTTACACTTCTGAAATTTTTCTTTAACATTTGATCAATAGATAAATTGAGAAATCTTGCACTTTGACATGTAATTGTTTGGTATGGGGAACTTATTTGTAAGCTTGGGAAGTAAGTACTTATTACATAAAATTAACATAAAATTACATAAATAAAAAATAAAATTACATCTATGTTTTTGGAATAAAATTACATTTTAGAATGAAACTCACACTTGAAAGCAGAATTACAACTTTGAGAACTATCTTTACATGCTTGCAAATCCTCTTTAAATCATAAAGGGATATTTTTTGGACCACTCTCATTACTTTTATGACCTTATGAAATGAAATGGTGTTTTATTTAGACCTTGGAAAAGGAAAACCTAGAGACCTAATGAAGACCTTGAGTGACCAGACTTCATGGTGACCTGACTAACATAATGACATGATGACATGGAATTTCATGACTCTCAGCAAGACATGAAGGTGGGCCAACAAGTATAAATGTTTGAGGAGGAGTAATGTTTTTTGACTAGGACTACCATCAGTGAGTAAATTTTTTGAATGAAGACCTAGGTGGAATGACAAATATTTTTGAGTGAGACCCTAAAATGATATGAAAAGAGTATTTTTGATAACTGAGGGCAGTATGAAAATACTAACACTAACATACTTGATGGAGGAAGCCTATAGTATAAAGGTATTGGTCATCTCACCTTGAACCTATCGAAGAAATGATTTTGATTGGGTTCTCCTCGAAGAGTGGGGTTTTCCTAGCAGCGTGCATACATCTTGTGTCCTCTTCTATTTATTTGGCATTAATCTGAATGATGAAAGATAAAAAACAAGAACACAAAATAATAATAACAATATAATTTCATGATAAGAGAAACTAATTCACTGCCATTTCTCTAACGAGACGAACCCCTAATCCTTTACCTTTAACTTTTTAACTAGTGCCTCGTATTGAAAATTTTAAGACAAAATTAAATTTTAAGGCAAAAGATTTATTTTGTCTTAAAATCCCACTACATGTAGTAGTGTCAAATGCAATGACATACAATTTGTCTCTATTCGTATCAGCATAGATTGAATGGACAAAGAGAAATTGATGTTTGAGAAATCTTGTCTGAAAAAATTGTCGTGTTCTTAAGAGTCGGATACTGCCAAAAAACGAAGAGCCCAACAAATTGTTGTTTTTATATACGATAACATGAATGACAAGTGAAATAAAAACCTTGGTATAAGCACAAAATAGTAGTAGTCTGCAAGCTAAGGGACTTAGGGCACACTATTAGTGTCAATTTTGAAGTTGTTAGATAATGTTTTCTTAAATTGATATGTTTTTGTCTTAATTGTTAATTGTCTTAAATGGGTTTCATCTGAAGTGCTTGTTGTCTTAAATATATAGTTTTGCCTTAAAATATTTTTGTCTCAAACTATTTTTGTCTTAAATATAAATTTTTGTCTTAAAATAATTGTCTTAATCTGTTTTTGTCTTAAATATAAGTTTTGTATTAAAATATTTTTGTCTCAAACTTCTTTTGTCTTAAAATCTCTTTTTGTCTTAAAATATTTGTCTCAAAATATTTTTGTCTTAAATTTAAAGTTTTGTCTTAAAATATTTTTGTCTTAAATATAAAGCTTTTTTGTTAAATATTTTTGTCTCAGTCTCTTTTTGTCTTAAATTTTATATTTAAGACAATTCAATTGATATTAAATTTTAATATAAAGTAACTAAAAATAAAATAAAAAATTAAGAAGATTCAATTGATATTAAATTTTAATGTAAATTAAATAAAATAAAAAAGTTACTTTTTAAGATAAAATATTTCTTTTGTCTTAAAAAATGTCTTAAAAATACCATTGGTGTAGTAGTGGTACAATCAATATTTATGTTCCCCACATAGCCTTATGCATTCAAGTCGAATTAAATTCCTGAAGCTCCTCGAGGTTTGTTGAGCACCAAAAGGATTGTGGAAGCGCTTGAAGAGTGCCGTTCTCTCAAAAATCCATGTATACACTCTAAGATATGGAGGTTTACCGAGAACCCTCGCAGACTGGGATGCCAGAGATTTGTTAAGAACTGGAGGGAATCTGGAATAGCTTGCAGATTGTCACAGGCTATGAGATAGAGTTTTTGAAGGTTTGTCAAACACCCAAAGGAATCTGGAAGTGCTTGTAGACTCTTGCACTGTGAGAGACTGAGGTTTTGGAGGTTTTTCAAACGCCCAAAGGAATATTAAAGTTCTTACAGACTTCTTCACATTGACAGATCAATGACTTTGAGGTTTGTCAAACAACCAAAGGAATATGGAAGTGACTGCAGAATCTTGCACCATGAGAGATCAAGTTCTTGGAAGTTTGTCAAACACCCAAAGGAATATGGAAGTGCTTGTAGACTCCTGCACCTTGATAGATCAATGTATTGGAGTTTTTTCAAATACCTAAAGGAATTTGGAAGTGCTTGTAGACTCCAACACTCTCGAAGACTGAGTTTTGGGAGGCTTGTGAAACACCCAAAGGAATATGAAAGTGCTTGTAGAATTCCACACCCTCTCAGATCAATGCTTGGAGGTTTGTCAAACACCAAAAGGAATTTGGAAGTGCTTGCAAACTACCACACCCTCTATGATCAATGGCTTGGAGGTTTTTCAAACACTCAAAGGAATTTGGAAGTTATTCAAACTTCCACACCATGAGAGACGAAGTGTTTGGAGGTTTTTTAAACAATCCAGCGAGGCACTCCTTCTACAAATGTAGCCACACTTTGTTGCCAACCTAGAAGTTGTGTGGCACCCAATGTTGATCATGTTGTTGCTTGTACTTAGCATTGGCTCTGTCCAATATGTCATGAACCTATTGGAGGATGTGTTGAATGTGCTCAATGAAGCTATGTGCCTTGTCAACTTCAGATTTGACATGAGCCAAATTTTCCTGAGTAGCTGCAAATGGCATGGCTACGTTAATGGGACATAGTGGTTGGAATACCAAGCCCACTTGAAAGGGGTTGTGTCCATTTGAGTTGTGGAGAGCCCAATTATAATTGTGTTGTACATAGGGAAGACTCTCATCCCATGGGCATGGATGCTTTGAGTTGTACATGCACATAATGTGTACGATTATCGTGTTGACGACCTCTGTCTGACCATCAGTTTGGGGATGGAAAGATGTGGACTTGGTGAGCTTGGTGTCCAAAATTGACAAGGGGCTGGACCAAAATGTACTGAGGAACCTGTTTTCCCGATCTAAGATGATAGACTGTGGGATCCCAAAGTATACCCACACTCGTTAAAATAAGATTTTAGCAGTGGATTATGCTGTGATTTTCTTCTTGCAGTGGCATGTCGCTTCCACAAGTATGTCTGGAATAATAATACGTCAGAAAATTAAATAGGAGCAATATCACATAGTTCCTCATTTGTGAAGGGCTTGATGTTGTAGGGAAGGCGACACTGCTAGCTGGCGCATATATCTCTTCCTTGGTGAAGCCACCCGATGGTACATAGTTGTGAGTGTGTTGTGGTTGGTAGGCCAAGCTGCTTCACAACCTCTGTTGAAATGAGGTTCTTTTGGCTTCTTCTATTGACAATGAATTGTAGTGGAAAACCCTTCACCCACATCTAGGAATGGAAGAGGTACTCCCCCTTCTCTGGATCTTTGGGTTCCTCCTTCTGGATCTGGGTGGTGGTAATGATGGCATTGGGTTCTGCATCAATGATTTTATTCCCTTTATCATTCCCCTTATCCAGTTCTGACTCAGAATCAAAACATGCATTTGATTCATATTCATTTATCTCAGGCACCAACGACTGTTTAGCCCGACACTCACTTGTGTTTTGAGTGGAGCTCTTATGAAATTCACACCACTTCCCTATGTCCTTCTTTGAATTTTTGGCATTGTTCTTTGCTTGTTGCTTCAACGAGTTGTCCTGAGTCACCCCGTTTTGGATTTTCCCCTTGCTCTGCAGTTTTGGGGCACCTTTTCCTGAATTTGGATTCACAGATCCAAATTATGTCTTCTTTTGCTTAAATTTATGCTCAATCTTGGCAACATATCAATATGCTGTTCCAAGCAAGGTAATGTCGAGGAACTCCATTTCCTCCTGAATGTATCTATGAAAGCAATTTCGATACTTGAGAAATTTTGTTTTCTCTAAATATTTAATACCCAACTATGTGCACATGGTATGGAAAAAATTCATCAACACATGCACATCTTGATCCCTTTGATATCACAACGTGGTCCATTGGATGTACTTTTCCTCATCTCCACACAGGGTAATATTGTTCCTTTATGTTGTCTCGGAACGAATTCCAAATGGATGCGACTGAAAAAGTGAGGGTTATTCCTCATCCCTCTATTCATAGTAGGTTTCCCACCAATATTTGACATGGGGGGTGGCTTTGAGGAGCACAAAGGTAATATTTTCTCGATCAGAGAAATCATGGATTGAAAAATACCCTTCCAGCAAATTCAACCATCTATCTATGTCATCTGCATTTATTTGGCCCTCAAATATGAGAATGTAAAAGTTTACTTGTACCTTAAAAGGAGTGGCGCCTCCAGAGTGGCTGTTGGATAAAGATGTGCCACTAGTGGGTAGTCATTGAAGGATCTGGAGAAATTTATACATCATCACGTTCCTTTGTTTCTCAAGGGCCTCCTCGAAAAATAATTTCATAGGGTCTCCTGCTCCCTCATATTTCTTTTCTTCCTCCATGGGAGGATGTTGGGGTTTGTAAGGCTGATCTTGCAAATGTTCAAATAGTTCAAGCCCTAACTCCTTGTACCCTGACCTCGTTGGGGACATGCAAATAAATATTGAGAAAGAGCAGACCACTTCAATACCACTGATCCAGACTTATGCAGGAGCACAATAAAATACATAAATAAATATAAACATAGAGATGTAGCAGTAACAACACTTCATTTCATTATTATCAAATAATGAAAAATGCTTATAGACAGAATGGAAAATAAACTAGCTCAGGTAATGGTATTTATCACTGAGAAGAGAAGTGGCAGCCACATGCCTCTGAACTATGTTACAATGAGGATCAAGGGCCTTTTTATTATTGAAAAATAAGATAAAACCCTCAACAATAAAAACCCTAACCCAAGGAGATGTAACACCAAGAGTTTATGGGTCCCATTGGGGTTAGTTGGGAAACCAACTTCCTGGGGTTGTAACTTGGTCATATTATCTTTGTTTGGCATGTATGATACCTTGTGTGAAATATCTGTCTGAGGACTACAGGTTTTATTTTGATCTTTAGCCTTTGGCTATGAGACTGCAATGAACCTTAAAAAAATGTCGTTTAGGGGGTCAAAATTGCTCCAAATGTTCAGGGCATGAAAATTTCTAAAAATAGTAATTAAGAAAGATGATGAAATTGTCTTAAGTGGAATAAGCGGGTGGCCACCAATATCCACCTAGATCAAAATTCATGAGAAATTCATCACTGGTAGTAATTTCATTTTCATTAGATCTAAATTCACATATTTTTGTGGAAAATTTGGGATAAAAATGTGTCAACCTTTTAATTATTACCCTAAGGGGAATGGGCTAGAAGTATCAACTAAGAATTATTTATACATATTCTTAAGAAGATGATTTCCACATGTTAGTGTCAATTTTTGTATCCTTCCACGAGTGATCAAATAATCTCTTTTCATGTCATGTTAGGGTCCCATCTTGAAATTTTTGTCATTCCATTAGGTCATCATGCAAAAATATGGTCACTTGGTGGAGACTTATGTCTGGTCTCACTCCTTTCAAATTTTTTTAACTTGCTGGCTCATTTCACCACTTTGCTGAGTGTACCATCAGTCATGAGTTATCATCATCATTTCAGTCATTTTCATCATTTTTTCATTCATTCAAAGTCTCCATTAGGTCTTAGGGTTTCCAAGGTCATAAAATCACCATTTCATGCATAAATTCCGGCAAATGAAGGAGTGCCGATAAAGAAATTTCATCTTAAGTTTGATTTGTAAATTTGATTTCAGAGAAAAATGTAATTTTATGTTCCCAATTTGTAATAATTTCTCATAATTTCAAGTAGCTGCACACTCAAAGTTCCATCAACAGGTAAGAAAAGTTCCAAAAAATCAATCAGTGTTCCTAGGCCATCAAAGAAGTTCAATGATCTAATTCATAAATTAAAGATAAAGAGCAATGTAAAGTCAATTTCAAGAAAGGAAAATTGGGTCCCAAGTTTGTCTAATGACATTTATCCAAAAATAAAGGCTCCCAAAGACCAAGAAATTATTCATTGGCATCCTCAAGCATCGAGCTCTTAGCCTCATCAAGAAAAAAATCGAGTTTTCCTTCAAACTCAAATTCTGGGTCATTCCCTGCACTTTTTCCAAAGGTGATGCGCTTTTTGCAGGAGGCCACACTTCTCTTTTTCCAAAGGTGCTATGATTTTCACAGTCCTTCGCTACACTTTTCCTTTGTACAGTGCACTTTTTGCAGAAGGGAGCCACAATCCCAAATCTTCATTGCAGAGGTTCTTAGCTTCAATTCAGGGTTTCTACAGCTATTTTGAAGTAAGTGGCGCCTCCATAGCCCCTCCTGTTAGCTTGTGGTGTTAATGTTGTGGCAAAAACCCTCCCTTACATTCTATGTCATGTTTTGAGCATTAAAACCCTAGTTTCATAATTTACAAACTTAATTGATTTCCCTTGGACCCTTAGCTATCAAATGTTTCTAGCATGTAGGTTGTTTTGAGTTTTATGAGATGGTACAAAGAGTCCAAAGTCATCCTACTTTGACCAGGGTTTTCATCAGCAACATCCAAAAGAACCAAGTGACTATAGTAGGGGTGACTTTCAACATTTCTAGTGACATCATTGAAGCAACAATAGGGATACCCAATGTTGGTGAAAAATGGTTTAAGACTAAGGATTTGGATGTCCAACTGTATGAGCCTTACCTCAAGGCACATTACAAAGATAACATCAAAAATATTTTTCCTTTCGGTCAGTTGTTGAACATGTTTGCCCCCGTGATGAAAATAATCATGAAATACTTCACTTGTGAGGGTAGATTCTCTAGATTATACAACTATCACATTAGGTTTCTCATGCATTTCACTAAGGTGAAATTTCTCAACCTCCCCTACTTCTTGTACATAAGCATTGATAAAATGGTCTACATAGTGCAAAATAGAGATTATGAGCTTCATATGAACAACCTCTTCCATCACTCTCTAATTAAAATCATTGTCCTTCACCACCTCAATTAGTTGAACATAGCATGGGAGATTTTCATTGAGGTAGATGTTTTCACTGCAAGACCAAGTCAAACTTCTAGACCTATTCTACCAACAACATCAGTTCCCCACAGGAAGACTAGGCTATCTAGTAGGGCTACAGTGAATTAAACCAAAGAGGTCAAAACCTACAAGAGGGGACCTAAGCAAATGTTTGCTCCACATATTTTGGAAGGGGCCTTGCCTTATTCATCAACAAAACAGGGAAATCAAAAGCAAAAAGAGGCAGTTGTTCAAGAGAAGGAAGACCTTCATGAGGAAGAAAGAGAGTTTGAATTGGTGGACTTGGATGTACAAGATGATCATGAAGCCTCAAATCTAATCATAAAAGAGACATATTCCACAATTAGAGAGCTATAGGACAATATGGCCAGAGCACAATTTTTCATATCCTTCCTTGAACAAGAAAACAAACAACTGAAATATAAACAAACACTCTTGGAATTAGAGTTGCTGAAGGCCAAGAGGAAAGTCACCAAAGGCAAAGTAGTGATGGAACCTGATGAGTCTG
The DNA here is from genome assembly GCA_034641835.2 of Pinus albicaulis. NCBI lineage: Eukaryota > Viridiplantae > Streptophyta > Pinopsida > Pinales > Pinaceae > Pinus > Pinus albicaulis. The sequence goes on along the minus strand of CM076574.1, from coordinate 1,276,999,598 downwards.
AGCATGATGAGAATCAAACCACCAAAAAAAGACCAAGAAAAGGAGGTCTTAAGAGAGCATTAGGGAAAGAGAAACATGAGGTGGAGAAACTCAGTTTTGAGGAAAGAATTGCAAAGGAAATTAATGATGACAAAGATGTGTGGCTTGACATAGTGAACATTTACCTTGAGAAGCTCCTCCATAAGGAAAACAAGGATAATGATATGCTTAGACACATGGCTAACAGATACACCAATAGAAACAAGATTTGCAACACCAGGATCAAGCAATTGAAGGATAAACCCAAGCAAACCCTAATCAAGAAAAAGGAGGAGGAAAAACTTGAGTTACTTGCTGATGCCTCCTTGATTGCTTGAGACACCTCATCAACACTTCATTTACCAATTTTGAAGATTTTTGGGCAAGTTTTCAAGATTTTGGATATTTTTGCAAATTTTGACATAATTTTTTCACAGTCAGCCTGCAAAAAGCGCAGCGTGGGCCACACTGTGCTTTTTTTAGGCCTCCAAATGAGAAAAATATTTGTAGATTTGGATTCAGAGTGATGTCTACATTTGACTATTGGCACTCAAGAAAAAAATATTTTGACAGGTGGAAATGGCAAAAAAACCACTCAAAAACCACCTTTCTACCTCCTTTTTTAGCCTTTCGCTGCACTTTTTGAGCAGTCTTGGGAGATTGTGTTTTTGAGGAGATCACTCAATCATTTTAAGAGCTTGAGAACATTTTTGACAACTATACTGGAAGATATTTCCAATGAGTCATATTGGGCCCAATTCGGACTTCGGGAAGTCACTCAAAAGTGGTTTTGAAGGCCCATGCTACATTTTTCACCAGGCACACTGTGCTTTTTCCAAGCACGCTGCGCTTTTTGCAGTTCACTGATTTTTTCAGAATTTTCCAGATTTCTCAGTTGATTGATGGATTTCAAGGAAATTCACTGATGTAATTGTAAAATTTAAATGTAATTATGTCATAAATAATTACTAGGGGTAGATACATCATGTAAATATGTAATTTTGGTTAAAATGAATTAGTTTCATGAATTATAGGGATGAGTTGGCTAACCTCCCTAATCACTAGGATTCTAGTTGAGTATTTTGGGGATCACCTCCACAAGTAAGGTATTCGACCCCTTAGATTGGGAGAAGTAGTTTTTGGTCTATATATTTCATTTCCTTACTCATTGCAAGGGTTGGATGATGTTGAATTTGATCATTGAACATTATTGTAATCAGACTTTTGGTAATAAATAACGAGATGAGTTGCAACTATTTTGATGGGATTCCTGTGGTAATGTGATTTGACATTGTTTGTATTATGTTTGAAAATGTTTGAGTGTATTTTTATTTCATATTCATGATATCTCTGAATGTAATTGATTCCTAAGTCAGAAAGACAAAATTCATTAGCTTATGCTATGTTTTGGAGGAATAGTTACATTTTTGTTTCATCTTCTTCTACTTGAAAAGAATTCATGTTTCCAATGCTCTTTTCTGAAACCCTAGTAGTCTAAACCACTCCATCAAGATACCTTAATGTGTTAAAGTACTTACCTACCTTGCCCCATCAGATCTCTGCAATTCTGATCCTTATTTTCCCTTGCCTAGTTCTTCTCTGACCTATTCACCATCCAACACCTCAAATCAATTAACCAAACGCTAGTGATACTATACCTAGCCTAAAATCCTCTTTATCTAGTCATATTGGCTGTGATCTTTTTTATAGAGCCCTCTCTTGCCTAGTAGGGCTAGCTACTTGGCAAAATATTGGTCTGTGGTTACCTTTGCTGGTCTCTTCTCAGCCTCGAAGATCCAATAGAGTGATAACACCACAAACCAATGGAATTGGAATGAGAAACTAACTATGCTCCCTGCCAATAAAATCACCTCAAAATTTAGTATGAAACATTCGATGTATTCTCTTGACTATTGAAAGGTCTATTGAAAGATTGTGAGATTACTGATACACTCAAGGATGAATGATTCTACCATAGCCATTGGAATAGAAGACAAGAGAGGTCACACCTTTGTAAACACATTATCATTAGTTAATGTAGCTATAAGAGAAAAGAGCGCAAGCTGTAATAAATGTACAAAAGAAACATGAAGCAATGAAGAGATATTTTGACTAAACTTCTATGATGAAAGAATTTAATAAGATTAAAATCATTTTATTGTGAAACAAAGAAAAAAAACATCCTTTCATTCCAAGTTTGATATTTTATGGATTGGCCCCTACCAAATACATATATTTTGTGGTTTTAATTATTATATGCTCAAAAGTAAGGATGGAGTAAATGGGTAGTACTTAAAAAAATTATTTTCATGAACATTTTTGGGAACTATAAAATAAATATATTGTAGTTTATTTTTCTCTATCATTGTTTATACTACTTCATATTTAAATAGGCTAATTATTAGTCATTTTTTTGTATTTTATTATTTCTCTTTCTTTGATTTCATGCCCAAAGGGAAGAGCCTTATGGATTCTCAACAACTCATAAGGATCTCTATCACATGATTAGAGCTAAAATGTCCTTTCATGTTGAGCCGTTTTGCTACATCCTTTATTACATGTGGGTGCAGAAGGATGATTTTTTTTTCATCATCTTACCACCCTCCACACTAGACATGCTCATCATACTCCTTTTTGCACCATTTATTAACATTATACAATTAGTCATTTTTGTGACTCTTTTCTTACAATATGCAGATAATTGTTGCAAATACACACTTTGCATACCATATAACTTTCTTGTCGCTATTGTACACAGAGGACCCCAAGCCAATGGTACACTTAGTTTATTTCTCTCTCTCCTTTGATTATGATGCATTTGAACCACATTACCTTCCTTGTAAATTAACTTGTTTTCACAAAGTCTCTTCTCCACATAGATTCTAAAGTGGATTTGTTGGAATTATAGGTTTAAGTTATGTAGTTTGTATAATCTGAGTTCTCAAATGATTTTTCACGATCTTGAATCCATATATACAATAAAAAATATAATTTGAACAATGAAATTTACATTGTCATGAATAATTGTATCATCAGATTATGATGAAAAGGACAAAATGTAAAATGGTTAGATTACACCTAATATAATGAACCTAGCATTAGTTTTTTTAATTATTTATATGATGAGATACATATTAATACATCTAAAGAACTTTTAAATAAGATGGTATATATTCCAACATATAAAACATTAAATGCACTTTTAAACGGGGTAGTATATATTCCAACATTTAAAACATTAAATGCAATTTTAAATGGGATAGAATACCATTTTATATATTCCTTCTAACAAACATGTTCATTTATTAATATGTATCTCTTAGTAATGAAACACTCAATAAAATTTAACTATGAAGAATACCTATAATTTTTTCGATGTTTTTTGAAAAAATATTAATAACCAATCAAAAAATGAATCTATATATAGATAGAAATGAATGTGTATTTAGAGATATAATAATAATAAAAATATCGTTTTAATATAGAAAATATATTCTTAAATAAAATTATTCAATTATAGTAAGTAAAATCTTTCAGTATTAACTGTGAATTTTGGGCATGAGTTATTCTAGGCACACTGCTAGTTTGAATCAATTAAATTATAATAATTTTTCTCAATTATCATGTTTTTTGAAAAAAAATGGACAACTAAAATGATTCAAAAAAATCACGACAGAGCAGGATTGCCAAGCCATATACGGTTGTGCTTCAACTCTCATTTCAATAAATGGGGCAGTTTGGTAGAGTTAGCAATAAGCTTATGGAACGACCTCAAACTGTGCCATCACAGAATTGCTTAGCTGCGTTAGGTCGTGTACTCTTTTTCAACTCACAACAACCATCATAACCATCCTAACTCAGAACAACAAAGATATGAATCTCCTGTACTTCCATACACATGCAAATGTTTAGATCATGAAGTTTTTTAAGATTACAATGCCCGTCTGAGTAGAGGAAAAACAAATACTAAATCTCACTTGCATTTATCTCATGATCATTATGACTTATGATGAAGATATGTTTGTGGTCGGGACAATCACCATAATTTAAGCCGAATATATATGTTCCCCACACAACCTTATGCATTCAAGTCGAATTAAATTCCAGAAGTTTCTAGAGGTTTGTCGAGCACCGAAAAGACTATGGAAGCGCTTGAAGAGTGCCACACTCTCATAAATATGAAAACAATAAACATAGAGAAACACACATAAAAGACACAACTACAGCTGCAACATTACACAAACAATTTTTCCGAGTGAAATAATGTGCCTCCGGCTAAGCCTCTGCATTTATACAAAAAATTCATGTCGGTTACAATGATTAAAATATTATTTTGTGAGGCAATGCTTTTCCTTTCATTTCTGTAGGCAGTATTGACTCTTCGATTATGGATACGACAAGGTGGTGAGGCGGTGCAGGGGGTGTTCGGTGAGGTAACGATGGCGAAAGACGATCCTTGAAATAATTATTCTTACATTCTCCCCCTTAATTATTTCACCAAATTTTTTATTTTTTTTTTCGCTATTACATCAAAATTTCGTTACATCATACATACTCCTATGTTTTCCCTTTGAGTTTCAAACAATTATTTTCCCAAGGGTTTTGTAAATATGTCTACAAACTGGTCTTCTAATCTGTATAACTCCATACATATTTCATTATTGCCTACTAATTCTCAAATGAATGATACCTCATATCAATATGTTTACTCTTCTTATAAAAAACATGATTTCTTGATAATGCGATAACAGATTTGTTATCAAAGAAAACATGAGTTGGTTCTTTCTGTTCATGCAATAGCTTAGTCAAAATTCTTCTCATCCAAACAATTTGACATGATGTTGCTGTTGCTACAACATACTCGTCTTCAGCTAATGATAGAGTCACAATAGATTGCTTCACTGATGCCCATGAAACTGTACCTGAACTAAAACTAAACACATATTTAGATTTTCTCTTTGTGTCATCAATATTATTTGCAAAGTCACTATCTGTATATCCATTTAGTTTAAAATCTAAATCATATGTATACAAGATACCATGATTTCTTGTTCTAACAACATTTCTTAAAATTATTTTTCTAACCAGCCAATGGGTACTCTTAGGAGATTCCATGAATCTTGAAATTAAACTTACAGCAAAAATTATATCAAGCCTTGTTGAAGTCAAGTACATAAGACTTCCAACCAATTTCTTATACAAGGTTGGATCAATATCTTAACCTTGATCATCCTTACTAAGTTTTGTACCAACTACAATTGGGGTTACAACTGACTTACAATTTTCCATCTTGAACCTTTTCAATATATCATTTGCATACTTAGATTGAAAAATGAAAATACCATCTTTAGATTGAGTTACTTCAATACCAAGAAAATATTTCATTAGGCCTAAATAAGTCATATCAAATTATTTTTCATTCTTGTCTTAAAATCATCTACTGAGAGATCTCTAGTGAAAATCAAATCATCAACATACAGGCACACAATCAAAATTTTACCTTCCTGGTTTAATTTTGTATACAAAGTTGGCTCACTTGGACTCCTGATGAATCCATTATTATTCAAATATTCATCAATTCTAATGTACCACAATCAGGGTGCTTGTTTCAATCCATATAATGCTTTATTTATTTTGTTAAATTTATCTTCTTTACCATCAATTTCATATCCCGGTTATTGTTTCACATAAACCTCTTCTTCCTAAAAACCATTTAAAAATGTAGACTTGACATCCATCTGATATATTTTCCATTTTTTTTGTGTAGCAATACCATGTGAGACTTTTAATAGAAAAATCATACAACAACAAAAAAAAGGATTGAAAAAGTAATATTCCTTTAATTTTTTTTCGAGAATTATATGTATATATTACTACAAATAAATCATTTATAAATATCAATTTTGTTATATTTAGTTTTCATATATCAATATAAAAATTAAATAGTTTATTGTCATGTTAATTTTTCAGGAAGATTATGAAAATCTCAAAGGATGAATGAGCTGATATCAGAAATATGCTAGTAGGAATGTCCAAAAAGGTGTACAAGGAGATGGTCAAAGAAATTGACATAATTGCATCACACGAGGAGCCATCTCAACAAAAACATGCTTCAAATGTAATATGTAATCATTGAATTTTTCAATTAGGTATAATATATAAATAATTTAGCATTAAATATTAGTTTTCAAGTATTTTCTTGCAGAAAAGAAAAGAAAATGGAACCCATTCAGCACATAAAACAAGATGACTAGGAAGAAAAGGGTTGATATCTAAGTTTGTGACCAATTGTTACTTCCTTATAACAACTTAACTAGATTTCATTTTTGTATATTTAAAGTTGTTTTACATCATTCATCATTGAATGTCTTCAAATAGGCACTAACATACAAAGAAGAACCATCGAAGAATTAATTGACATTGTAGTTAAATATGGGTTGTAAGTATATGTGGGAATATTAGAAATTAATTGTGGAATTTGTAAGTGTCTATCTTGTTTTACTTAGCTCTGTCTATAATTAATAGAACAAAAAAATATTTTATATTAAATGTATGGTTTTTTATGGGGTATAAAACTTGCAGTAAACAAAGTATGGAACTGCGCCAACAAATGAATTGTTGAAAGATGACATGAAATTTGGTTTTGAATGAATGTGCATAGTTCATGAGTCAATTCTTGCTATGGTACATTTCTTTTCGATTTAAATCAAGATGTATATTATATAATATTACAATTTTCATTATTCTCACCAATGTAGATACACTCATTACCCTTTATTTTTATGTTTGTAGATGGAACTTGAAGAAGAAGAAAACAATCAACACAATGAACAAAACATTCCTCCAAATAACCCAAGTCATGGAAGTAGCTGGAGCAGTGACAGCAGTTCCAACGAAGAATGATGATCAATATGTTTGGATATCAAAGCAAAGTGTTGTATTTTTTGAAATATTTGTATGTGAAATCATACATTTTGTTTAATGTAATATGTTGGTGTCCCGTGTTTTGATAGTTTGGAAAATAAAAAGACAAGGCAACATCATAACCAATCTTTAGAGTTCCAGGATCTAGTCCTCCTGTTCTCAGAGAGGGATCTCTAAAATATTTGTTTGCAAAGGTTTATCTTGTGTGTTTTGAGTATTGGTTTTAGAATAGTTATTAAGTGCAGGTGTTTGTTTGTTTGTTTGGTTGGATGGAATTGATACATCAGAACATGAAAGGTCTAGGAAAGATATATGGGACAGAGAAATATCTAGTTCATTGGGCAATGGAATCATGAAAAGGTCATAAAAAACTCATCAATGGATATGGGATATCAAAGGGAAAATCTAACTTGGCCACATGATCCTTTTTGTTTTTGGAATGAGATGAACATTAATGATTTGGAAAGAGAGGAATTCGAAAGCATAATTTGAACAATAAAGAGCTCTTTGATAGACAGGGCTAACCATAAATTCTACAAATCACACCTTTAAGAAAATAATGATTTCAAAACAACTTTTAAATGAAATCTAAGATTCGGGGAACACCCTATTTCCTCAAATATTTTATTTCAAATGAATTTGAAAACATAAAAGATTCATTGATAATTACAGTCATAGAAGAGGGAACACCTAAAAACATCTATGATCATAATTATAACGACCGTTAAGACAACTGGTTAAGTGAGGACAAATGGCAAGATAAAAAAATACCTCTTTGATTTACTGTAAGCAAAGAAATTCAAAGGGAGACTTCAATAAAAGTTTTTAAGTGGCAGCAGACAAGCATGGAGAACCATAAATCATGCTGAAACCAACTGTTCGAACTATTCAAGAAATAAACAAGCATGAAGATTAAAGAGAGATATTAAAGACTCTAAAATACTTCAGTAGAAGAGAACATAAAACAGTGAAGGATGAACAGGTCTAAGGTGCTTCCAAGAGTCATTTCTTAGCCTAAAACTTTCAACCTACTATAGTAAGAAATTATGGAACATAATGAAAATAGGGGAGAACATAAAACAATTCAGAATACTTCACCAACAGCCAAGCTCATGGATCCAATGATAGAGCCTTCTTAGGAACAAGCATGCAACAACATCATCAAGACCTCCAAGACTTCAATTTGTTCTTCAACTTAAACGGACTATGTATTTATTTCAGAGAGTTTCAGTATTACAACTTGTGATCAAACAACAACCAACCCCTATCTCATCTCCTTCAGAAGTATTTATAGAAGAAATGAGGAGGTGGAATAGGATAAAATCTCTTCTAAGTTCAATTAATACAGTTTACTGTCTCTCGCCCTTTGAGGGGCTCGATGGAGAACATTCTGATATTTTTCCTGTATTAATTGGTTTATGTTAACTATCAAGCCTGCTGGAAAGAATTTGCTGAATTTAAGGCTTTTTGTTATCCTCATAATAACTTCTGCTGTTAGTTTACAATAAGTTCCTTTGGTTGTCTTAATTGTTCAGCCACATTGATGCAAATTCTCCAGGTCTGGTCATAACTCGACCTCCTTTTGATTACTTTGAGGTTGTAGGTGGCTCTGTGGTAGCTGAGGAATCAATTCGCCTCAATTGAGGCAGTGGAATCTTTTCTGCCAGTTAAACACTTATGATTTCTTTTGAATGTGTTTTAATCCAGGGAATTAGGCCTTTGATAATTATTCTTAGCCGTAATTCCCCAAATCTATCTTCAATCTTCTTCTCTGCTGCACTCTGTTCTTCAAACTTATACTCTTTTAAATCGTGTTTTAAACACAATGTCTTGTCGATGTGCAGGGCCACGCAAGGCTCTTTATGGTATCGGCGCCCATAAATCATTGATAAAACATGGAGTGGAGCCCTTTTAATCCCTTTCCCTTTTATAACCATAGGATAGAAGATCGTGACCTTTGGTCTTCTTTTCCTTTGCAGTATGGGAAAAACCTGTGAAACAAACAAAACATTAAGAAATCTTGCGTAATTAAGTTAAACTGCTTTGGAGGCTTCGGGAAGGAGCATGGCCATTGGATGAAAGCATCCAATGGTGGAGATCTGCGTAGAAAGGAAAAAAGGAGAGTGGGAGAAGAATAAGGTGGAGCAATTTTGGATCGTCCGATCTGGACACATGGACGGTCCAGATTCAATCGGAGGACCACAATCGGGGGATCGAATCGGGGGTGGCGAGAAAATGGAGTGATTGAAACATGCGATGCGACGAAGTACAGGTCGTCGATATAAGATTAGATCAACGGTGGAGAATAAATCGGGGGAAAGGTCGATAAGGGGAACAAACAAGTGGATGCGATGTAAAAATGCGATGCGATTTCAAAACTCCGATGTGATGGAGCGCTGGCCGCTTGATCTGCTATCGATCAACGGCGGGGATTTTTTTTAGAATGAACTGGCGGAAAAACCTTTGCGATATATGAAAACTCGAACTTTGGAGAAAAAACAAAGGTTTTATGGGGCATAAAATATATGTAAGTTGGACAGGCACCCGACTGCGGGGCCTTTGGTCTTTACGAAATGTGATATGCCCGGGGTGTACATAAAACAAAAGGGCCAATCGCAATCGAGCCATCGGACCTGGTCTTTCAATCAAACCATTGTAACATTTGCGATGCGATTGGCGCCCGAGATCTTTAACACTTGGTCCCAGGGAAAGTCATATGAAATAAAAATGCGGGGCAGAGTTTATACGTATAAGTCCTGATAGCATCGAAAAGTTTTGATGCGGCCTTTTCAATCAACCCATTGTATTTTCTCCGATTGCGATTGCGCGATCGTTCTTTTTAATCTACCCATTGAAAAATTCAACACGTGACTTTATTTTTAGATTAAACTTTGGAAAAATTGGTTTTAAGACTTTACAAAGGAAAAAATGGATTGGGAATGAAATTTTACAAGGTTTTAAGCACTGAGGCGGGCTTTATGGTTTATATGAAAGATAAATAATCAGGAGTTTTAAACACAAAAAGGCTAATCGCAATCGGAACTTTCGGTCCATGGAAAAAGACTTGTGCACTTTGAAATTTCGCGATGCGATAAGCGTCGTGAGGGGCTTAGCACCTGGTTCCTAGGTGTAGGCATGTGGGGGAAGTGGTTAGGACTTAGCCCAAGGGGCTTAAGTCCATAATAATAAAACTTTGTTTTTTATGAAATTTTCAAAGTTTTTAATGGATTTTGGAGGTTTCGGTAAGGTTAAAGAGTGAGTCTTTAACTTTATAAAAGTGATTTTCATGAGGGGAAGAAGAGGAATCATGAAAACAAGGGAGTTTTTATGGAGAAAAAGGGGAGCAAATGAAGGTTTGAGAAGGGGGAAAATGATATTTTTTCAGAAGTTACTTCTCATGAAATCAGCAGAATTTCTGAGTATAAAATGGGAACAACAATGAAGATTTTGGATAGAGGCATAGGGCCTTCAAGAGTCTTTAAGAGCCAACACTTTTTAGTAATAAAATTTTTTCCTTGGAGGCTCAAAAAGTCTTAGCCACCTTTTGCTATAATCAAATATTATAGGTGGCTAACAGTGGCTCCACTTGGGGATGATGCCTTCTTGAAGGTATCAAGAACTTTAGACTTGCATTCTCTGGGAGGCTGATCAGTTGCCTCATCCATTGGGCTGCCTTTCTTTGATTGAATGATCTTCTTTTGCTATGGAAATGCTAACAACCATGGAAAACAATGGATATTTCATTAACAAGCTTTCTACCTATCCAATCCTACTGATCTAACATTTTTTCTTCCTTAGAGTGCACTTGGATTGGCAAAATCTCTTACAACATTTTATTCTTTTTGAAAGAAAAAAAAATCTAATCTAGTTCTACTTCTTATTTCTCCATGGACTCAGATTAAGCAGTTGAGCCCATATGCTTCTCTACCTAATCTACTAATATGTTAGGATTAAACAGTCTAACAGATTTTTATTCTCTAATTGCTAAAGCAGAAATTAAGAAGCATACAAGTTAGGATTGAACAGTATAACTTGATGCTGATATATGGCATAAAAACAAGCTACACATAGATTATTATTTGCAGAAAATTAAAAAAAAATGATGAAGGCTTATGATTAAAAATTCAAAGCACTTCCTTCATCTTCTTACAGCTCTATTTTGACTTTATTTGAGTTGTTTCTCCTTTGCCATCTGGTTCAGATTTTGAGCTAATTAGAACTAGATTTTTATCCTTTTTGACTTAGAGAACAAAACAGATTTGAGTCATTCTCTTTTTGAAATGTTAGGTTCAAATTTTGAGTATGTTTGAACCTTTGATTTCTATCCTAATCTATCTACTGATAAGCCAAGATTAAACAGTTTGGAAAATCGAATTCACTATTCTATCAGCGGAAAATTTAAAGCTAATTAGTCATGGTTAGATAGTTTGACTAACTAGAAGTGTGTTTTGGAGTAGTGGCATTTAAGCTTGCACACTTTCAGAACTTATTTCTCTCTTTTTTGGTATGGGGTTGTACCTTTCTTGTTTAGATTAAATAGTTTGGAAAATCGAATTCACTATTCTATCAGCAGAAAATTTAAAGCTAATTAGTTAAGGTTAGATAGTTTGACTAAATAGAAGTGTGTTTTGCAGTAGTGGCATTTAAGCTTGCACACTTTCAGAACTTATTTCTCTCTTTTTTGGTATGGGGCTGTACCTTTTTTTTTATTAAAAAAACTGCCCTCTTTTCTCTTTTCTATTGTTTTTAGATTTTTCTTTTTCTTACAAGACAAAAATCAACAACTAACTAAATGCTCAAAGCTGAGCTTTATTTCTTTCCTATCTAACCTAATATAACTTGGAATATTTACATGTTTTAGCTGATGAACTCTCTTTTCCAGTACAACCAATCCAGCAAATGATTCCATGATTGGTCCTTCTTCATCTCCTTGGGCAGGCTAGACAAATAGGGCCACTCCCATTCTTTTTGTTTTTTAGCAGCAGTGCTAAATAATCCTCTTGCTTTTGGTAATATACTGCTCCTAATAACCTTTATCCCTTCTTTAAATTCCTTCAAGAAGTGAGCATAGGGATCTTGAAATAGTTCCTGGTTAAGAGCGTTTGGAAGATGTGTTTCAACCAAGATTATCTCTTTTTTCTCTACTGGATTAAGGCAAAGATTCTTACGAGAAAGGAAAACTTCCTTATCTTCATTATTATCTGAACTAGAGGATTCATCGTATATTGCAGTGTTGTCCTCTTGTAGTCCTGGTATGCTCTGATTCAGTGGAGTGTGCTTTGTGAAGAGATCGTCATGTTCTTGAGTAGGGGTATCTCTTATTACCTCAACCCTTTCAGGAGGAGGTTCCTTATATGCATCCTGTTCAAGAAATTCCTCTTTCTTCTCAACCCCAACATTACAACTAATAGATAGCTGATTCCCAATTATGTGAAAGATATTGCTGATGCATTGGATTGGCTGATTGCTGCTTTCAAGATGATGATAATGAAATTCATGATACCAATCGACTGCTGGTTTCCCTGCATAATTATTTTCTGTTTGGAGCTCATCATCATCATCAATTTGATCAGAAGTTGAAAAATCATTAGTATAAAAAATTTCACCAATCAAGCATATTGGGCTATCAGTTTGTTCTTTTAGCTGATCTACAAGTTTATTTTCTGTTTCAAGACAACAAGGTTTAGTAAGAAGATGAGCAGAAGTGTTTTGTTCAAATGGAGGTTTGGAGGTTGGCTATATGTTTAATATTAGATCAATCTCTTCTTCTGTTAAGAGAGAAGGAATTGTCTTTTTTCTTAGGAAAAAAGCACAACGATCTTGATGAACCTTTTCTAATGGATCTCCATTTGAGTTTGCAGGGGAACTTTGAGGTTTTTCTTGTTTTTCCTGGTCTATCTCAATTTCAAACAACACCTCATGATTTTCATGGCAGTTTCTTTGACTGTAAGGTTCATGAGTTGTTTCAAGTATATTTTCAGGATTCCATCCCCTTTTAATACTATGAAATGATTCATAACATAAAGGAATAGACTCTAGTTGTGTTGTCTCTTCTCCTATTTCAGATTTTGTGGGTTCAAAATGGCTTATGTTTTCCTCAAGGCACTGCTCACTATTAGTTTTTGCAATCTAGTCATGAAGTTCTCTTAATATCATGATACAAGATATAGGTAGATAATTAGGAAATTCCTGACAACCTTTTTCATTGCTTTCTTCGTAATCTTGTTCACCTTCTTTTATAAAGTCTTGATCATCATCTATATATTTCTCATTTTCTAGGTCTTGTAAAGGTTGAGTTTGTTCTTGATTTAGAAAAAGAAAGGGTTGCTCCTGATTATCAATATTCTTATAATATTTCAAAAAGAGATTAAACTCATGAATGTCTGTTAAAATATCTTCAGGATGCATTTCTTCCAGAGCTTCCTCATTATCTATAATGTTTTGGGTGATGTTTTGTGATGGATCATAATATATTGCGCCTAATGATAATGATGTAGTGTTTTCTTTATAGTTCTCATAGAACACATATTCAAGGTCTCTTAAAGAAAACAAACTACTAGATCTCAAGCATTCATACCAATCCCTAGCTTTTCCTTCTAATGTTGCCATGAACATTTTCATTAGGCAGTCTTCGTGCCATTGAACCTTGAACTTCCACACATGTATATGAAACTTGATGAGATGTAGCAAGGGGTTATCAACATTTTCGCCCTGAAAGGTAGGTAAGTTTTCAAACCAATCTATTTCAGGCATTTTGTGTGGGAATCCAGGGATATGCTCCCTGCTCATTGGGGCATACCTTCGTTGTATCCTTGGAATCATTTTATAAATCAAGAAAGAGGTCACTATGTCTATTCAACCAATTCAGAGTCTTCTACCAGTAGAGTCATTAGGTCTTTTGGATTTGTGGAGTCGCCAGGTGGAAGATTTTGAAATTTGTTGTCCACCAACAACATGATTGGGTTTTCTCAATGCATTCCCAAGGGAGTCTACAAGGCTTGGAATGGTAATAGGCCTACTGGAGGCCAGTGGAGTCACCAGGTGGAAAAGTTTTAACTTTTGTGAAGGTAAAATGTTTTATGGTTCCACCACCATGTTTATTATGAAGCCAAACTAAAATATTTTTGGGTTTTTCTAAGTTTCTATGGTTGTTTGAAAGACTAATGAGTCTATGAGAGCTTTCTAGGAAACTATGAACTCAGTGGTCCCACTGTGATCGCCATTATGTTGGTGTCCCGTGTTTTGATAGTTTGGAAAATCAAAAGACAAGGCAACATCAGAACCAATCTTTAGAGTTCCAGGATCTAGTCCTCCTGTTCTCAGAGAGGGATCTCTCAAATATTTGTTTGCAAAGGTTTATCTTGTGTGCTTTGAGTATTGGTTTTAGACTAGTTATTAAGTGCAGGTGTTTTTTTGTTTGTTTGGTTGGATGGAATTGATACATCAGAACATGAAAGGTCTAGGAAAGATATATAAGACAGAGAAATATATGGTTCATTAGGCAATGTAGTCAAGAAAAGGTCATAACAAACTCATCAATGGATATGGGATATCAAAGGGAAAATCTAACTTGGCCACGTGATCCTTTTTGTTTTTGGAATGAGATGAAAATTAATGATTTGGAAAGAGAGGTTTAATTCTCAAAAAAGGAAATTCGAAAGCATAATTTGAACAATAAAGATCTCTTTGATAGACAGGGCTAACCATAAATTCTACAAATCACACCTTTAAGCAAATCATGATTTCAAAACAACTTTTAAAATGAAATCTAAGATTCGGGGAACACCCTATTTCCTCAAATATTTTATTTCAAATGACTTAGAAAACATAAAAGATTCACTGATAATTACAGTCATAGAAGAGGGAACACCTAAAAACATCTACGATCATAATTATATTGACCTTTAAGCCAACTGTTTAAGTGAGGACAAAGGGCAAGATAAAAAAAAACCTATTTGATTCACTGTAAGAAAAGAAATTCAAAGGGAGACTTCAATAAAAAAAATTTAGTGGCAGCAGACAAGCATGGAGAACCATAAATCATGCTGAAACCAAATGTTCGAACTATTAAGGAAATAAACAAGCATGAAGATTAAAGAGAGAGATTAAAGAATCTAAAATACTTCAGCAGAAGAGAACATAAAATAGTGAAGGATGAACAGGTCTAAGGTGCTTCCAAGAGTCATTTCTTAGCCTAAAACTTTCAACCTACTGTAGTAAGAAATTATGGAACATAATGAAAACAGGGGAAAACATAAAACAGTTCGGAATAATTCACCAAAAGGCAAGCTCATGGATCCAATGATAGAGACTTCTCAGGAACAAGCATGCAACAACATCATCAAGACCTCCAAGACTTCAATTTGTTCTTCAACTTCAACGGACTATTTATTTATTTCAGAGAGTTTCAGTATTACAACTTGTGATCAAACAACAACCAACCCCTATCTCAAGTCCTTTAGAAGTATTTATAGAAGAAATGAGGAGGTGGAATGGGATAAAATATCTTCTAAGTTCAATTAATACAATTTACTGTCTCTCGGACTTTGAGGGGCTCGATGGAGAACATTCTGATAATTTTCCAGTATTAATTGGTTTATGTTAACTATCAAGCATGCAGGAAAGAATTTTTTGACTTTAAGGCTCTTTGTTATCCTCATAATAACTTCTTCTGTCAGTTTACAATAAGTTCCTTTGGTTGTCTTAACTATTCAGCTGCATTGATGCAAATTCTCCAGGTCTGCTCATAACTCGGCCTCCTTTTGATTACTTTGAGGCTGTAGGTGGCTCTGTGGTAGCTAAGGAATCAATTTGCCTCAATTGAGGCGGTGGAAGCCTTTCTGTCAGTTAAACACTTGTGATTTATTTTGACTATGTTTTAATCCAGGGAATTAGGCCTTTGATAATTATTCTTAGCCGTAATTCCATAAATTTTTGTTCAATCTTCTTCTCTGCTGCGTTCTGTTCTTCAAACTTATACTCTTTTAAATCATGTTTTAAAAACAGTGTCTTGTCGATGTGCAGGGCCGCGCATGGCTCTTTATGGTATCGGCGCCCATAAAGTGTTGATAAAATGTGGAGTGGAGCCCTTTTAATCCCTTTCCCTTTGATAACCATAGGCCAGAAGATCGTGACCTTTGGTCTTGTTTTCCTTCGTAGTATGGGAAAAACCTGTGAAACAAACAAAACATTAAGAAATCGTGCGTAATTGGGTTAAACTGCTTTGGAGGCTTCGGGAAGGAGCGTGGCCGTTGGATGAAAGCATCCAACGGTGGAGATCTACGTAGAAAGGAAAAAAGGAGAGCAGGAGAAGAATAAGGCAGAGCAATTTTGGACCGTCTGATCTGGACACGTGGATGGTCCGGATTCAATCGGAGGACCTCAATCGGGGGATCTCAATCAGGGGTGGCGAGCAAATGGAGCGATTGAAACATGCGATGCAATGAAGCGCAGGCCGTCGATCTAAGATTAGATCAACGGTGGAGAATAAATCGGGGGAAAGACCGATCGGGGGAACAAACAAGTGGATGCGATGTAAAAATGCGATGCGATTTCAAAACTCCAATGCGATGGAGCACTGGCCGCTTGATCTGCTATCGATCAATGGTGGGGATTTGTTTTAGAATGAACTGGCGGAAAAACCTTTGCGATATATGAAAACTCAAACTTTGGAGAAAAAACAAAGGTTTTATGGGGCAGAAAATATATATAAGGTTGACAGGCGCCCGGCTGCGGGGCCTTTGGTCTTTACGAAATGTGATATGCTTGGGGCGTACATAAAACAAAAGGGCCATTCGCAATCGGGCCATCGGGCCTGGTCTTTCAATCAACCCATTGTAACATTTGCGATGCGATTGGTGCTCGGGATCTTTAACACTTGGTCCCGGGGAAAGTCATATGAAATAAAAAGGCGAGGCAGAGTTTATACGTATAAGTCCTGATCGCATCGGAAAGTTTTGATGCGGCCTTTTCAATCAACCCATTTTATTTTCTCCGATTGGGATTGTGCGATTGGTCTTTTTAATCTACCCATTGAAAAATTCAACACGTGACTTTAGTTTTTTAGATTAAACTTTGGAAAAATGGGTTTTAAGAATTTATAAAGGAAAAAATGGATCGGGAATGAAATTTTACAAGGTTTTAAGCGCCGAGGCGGGCTTTATGGTTTATATTAAAGATAATATAATCGGGAGTTTTAAAAACAAAAAGGCTAATCGCAATCAGAACTTTCGGTCCATGGCAAAAGACTTGCACACTTTGAAATTTCGCGATGTGATAAGCGCCGTGAGGGGCTTAGCACCTGGTTCCTGGTTGTAGGCATGTGGGGGAAGTGGTTAGGACTTAGCCCAAGGGGCTTAAGTCCATAATAATAAAACTTTGTTTTTTATAAAATTTTCAAAGTTTTTAATGGATTTTGGAGGTTTCGATAAGGTTAAAGAGTGAGTCTTTAACTTTATAAAAGTGATTTTCATGAGGGGAAGAAGAGGAATCATGAAAACAAGGGAGTTTTTATGGAGAAAAAGGGGAGCAAATGAAGGTTTGAGAAGGGGGAAAATGATGGTTTTTCAGTAGTTACTTTTCATGAAATCAACAGAATTTCTGAGTATAAAATGGGAACAACAATGATGATTTTGGATAGAGGCATAGGGCCTTGAAGAGTCTTCAAGAGCCAACACTTTTTAGTAATAAAATTTGTTCCTTGGAGGCTCAAAAAGTCTTAGCCACTTTTTGCTATAATCAAATATTATAGGTGGCTAACATAATGGACATAGTGTTCCAATTGAAAGACAAAGGTATACCAATAATTATCTTATTTTTTATGACAGAGAGTGTCTTATTCATATTTATATAATAAAATACGTTTTAATTTATTCTATTGCGTTCTCCATTGTCATTGTGAAATGTTACACCATTGATTAAATATAAGGATGATTAAATATTATAATGAAGAGATGCGAAATCTGATGATATGCTATAACAAATTCATCCAAACATCACATTCAAATGCACTAATAAAAAATTAATTGATATGAATACTGTGATAAGATATGTGTCGAATTTTGATGAATAATGAATTGAAAAAAATCACAATAATTGCACTTTCAGAGGTCGATGTTTCTCAAAAATAGAAAATGAACACCGATGCATGTGTATGATACTGTGCACCGGTGCGTTTGTATGATACTGCGCACCAGTGCGTTTCTACGACCTATGAGCACCGCACCAAATGCCAATACCAATTATAACGCCTGGTGCGCTTTATTGATGACTACGACCAGGGCGGATATGCATTGCATTCACTGATATGGTTTTCCTTTAATGCATCGGTGCATTTTTATAACTTAACGACCCGATGCATTTTACACCTTAATGGCCCGGTGCATTTTTACACTTTAACGACGTCGGTGCATGCACCTTCTATTGGCCCGGTGTGTATTTATGGGTGACATGGACCGCGATGTTGCTAAACACCCCGAGGCTTCAGAATTTTTTTTCCATCCCGATAATTGGTATGTTTACAGTATCGGTGAGCATAGGTTAAAATGCATCGCTGCGTTCACATGAAACGCACACCTATAAGAAATACATACGTAAAAACCTCCGGTCGCCCAATGTTTTTTAGTCGTGTTGAAATTCCGTTAGAAGTGTGATCAAAACCTCTGTTACAAAAAACAAATGTTGTAGAAAATGTTGTTTTGACAATTTTGGCCAATTTTATAACACTAAAAACCTCCTTCATAACCTCCGCTATAGAGTATTTTACTTTAGTGTGATTTTCCCTAAATACAAATGATGAGTTAACCTGCATTCACATATAAAAATAAAAAACAATTATCCTTATTTCTGATTCAAAGATTTGAAAACCTAAAAACTAAATTATGAAAAAAAAATTCACTAGTAAAAAAATTAATCTCAACACACAAAATATTGATATGTGAAGTCACTATCAACACATTTTTTTTGGCAAACAACATGCCTTTATATGACATAAAGCAACTAAATTTCCAACAATGTATCTTGATATTATGTAGTGGAGAAATTTGTGCAATAAAATGTAATTAAAAATTATTATATTATTTTCCCGTTTTCCTTTTTCGTACATGCCAATGCACTGATGTATATGGAATTAGGTATCGAATTTGACGTCGTACAAGATGTATTTGGTATCACAGAATGTATTTGGCAGTCGGTATTATCGATGACAACCCTAATTTGGCATCTAATTTGGGATTAAACCTGTCAAAAACTATGGTACCTATGTTAATTTAAGACAACCAAAAAGATAAGGCCAATCATATGGGTCTGACTTGCCAAGCGTGAGGGGTTAAATGAGTTGTGACATCCAAAGACTCTTCTGCACTATCAAGCTCTGCGATGTGCCCGTATTAACTGTAATACGGTGAAAGGTGATAAATAAATGTTTAGTGCAATTATGCTATCCCGGAGTTATGGAGTTTGAGTTGTGGCCGGTGGGCTGTAGCCTACAGGCTAAAACTCTTCCGTCATTTCATGTATGACCAGACGTCGTCACATGTGATCTCAGGACTAGAGGAAGAAACCTAATTTCCAGGAACATGTTTGAGTTGGAAACAACTAACCATAACCTGTACGCATTCAACCTAAAGCATATAAAAAATTAACGCGGTGATTGGAAAATGAGATATACGTCCTTTCTCAATTGGTTTAAACCATTTTTTAGTTTTTCTTACCTAGGGACAAGTGTAGTGTAGTAGTAGAGTAGGGTTAAGAGGCAACAACCATGTCTTAGTCACTGGAGTTGGTGTTGATATGGTTTTTGATGCCGCTCATTATTTCTCAGGCTAGAATAATTAATGTGGTTAATAATCTGGTTGGGTAGTATAAGTTAACTATTCGATTTAAACGAATTTAATTCTAATTGTGAACATATACATATGCTATCCAACAGCATTAATTATTCTATAGCCCATAAAATATGTATGAACGTTTTTTTATCCTCAAAAAAGTGTGGGAAGGCATCCCATTTAGATGCGCAGAACGATGTGAGGAAGCAGGAAGAGGAGAAGATCAAGCGTTTGGCCAAAGATCTTCAAGTGGTTCTACTCTCCGGAGGCAGGAAGAGGAGAAGATCAAGCGTTTGGCCAAAGATCCTCAAGTGGTTCCGACTCTCCTCCAACATATGTGAACTGCCAAGTCAGCCAATGTGAGGCAACTCTCAGTCGTCCTGCTTCGAAAGAAAGTCATCAGCACTGGATAAAGCTCTCTCCTTGGGTCCAAGATTCTCTCAAGTCGTGCCTGATTGCAAGCATTACCGTCGAACATAAGTCATACCTATTTACTTAGCATTACACTACATTTACTCTTTAATGTTTGTGAAAACTCGAAACCACATCCATATGGATATGGATCCTTAACCAAAATACCAAACATAGGTATTTCGTCAAGACACTCATTTTCATTATTTTTTTTCAGAGGTTCTTATGGTTCTTTTATTTATCTGATTTGCTCCATGTTGTCACTGCCCTTGATTGAACCGTTCTGGTTTGTGCATTGAATCCTGTCTAGGGTCTTCGTAAATGTAGTCATTATCAATAGTTTTTCTAATTTTTTTAACATAAAATGCATTTGTTGTTGTTCCTTCCCTTAATTGAGCTACTATGATTTATGCATTGAAACCAAGTTACTATTACATTTAGGACCAAATTTCCCTGGAAAGACCTTAACAAGTAGAATTGACCAAATTTCGGGATCAACCCCTATTGTTAGAAGGATTGATCAGGACCGGAATTAACCATTCAGTACTAGCTATTTATGTTATAGGGGTTGATCAAGACCTTATTGAATTGATTTTTCAGGATCTAATGAAACCTTTATTGGTGGCTCTGATATGTTTAAGCTTGTTAAGTTTCTTTCCTGTTCCGTGTAAACATTCATCTTTGGATGAAACATAAGAAGAAAGGACAACGGTAGCTCATCCTACCCAAGTGAGTCACATTTTTTACTTCATTTTAGATTGCGCTTCAAAGTGAAAGTGTCGTTCTTTGCCAAAAAGATAAAATATTATCACTTATTTCTTTTTATCACAAATTTTGTCCTTACTCAAATGTGTGAGACACCGTGATATTGTATTCCACCCACCACTATGAGATATATCAAACATTATATTAGAAAAATATCCAGGTGTTCTCTCGACGATTTTTAGAATATACTTGGTAATTGATAAGAAATCTTTGCATGGGATATTGGATGAGTTTAACAATTGTCTCAATGTGGAAATTTTCCCCAACCCGTGGAAACTTCCAAGAAGCATGCTCGACCAAACAAACAAAGAATTAGAGTTTACATTGTTAAAACTTAAAAGATCTCCTTAGGAGTGCATATCTGAAACATATATTCATAATGTGGTAGAAGATGAGAATATGTATTACCCCATTAATCAAGCTTTGATATATCCAATGCAATTTTGCAGAAGACAACATTCTCCACATGTTTTGAAAATTCATAACAGAATTTTTACATCATTGATTTAAGATTCTAAAATAGGTTGGTATATATTATTTTGTTAGAATATGACAATAATTTGTTTAAATGAAAATGTGAAAAACCAAATTTATCTAAGTAAATTTGATTAGGGTTACTCTAATGATATTGGTTTATGGAACCAAATTATAGTTATTGTAATGGAGTGTACTTAATTTCTATGAAGTTCATGACATTGAAGAGATGGTAAGCTTGATTGTAAAAAATGCCCCCTAATGAAATTCTTGCTTTGCATGTGTAAGTTTCCTTGACAAATTGTTGGAGTTTTTTTATATATATTGTTACCAACTTACAAATGTCTCAAAAGAAAAAGCTACAAGCTACCATTGGAGAAATATATGAATGAAAAAAAACACAAACTTCTATATAGAACATATATTACCCCCAATAATCAAGCTTTGACATATCCAATGCAAACAACATGATCTACATGTTCTGAAAATTCATAACATTAGTTTTACACCATATATTACCGCAATAATCAAGCTTTGAGATATCTAATGCAACTGTAAAATTGCCAAAGATAAAAATATGCTCCACATGTTCTGAAAATTCATAAAAGAAGTTTTACACCATTGATTTACGATTCTAAAAATAGGTATATTACTTTGTTAAAATATGGAACCAAATTTTTGCTAAGTAAACTCTATCATGATTACTCTAATGGTATTGGTTTATGGAATCAAATTATAGTTATTGTAATGGATCATGGTTAATTTTTATGAAGTCCATGACATTCCTCAACATGCTCCAATAATTTGGTAGAAAATGAGAACGTATATTACTCCAATAATCAAGTTTTGACATATCCAATGCAACTGTAAAATTGCCGAAGATAACAAGAGGCTCCACATATTTTAAAAATTTATAATAGAAGTTTTACACCATTGATTTAAGATTCTAAAAATAGGTTGGTATATTACTTTGTTAGAGTATGACAATAATTTAATTAAACGAAAATGTGAAAACCGAATTTACCTAAGTAAACTCTATCACGGTTTCTCTAATGGTATTAGTTTATGGAACCAAATTATAGTTATTGTAATGGAGCCTACTTAATTTTTATGAAAGTCCATGACATTGAAGAGGTTGTAAGTATGATTGTAATTTTTTTTCCTAATAATAAAATCCTTGTGTTGCACGTGGATGTTTTCTTGACAAATTGTCAGGGTTTTTTATTTATTTTATAAAGGTAGTTACAAACTTACAAATGTCTCAAAAGAGAAAGCTACAAGCTACAATTGGGGAAATACATTGATGGAAAAAAGCGCAAATTTCTAAGACTCAAAGCAATTTAGAAAAATGTGAAGAGATCCATAATGTTGATGTGGAACAACAATTAAATGAAAAATTTCGAAATTATTCTAGATGAAGAAACAAATGAAGTTCAAGAAGATGTTAATAATTCAAAATTGAAAGTGCAAAAAAAATTAAAATTTCATCTTACAAAATTCTAAAAGTATGGTTGTATGTTGTCTCCAAACACATATGTTAACTTATGAAAAACAAGAAACTCTCATAGAGGATTAATGAAAATTGAGATGCAAGAGTAATTGAAAGAAAGTTTCCAAATAAAAAAAGATAGACACTCATAAATTTACTTAAAATATAAAATATAAAACATGAAAATTGCAAAAACATAATCAAATGTTCAGTTAAAATAAAATAAAGAAAAATACTTCCATACAAATTATGAAAAAATATTATTCTCCTTGTAATGAAACCATTTATCAAATGATGAAAAAACCTTTTCCACCCTGTAAGTTTTTTCCACTTTTAATTTTCAAAGCCATAACTCTTCTTTCTTTTAATTGAAATTATTATATTCATTGAAATGCATAACTACGTTTGTTTTTCCCTTTGGTAGGAATTCATACCTTCACATTATATTAATAAATAATCAATATATTTAACGTTAATATTTTTAATAAATAAATATGTTTATTTTTAATATTATATTAATTAATATTTTAATAAATGAATATATTTATCATTAATATTATGATTGTAATATTGATAAAATAAAAGTTATGATTATAAAATCTATGAAAGACATTTACATTAATTTTGTGTATAATAATAGTAAGTTGGAGGAAGTGTCTTCTTACAAGTACCTAGGAATTGATATTCATCACAAGCTCAACTGGAACTATAGCATTCAGAAAAGGATTAATGGGGGGTGGAAAGCTTATTTTGGTCTTGAAAATAATTGTAAAATGGCAAACCTCATAATGTGGGATAGAAAGAAGTTCCTCTTTGAAACTTTAGTCACTCCTTTTATCTTATATGGATGTGAGGTTAGGGGTTGCAACATCTCTAGAGAATCCTGGAGAAATATTGAGCAAATCCAGAAGCGTTTTATAACGTATAACCTCAAAATTAAAAGCAATACACCCTATCCTATTCTCCTTATAGAAGTGGGTCTTTCCCCTATCGAGAGCCTAGCTATGACTAGGCTTCTATTGTACAAGAACAATCTCAATAGCATAGGAGACCATATACTTCCTAAGCTAGCTTTAAATTCCAGCCAAAACCACCTAAAGCTCAAACAAGGTTGGTATAAAGACACCAGGGCCTGGTTAAACCATTGGGAGATCGACGAGAATGTTTCTTTGCAAAACATTAATAACATTAAAAAAATTGTTACTTCTAAGTTCAAAGAAAAAATGTGGTGTGAGAAAGATCTAGCAGCTAAAAGAAAATTAAGATATTATAAGTAGGTCATCAACCCCACCCTAGAAGATCAAAAGTATCTCTCTGTTTTAACTAGCTCAAAAAAGAAAATTAATATAGCCCGAGACAAGAACGAAATTCCGTGTTTTGCAGAAACAGGTCGAAAGTTCCTAAAAAATACCATGGGTGAAAGGATACATTCTCTCGTGAGAATGTGAACACGAGGATGAAAATCACTTCTCTTACAAAGGTTCTCCGTGTATGCCCACATTAGGATCCTTGGGCTTGTACTAAGTGGGTAATACCAACCTTCGAGCCTTTTAACATGTCAAAACGTAGTGAACTCGGACGCTTTTTTCCAAGCTCTTGAGCATATGAGTACAATTTTTTAAAATAAACTAACACCTGCTTTTCGCATTATAAACTAAAAATTTGGTCTCAGTAAATATTAACTATCATCATCATCATTAATTAATATTCGTAATAAATAAATATAAGGATATATATATATATATATATATATATATATATATATATATATATATATATATATAATTTGAAAAAATTAAAATTAAAAGTAATTTTTTTTTTAATTTATAATTTTAATAAATATTACATACTAAAATATTATACTTCTATTCACAAATATTTATACTATCATAAACAACTTTCCTAATGGATATAAAAATATATATTATCACACACTATTTTCACAATAAACATTTTTATTGTTATGTAACAAGTCTTTAGTGTGTCAACCGACATAAACAATAGACAAGTTTCATAATGGATATAAAAATATATGTTATCACATACTATTTCCACAATAAACATTTTTAGTATTATGTAACAAGTCTGTATTGTGTCAACGGACACTCTACAGTTTGGTATTTAGTTTGAGAAATAAACAAGTTTCATAATGGATATAAAAATATATGTTATCACATACTATTTTCACAATAAACATTTTTATTATTATGTAACTAGTCTGTATTGCGTCAACGGACACTACACTTTGGTATTTGGTATGAGGAAGATGATGGAGATTTTATGAAGCTCCACTTATGTTTCACTTTCTTACCATGGAGAGGCATTGCACTTGATTGTGATATGATGATGAGGTTTCCCTATTTGAGAGCACCCTAGCCCATTGGGGCATGTATGACATTGTTTTGGGATTACTTTGACCCTATACTCTTTATGGTATAGAAGACTTGGCATGTTCATACTTCTTTTCTTAATTATATAATCGTTCTTTCCTAATGAATGATGTGGGACAGTCTAGCAATTGGGATGCTCTTATGTTTTTTCTTGTGTTTTTGATAATTTATAGATGTATTTCAATTAATAATGATTAATAATGATTGGGTGATGAATTTCATTAATATATATTTGGACATTTGGGTAAATGAGGGATATGTTATTTGTTAAATAAGGTTACATTTGAATATAATAAAATAATATTTACATTAATAAATTAAAAAATATTAATAGAAGAAATTAATGTAAGTGATAAAAAAATCAATATTTTCCATCAATAAAAGATTCAATGTCCTCATTAACTTTACATAATATTTCTTATGTTTGAAATATTTTATTAGTGTGTTGTACAAAACTAACATGAATCTATTTAAGAATCAAATTTCTTGAAGTGTTCCCCGATAGGGGTGTTGGGAAAAGAGAATGCAGTTCTTAGAGAACGCGTGGGAGATGAGGCGAGGCCAGTGGATGCATCTACAAGGAGGTTCCATAGCGCTTCTCTCGACAAATGGGGGCGTTAAGTGTTTTATCTGTGAAACATAGAAATGTTGCAGGTGGTGGCGTCAAAGAGGAGTTAATGGCAAGAGAAGAGAGCAATTTTTATTCGCATGATACCTGGTTCCCGTGGACAATTTGCATTGAAGTTGGAATGGTATAAGCATAATGAACAAAAATGTGGTTGGAATGGTATTGAAAGAGGTGTTGGAATGCATAGGTGTGAATATACAGTTTGTGACAACATGTAGAGATTAGTTTCATGCACATTAGTGTCTTTTATTGTTAAGGAGAAAAGTGTTTTTATTGTTAAGGAGAAAAGTGTCTGTGGTGGATTGATTTATTTTTTAATTAGGAATTATAATTAAATAGTTTAAAACTAAAATTATTAATATATTTTTGTGGTATGTTTTTTTAATAAAAGAAGTTTTTGAATATTCATTTTTTATATTAATAGATTTATCATTTCTTTTTGTTTATTATTTTATTTTGAATATCTAAAATCAGGTATGGCTCACCTTCTATAAGGTACTTGCTTCACACGACGCATTCAGGATAACGAGCACTCCCACTGGGCATTTGGAAGGAGTGTGGGCGCTTTGTGACGTTACAGGCGTATCGTCGCACCGTAAATTCGAAGGCGCGACCGTGTGGCGATGTTGGAAACACATGGTGGTCAAGCGATGTTTAACGAAATTATTGTCGCACTATAGCCGACGAGTCATTGGCCGTGCGACGTTCATAAAAAAAAATCACACCGTAACCGCAGAGGGTAGTCGACCTATTGGATTTGGGGAGCCGACGATAAAAAACGAGCGAAACGCACAAACGATGAACGGGTGGGTCGACTTGGGTCCGTCGAGTGACCCACGCCTTACACGCACATGTGTATAAAAAGGGTGAGCGGATGAGTTATTCAAATCATCCAAACACAAGAGATCAAAGAGCATACGAGCATTTGAGTGAAGGAGCATTGGAACATAGCTGAGGCTTCACCAACACCTCGTTGGTGAAATCCGTCACCAAGGTGAAAGGCGAGCTGAACGTGAGTCAAGGGCATAGGGGTGCAGTCGTGA